>NJDD01001378.1:113328-137899 GCA_002245505.1 Calephelis nemesis
ACCCGCCTGCGTCCCGCGCGTCCACCCGCGCCCCGCCCTCACCCACCAGCAGGCCGCACAACTCGTGACTGCCGTACTGCGCGGCTATGTGCAATGCTGTCATGCCTTCTGGTCCCTAAACCGTAAATTATCGTTTTTAAATTAAAAACAAATAATTAAAATTCATTTACTTTCAGGTTACATAGACCCATTATAACATTCATTAAAATTTAGCTTTTATTAAAAAACTAGCTGTCCTGGTGAATTTTGTTTCACCCGTTAAGTTTGTAAGGGAAGAGCAAAACGTCGTTTTTCCTAGTTTCCTCGCAATTTTTTCCCATTCTTTAATTTGTGAACCTTACCCGGATAAATAATTCAAAAGAAAAGTTAGCCAAATGTGTCCATTCGTTCGAAAGTTATGGGCGTATATACATATCGGCAATTCATTATTAAACATTGCTCGCGGCTAGAAGCTCATAATATGTGAGTATGGCGTCATAATTTATGAATGGATAGAGTAAAGACCATTTTTTTGTTTCGAAGCTGACGTAATTCTGATTGTTCTCAGCTACATTAAGGTTTTTTTGGAAATAGAATAAGGAAAGACCAGCATAACTCACATGTATATTAACATCACAGCCAGCTGCTATTAGGAACTTCACAGTTTTAATCAAGTCTTCATCCTTTGGTTTATCTGACACTTGTTCCTTTGTTGTTTCCTCATCTTTGGCAACTTCCGTTTCTTCCTCCTTAGTTTCTTCCTCTTTGCTCTCACTCTTGTCTTCCTGCTTTTCGTCACTAGGGGGCTCTTCGTTATTCTCCACTTCTAACTCTTCAGCCACTTCTTTATCAAGGAGAGCTGTAGCAATTTATACCCATTTTTATGACATTTTAAAGTACAACATAGACAGACGGCAAGATATATATATATATATATATATGTCGCATATTTGTAAATTGGCAAAGTAATAAAGGCCCATATTGGTAAAGGAGCTTTCTCAATCTTAAGTTTGAATGTGGGGTTTTGGATAGGTTTGTCTTATCTACCCGTTTGATTTTACTTGTTTACTGTCACCTAAAATACTTTATATTACGGTATATAATATAATGCGGCAAATACCAGATTGCGGAAATAAATAATAGGTTGAATATTAAATTAATAGTATAGCCACCATGCATGGCCACTTCTGTTCATCTAGCATGGATTCATTTAGCATAAGAGTTTGAAGTTGGATTTAGGCGAGGAAGTATGTATCAAAAAGTTTATTCTCCGAGTAACACATTATAAAAGTACTAAAAATCATTGTGACCCTCATAAAATACATGAGTGTAGTTACCGAGCAGTGCGCAGTGCAGCGGCGTGCGAGAGCGTGCGTCGAGAGCATCCAAGTTTGCGGCAGCGGCGCGCAGCAGCCACAGCGCCGCTACATGCCCGCGCGCCGCCGCCGCGTGTGCCACCGTGCCGCCCTCTATAATGTCGTTGACTCGCGCTCCACGAACTGCATGCACACAAATCATAAGTTATTACAGTATCTTCACATTCAGATAATAGTAACCTCGTTAACCGACTGACTTAATTGTACAAAAATACAAAAAAAGATTTAAAAACAAATGTCATCCAGCCAGGCAGATCGCAATATGCGAGCAACGGTTAAATTAGTCATTACCAATTATATTAGCAGAGTGCGTACAGTAACTTGTCTAGGTAGGGATCCGTCGCTTTATTATATTTACCTATTCCTACCGCCATAATGCCTATGTCAGGTTCCGGTCTGGAAGAAAGGGTAGCTGGTAGACTTTAAATCTGTTTTACTTATTATTTTTTAATGTATTATGTGCCTTTTAACGTAGTTATTCTATGCTTAGCAAATTAAATAACATGCATAGCAACACAATAATAGGAAATGATCATACATTTATATATAATAATATATAGTAATCGATATATATATATATAAATCAATTGCTGTTCGTTAGTCTCGCTAAAACTCGAGAACGGCTGAATCGATTTCGCTTATTTTGGTTTTGAATTATTTGTTCTAGTCCAGGGAAGGTTTAAAAGATAAGAAAAAGGAAAAAAACTTGCGAGAAAACTACGAAAAACAACATTTTACTTTTTCCCATACAAACTGAACGAGTGGAACGAAGTTCGCCGGGACAGCTAGTGAAATATATAAAATCGCTTAATCCCACGCAAGCGGTAGAATATGATGAAATACGTACAGACATTATTGAATATATCGATACTGGAAATATGAAAGGGCGTAAGGGACAAAACCTTGAAAATGAGTTATATATACCAAAATATTCAGAATTTTGAGTTCTATTGAATGGTGTATTCGAAATAGCGATTTTTTTAGCTACAAAATGTCTAGTTTAATGAAAAAATTGACGTATCGTACAAGACATACTTCTACTTAAGAAAAAAAATAGCTTAACGTACTTTTATTCAGCAACAAAACCCTTACGCCGATCATTTTAGGAATATTTATGTTAACTGGGCCTTACGACAAAATAAAGAAAGACATGCTGTGTTTATTGCGTCTTAAGCCAAAATTAAAGAATTCTTAATTGAAAAAACGCGCCATACGCCAAATATCAACGTAACCTCTCATAGTTTCGTGCCCTTTACACCGACCTATACAGCAACCCAGACTCGACAAAAGTATATATTTCTCTGTCCAATACTTCATCGAGATGGTTACAGAAAGAGAAAGTACTTTTTTTTTCTATTCTGTATTAGAGTTCCTAGCAAGTAGAGATCCAAATTTAAAAGAAAACTTGATAAAATCCAAAGCAGACATTGCGTATTTAAAATATTTGTTTAAAAATTTAATGACATCAACTTACAGGGACAGCCTGAATTTAATAAAAACAAAGGGGATAATTTCGGCTTTTTTTGGGAAAATTAAATTTATGAAGCAAAACATTAGTCGTCACGAATTCTCTCAATTTCCAAACTTGTCGCAGGTAGAATGTATTGATGAGGATATCCATACCTACAGTCAACATTTAAGTGCCCTGCATGATAAGTTCAAAGCCAGGTTTGATGATATGCTGACGATGGATATACCACCATGGATCATAAATTCATTTGAATTTAATGAAACGGAAGTGGCCAATGTTGTATTTACAAGAGGAAGTGCTCGAGCTAAGCACCAATGAGGAGCTGAAGGTGAAATTTAGAAAAGGCTGCTAAACATTTTGGCTGCAAGCAGAAATACCCGATAAATGTCCTGGACTGTGGGAAATCACAATGAAATTTTTAATATATTTTCCCTCGTCATACATTCCCTCGAAATAAGTTTGAGTGCCGTTACAAACCTCTTAACAAAAAAGGAGCAAATTCAACATCAGGGAGTGGGAGCAGTTGCGATTATTGCTTACAATAATAAAGCCAAACAATGATAGTTTGGTGACACTTCATCAAATACATCCTTCCCTCTAATTAAATTTATGACCTAAACATATATTAATCAAAAATTTTTTGTAATTTATTTTTTTAATAAATAAAGTTTAATAAGATGTACCATTTTTCGTTGTTGTTTTACCTATCGAAATGTAGCAGCAAGGGGTCCACCGAAACCAGCGAAATTTTGAAAATGCTCCACGAGAAAATAAGTCTGGGAACTACTGATCTACGTGAATGTTTATTACAAAAAAACCCAGCCTGTATTACTTGTCAATAGAAAAACAGACTGGACAAGTTTAATTCTAAGAGTTCTTTTGCAAAATGCCGAGCAACTTGATATAAAAGTCGAAAAGTTTATAACACACAAAAAGCGACATGGAACAGCATGCTACTAATTAAAAAATTTGAACCCAGCCATTGTTATCCGCAAGAAATAAGAGACTTGATTATAAATCACTAATATATCAATAATTACTAGGACTTGTTTATAAATCAACAGTTGACTTGAAACTGTTGATTTATAAACAAGTCCTAAGACCGATATGGACTTATGGTATTCAGTTATGGGATTTACCAAAAAGACCAATGTACAGGGTATACAAAGGTTTTAAAACAAAGTCCTTAGAGACATTGCAAATTGGTACTTAAGAAATGATGACCTCCATCGAGACCTCAAAGTGGAGTTTGTAACGTCAGTAATGTTGCAAAAAAAATGCAGAAGCTCATCACCATAAACTTCACAATCATGTGAACATCGAGGCAATATATCAATATATCATATCACAGGTACAACGAGAAGGCTGGAAGAAAGACAAGACGAGGTAGATTCACATGGAGCTAGAGCCAAAACAAGTGACAGTGTTTTAAGTTCAAGTAAATACACTAAGTAAAAGTTGATGGACTTGAAAAAAAAGGGAATCCATCTGCTTGTTTGCCTACCATTATTATAACAAAAAACAAGCTTTGATTCAGAGAAGGTAAAATATCATTGTTTGGTTGGACTTACTCTCAATGGCCAGGATTCACGAACGAAAACTGCCAGAAAGAGACCATTTCTCTATCAGGTATCGATTTTAAAACACCAAGACATTTTTACAAATGAGTTACTCCGACTACTTTGCAACACAAACAATTATTGCGAATAAAATATGCACTGTTAAAAAGATAACCCATTCATAATGCAACTTAGGTATAGAATGCCTTTGGATAGCACAACACATGAAATACACCTACGAGAAATAAAAAAAAAAACACAAAAAAGGAAGAGGACGAAAGTAGTTAATGAAAATAGAAACTAAAAGTAAGTCTAACGCTGAAAAACAAAATTAAGACAATAGGTATAACCCATGAAGAACTTTCTCTGAATTTCAATGACTTGCAACAAAAATAAATTGCCAATATTTGTGGTAAAGTACAAAGATTTGAAAAAATTTTGTGCAGTTAATACTATACCCAAACGTTTCCATAATGAGTATTTAAGTCTAACAACTAATTATACAGTCATCGACAGCTTGTCAGAGACTGATAAAGAGGATATAAGTGACGTTGAAGGGCTTAAATTTTTTTCTTGGTCTTATTAGTACTAAGTAAAACTCAGTTCCTATTAGAAATTAAACTTAGTTTCATTTAATTTTATTTGTTATTAGCACTACAGTACAAAATGCTATCTTACAAGATGTTCCTATTATTAAGTAGTTAGAAAAAACGTTATTACTTACTTTTTGATTTTTTTTATAATCCTTTTAAATATTGATAGATAGCCTTTATTTTTTGTTTTAAAGTTTGTAAACGCCACTACATCAATACTACCAATTAACCGCCTCGCCTCGTTGGTCGAGTGGCTAGCGTACTCGCCTAACTACATCGACCAACCGCGAGGCTCGGGTTCGATTCCCGACGGGGGCAGGCATTTGTGTGATGAACATTTAGATGTCTGCATTTCCGGGTCTGGGTGTTTATTAAATTTATTCTGGTATCTATTTAAGTATTTCTATGTATTAGTATCGTTGACTAACACCCATAACACAAGCATATAATTTGCTTACTTTGGGGTTAGATTCAATTTGTGTGATTTGTCCAGGAATATTTATTTATAATAATTTAATTACGACGGTCGTTTTTAGATTATGCGCAATTATTTTAAAAAACTGTTTTTTTTTTCAAAATTGATAATAATTAATATATCTGGTTTAATTCATTATAACATTCTCTAAATTGTAGAGAATAATTGAATTCCCTTTACATACAATTTAGTATTTTGGACTCTATGACGACAAAATGCAGTTCTAAAACTAGTATTGCTGTCCTTTACGCCAAGTGGATATGCAAAAAGCCTAAAAATGACAGGTGTAAGGGTTTTGTTTACAGTTTTTTTGGTCGTAAGGGACATGCTAACTCTAAAACAATAGGAGATAGTTTAATATCGACATCAAATGTTGAAAGAATGTCCAAATCTAAGAAACTTTGCTCTAGCAGTCATTTATATATATTAAATAGTTAAAAAGTTAAACTAAAATTTGTCAATTTTTTTTGGTTTTTTGGCTCTCCTGAAAAGTCGAACTTTGTCCCTTACGCCCTTTCTATTTCCAGTATCGATATATGAGGAGTGACTTTTCAAAAGGACTTATTTCTTTATTAACCATATTACCAGAAAATGAAAAAAACTCGGAACAATTATTTAACTATGGAATAAATTTTGAATATTAATACCATATTTCACATAATGTTGACTTGATTAAAATAGCATTTTTATATTATTTCTTTTCCAATTACGAAAATATATATTTAACTCTATAATTTAGAAATAAGCCTTTTTGACAAGGACTTAAAGAATTAAGCTGTTTTGTTCTATACTTGTTGAAAATAAGTCACTTTGATTAGGAACTTTGGGGAAATAAGCCGTTTTGTTTTGTATTAATCAAATTCTTTTGCAATTAATTACACATTATTATGGCTCAATATTAGAGAAATAATCATACAATTATATAATAAACTAGCTGCTCCGGCGAACTTCGTTTCACCCGTTCACTATGGAAAATATTGAAGTAATATTTTTCCTATTTTCCCTGCAACTTTCCCGGTATTTCTTTTCATAAAAACCTTCTCCTGTTAATAACAAATACAATAAAAAAAGAATTAGCCAAATCGGTCGCGTCGTTCGAAGTTATGCGCTTACCAACACATTCAGCGATTCATTTTTATATTATAGACTAAATGCGAAGTCCCCCTACATCATCGTCAAAATAATCACACATAGAGTCATCTGGATTTTCCAACTCTGTATTAGACCTACCTAGACGCAGACCTACCTCTCTCTTTAGAACAGAACTCTTTATTAATATTTTAAACCAACCCAATTCCTGCATATATCAGTCCACTGGTTAAACGTAAGTTATTCACATCTTTTTTCTTATTTCCCGATAGCTTGTCCTCAATTACAGCCGTAGGTATTTCTGTTGGTATCTATTCTTTTTTCTCGTTTGAACAGTATTTGGTAAGCTTCATTATACTCAAATCTGTAGTTTATGAAAACTTTAACGTTACAGCCTATGACCTTTCCTCTTTTAATTTTCTTTTCTATCTTGATCTGTTTAATTTTTTGTATACCCTCTAGATTATTGAAATTTTCTTTTAGATGTTGTGTATCTAGCAGCTGCCAGTGCCAGCTTTTCTCAATCATTTTAAGTTGCCGTGCCTTTTTAAAAAGTTGCCATTACCATCTCTTGTAGTACTAATAGTTTCTTTGCGGATTTCTTTTTCTAACCGTCCAAACACCCTATTATATAATTTAGACCACCCGTATTAAACTCCCTGACCATTTTGACTGATATATTTTAACTTTTTACGTTATTTTACTTTATTTTAACACAAACAACGACGATGAAACAAAAAAGCAATTTTACCAAAACCGCAATTGCGAAAAAAGTTCAAAGACTTAAAAATTACACTTGCTTTTTTTGTCAAGGGCATATTGTCCCATACAGCGAATATTATGAACTCTCGAAAAACTTGCAAGGATATAAAAGCATCAATAAGAACAGCGTTAAGACTAATATAATATAAGCTGTTTTGTTCCGTAAATATTGTCAAAGAAACAATTACCTAGAGAATTAAGAAGTTTTGCAAAGGAATATTTCAATGGATTCAATAGACAAAAACGATATGGATTTAAGCACTTTTGACGCGAATGTCTCTTTTTCAAGTCGATTTTTCAGAGGAAAAAAGCTGTTTTGAACCAAACTTTAAATGTTAAACATTAAAAACATGGTATTTGGACTGATTTGCATCAAAAAAACATTTTTTTTTTAAATGAGAAATAAGCCCTTTTGAAAAGTCTCTCCTCATATATAAGTAGCCCATTATCAAATGTAGTCAATTTATCATTTAAAAAAGGAAAAGAAGGTCATAGGTACTAGTAGTTTTTATTAATTTTACTTTTGAAACCGCAGAACGGATGAATAACTCGTTACGTATTAGTGCAATAAGTACAATTGTATGGAACCTGCTGACACAATTTGAAGAAATTGTGCAACATATTCACAAGACTCAAACTAAATTTTATTACTAGGTGACCCACTGCAGTTTCTTTTTTTTAACATACAAGTTAAAACATTTCAGAATAAATGATTTTTAATTTTTTTCGCCTTACGAAAAGAACACGTTTTTTGTGTTGTAGTTTTTTGATAATTTTTTAGACTCAGATAAATAAATAATTAAATTGAATATTGCAAAAATTGTTTTAATTAATTTATCCCTTGAATAGTCCACTAACAAGTAATCAATAAAAATTAGAAGTGGGCGATACAAATCGTATATAGATATTGAAACGTATATTAGACCAATATCGTAATATCCGATATCGATGCGTATCTAAACTATATATTTTCCGAAACCCTATATTAGTGAATCATAGCGATACGCTCGGTTCGGTATCTGGATAGGATATCAAATCAAACCGTATCGCCTCGCAATACGGTCTACAAACGAACAGATGATACGATATACGACGAGTAGAACCGAACCAATGCAGGAGGACGCTTGCGCGGGCGACTGAAAGGATTGTTTGTGGGCGAGTGAAATAGCAATAGCCGGTCATTTGTAGGATTTCATACTTTAAACAAATTAAGATTAAGGTTATTTCCTTACTTTCTCGTGTATTTTGCCATATTTTTAAAATACATTAAATAGTCATTAATAGATATATTGTCTTTGGTAATAGGAATCATTTTCGATTGATTTTTCGGAATTCTTACCGACCTTTGTCCTTGAACTCATAGTTCCGATTCTGGCGTCCGGTGTCCTCTTCTATGATCCATTTCTAATTCTTATTACTCTATTGATAGATTCAGATTTCGGGGTCTCGAAGCGCGAACAAGTGCAAACAATTTCGCGAGTTAAAATTGTTTGTTAATTTAGGTAGGTAGGTAGGTATGTTCTTTCATTATTGACCGCCTCGTCGGTCGAGTGGCTAGCGTACACGCCTAACTACGCTGACCAATCGCGAGGCTCGGGTTCGATTCCAGACCGGGGCAGGCATTTCCGGGTCTGGGTGTATATTAAATGTATTCTGTGTCTATTTAAGTATTTCTGTGTATTAGAATCGTTGACTAATACCCATAACACAAGCATATACCTAATTAGCTTGCTTTGGAGTTAGATTCAATTTCTGTAACTTTTCTAGAGATATTTATTTATTTATTATAGGTTACAGATATTAGTTATGTTATTTGTTAGGTACCTACCTATAGGTACTAAGTTTGAGATAAATAGTTAAGTGTTGTGTTTTTGTATCATAATATTCAAAACGTTAGTTAGTTTATAAGGTTCATTAGATTTATCTCAGTTACTAATTGATAAAACATTCCGAAATGTCTCATGTAAATTCAAGTAGGTACCTAGGTACCTACCCTTTGGGATTATTTTGATAAAATAAATACTGAAGACAAAAAGGCCAAATGTCGAGTTTGTGGTGATTCGTATACCTACCTGGTTACAAAGGCACTACCGGAAATTTGAAAGCCCACTTGAAAATAAGTACAGGAAATAAGTGCGACTTTAGCTGTAGGCTCAACAACATCAACGACATCAGCAGCGACTACTTCGATGGCGACCATAAGTACGACAATGACCCTGACGCCGACACCAACTCCATCCATATCCACGGGTACGCGACAGTAAACAATACAAGTACATAATTGGACCTGCCTTACTCCCGTCCCGACCTGAGTCTGACACACTCCCGCTATGAGTGTGAATTGCGCTTAAAACAGTCAAATTGACTAATCAATTTGGCCAATATGTCACCATCTAAATCAATTGTTTTTTTATAGTCTATGGTCGCATGTCGCAATTGCATATGGCGTCGGGCGTCGGCGTTGTGCAAAAAGTTCTGCCTCCTGCGCATATCGTTTTTGCAGTTAGCTTTGTTACGTGTGTATTTGTGTTATTTCGTTGAGTTTGAACTTTAGTTCCTCCGGGTTACTTTACATCGTCACAAAACTGGTGTATACGATTTAGTGTCAGCTGCTGAAGTCGAGCTTGCTCCTTCGTGGTTTTGAACTTAAAACATTGTTTCGTGAAGTTACTGTGATACATAGGCCCTCTTTTTAGAGTTTGGACGAATTATTGTGAACAGTGAATTGTTAAATTCAACCATGTCTCAAGAAGTTTGTTGTGTACCTGGTTGTTTTTCGACTAAGCGCAATGGTTTGTAAACATTTATTTTACTAGTTATCCACAACAACTGAAAATGCAGATTGAGTAACTGGTTCTACAACACAACTATTACATTACAGATGCCATACTACACAAATTCCCTCACCCAGAAACAAATCCAGTAAAATTTGCATCTTGGGTTGCAAATGTTGGTGGAGAAGTAGTGGCTATGACGGATATATACAACAATACATACTACAATAATAGTCTGTCGGAAACACTTTGAGAAGATTCACTTGTATCCAAGTAACAGACTGTGTCATCTTGCCATTCCTGTATTGCATATGCAAGGTCAGTGTTCACATTTTTTCGATAATATGGTAGTTGATATTATATATTATAAATTTGAAGTAAAACTAGAGTGTAGAATGTTCTTACACAAACAAATAAGTTAATATAGGCCCAAAAATTGTAAATTTTTATGGGAGAAAACAAGCAGAATTAAGATTAAATGGGTGATTAAAAGTTAAACAACGTTTATGAATAAGCCTGATTGAATCCAAACCAAATGTTAAGGCTTTGTTTGGACTATTTAGTATATGGTTTAAGTGAAGTTTGTAAAAATCGGTCGAGCGGTTTTTCATTTATCACTTTTTGTAACAAATGAATTCAATAAATGGCAGATCAATTTGTTAATGGTTATTTTTCTGTCATATTCAAACTTTTTATAGATGACAGTGCAATCCCGCTGTAGTATTGAAACTTTTTTCAGTTGTTTTTCTTTTGTTGTGTTATGTCATTCATACGGTCATGAACATGTCTAAGCATGTACTGGGCCGCTAGTACAAATATATAATATACTTGTCACATAACTGTAAATGTCCCTCCCTGTCATACATGAAACCTCACTGATGACACACATGAGTAGTCTGTCACTAACGCCAAACTAATGGGGTCTTTCAGTTTAAAAATCTAAAAATTAATGGGTTATCTTTTTGGATTTTAAATGGGTGGTGGTCTTCATAATCACCACATTAAAGGTTATAAAACAATATGTCTTAATAAACAACTGTGTTTTAGGTTCACAACCAATTTTAGAACAAATTGAAGCTGATGCTACAGAACATCCAATGAACATTGAATATCAGATGTCAAGTATTGAACTTCCAAGTTCATGTATGTACTTAATTGTTTATTTCTCTACATGTATTGCTTTCACCCTCAGGACTGATATTTTTTAAGTTTTTGTGAAATCAAGATAATGTTTTGCTCACCAGTAACTTTTAATTACTTAAAACTAGCTGTTTACTTGTGACTTGATCAGCGTAGAATATCATACGAACTTTTATTCCCCATTAAGTCTTTTGGGTATTGATTTTTGAAAAAAAATGTAGCCTGTGTTTGAGCTATGTCCATGCATTTTTTTAATTGGCCCAGTGATTTATCTGTGAAAGACAAACAGACAAATAGATATTGGTTCTTATGGATGTTTAAATTATGATTTATTTTTCTTAAATCTCTAGGTGCAGTTTTGTCCAACTCTGAAATAGCTGAATTTTTTAATATGTGTGAAAACCTAACTTAGATAAGCCAATATTATGGTGAGGGTGTCAGTCAGGGATAATGGAGTCTAATAAATAAAATGAATCCATACCTGCTTAAGATGTAGGTTATATAGGTTCAATCCTACCCAATGTTGTCCCCGTGTTGGTCCGGGCTCCTTTGTAGAATAGACCATCTGCCTTCCTGTGCCAGGCAGCTCGTAAAAGGCGAGCACAGGCTTGCCGTCACTGACACCGTGACATCTGACTAGGTGGTAGAGTTTCGCAGCGACTTACCCGGATTGGTACCACCACCTTACCTATTCCTACCGGCATAACGTGTGCTACTAAAGTGCTACGTGTATGATCTACGTGAATAAAGTATTTTGGAGCTGCAAAATCAAGCAACCAACTCAAAGACTTTAATGGTGTATTAATGGCTTTGGTATCTTTTGTTAATAGGCATTGAGGAAATCATATGCTGATTTGGCTGTATAGAGTTATTGTACATAAAAACAATTATACTCTTAATCCTAACTTCCATTAATTTACTCCACAAATTTATAATTTTTTTATATTTTCAGGAGCATATGTTACTATGAAAGAGTACAAAGAATTTAAAAGTCTACAAAAAAAAACTCAGGAAAAGTGAAAAGGAGAAGATTTCCTTGAAAAAGAAATATATGTTGGCGAAAAAAGTCACCAAAACTTCAGCATTTCAATTGTTGACAAAAAACATGAAGTCTACTGCAAAATTGTTTTGCCAAATGCAGATTTCTCAAAGTAAGAAAAAAAAACAAGGCCGCAGATTTACTTTGGATGAGAAAATTTTGGCACTGTCAATTTATAAACCTTCTCCTAAATCTTATAGAATTTTAAGTAATATGTGCATATTGCCATCTAGAAGAACATTACAAAATTTGCTAAATAAAATTGATTTAAAAGCAGGTATCAACGATATTATTTTTACCAATTTAAAAAAAAGAGTTGATAAAATGCCTGACCTTCATAAATATTGTTCTTTGATATTTGATGAAATGGCAATTGGGTCAGGCATTTCATACAGTAAAAAGAATGATAAAATAATAGGATTTGTGGACAATGGACAAAGAACAGAGGATGAGTTCGCTGATCACGTTTTAGTGTTTATGGTCCGTGGAGTTTATAAAAAATACAAGCAGCCAGTGGCTTACTTTTTTTGCAATGGGAGTACAAAGGGTATTGAATTGAAAAACCAGCTTAAAACAGTAATAAATAAAGTTTTAGATTCAGGCCTAAACATTGTAGCAACTGTGTGTGACCAGGGCACTTCTAATATGTCTGCAATAAATTTATTACTAAAAGAAACTAAAGAAATATATATGAGAGAAGGTAACGAATATAAAGGCGGATTTTTTAAGATTGGTGGGGAACATATATACCCTATCTATGATCCCCCACACTTATTAAAAGGTATTAGAAATAATCTCCTTACAAAAGATTTGGAATTTAAAATAAACGAAAAAACGTGTATGGCTAAATGGAGTTACATTCTGGAATTGTATAATAGGAGTCCTGGATATAGAGGAGTCAAGCTTGTTCCAAAATTAACGGCACACCACGTACTGCCAGATCACATACCCAAAATGCGCGTGAAGCATTGTGCACAAATTTTTAGCAAAACAGTTGGCGTAGCTCTCGGATATATGGCAGGTAAGAACTAATATTATCTTTAACATATTTATGGTACAAGCCACTTATAATATTAAACACACTGCTATCCTGCAGACGATTCGCAAGAGGCTAACTAAGGTTAAATACCAGAATTGCCACTAGTCGACACTAAGTCTTGGTATAACTGAGCCTTTTTTTAGTTCATGGAACAAGCTTACGGCTCTTCTGACTGCAAAAGATAACCGTCTCCAATAAATACTATAGTTGTGGCTGTCCTGAGTCCGGGATTAAAGGTTTATTGCGCAAGTCTACTGGCTACCCTATCCTTCAGGCCATATGATAGTCATTATGGCGGCAGCAATAGGTAATGCGGTAGACCTGGGCAAGTTGCTGCTCTGCACTTTACCACTACTGGTCTTGTTAGTAATGACCTACATTTTAACCTCTGCTTGTCTGCCTCTTACGAGCTGACTGGCAGGGATACAGATGGTCTATTCAACTTAGTGGACCCGGACCAACATACTCCGGTCCAAACAAACTACTAAATAGGCCTAACCTATAATAATTTAAGATTCTCGCAATTTGAACAGGGATTTTCGCACTATAGAAATAGTCAATAGTAAATACGTACTAATAAATGGTGTATAATTTTTTCCTATTTATTTTTTCAGAATGTGGAATAATTAATGAAAAAGGCAAAGAAACCACGGACCTGCTGATGTTTTTTGATGACCTTTTCGATAGCGTCAACAGTAGTTATAGTGGTATTAGACAAGGGAAAGTGTATAGAGCTGCAGTAACTCCTACATCACCACATCATAGATTGTGGAATAATAGTCTTCCGGTACTTAAATCAATGACTTTTGTACATGGTAACCAAAAAAAGTAGTGCCATCTATTTCAAGCTGGGTCAAAACAATAGAGAGCGTAAAAGAAATCGTAAGATTGTTAAATTCCAAAGGTATCAAATCGATACTCCTGCGAAATTTTAACCAAGATCCGCTAGAGAATTTTTTTGGTGCAATAAGAGCTCATGGACATAGTAACATTATGCCCACTGCTATGGCTTTTGAAGGGGCATTCAAAACATTATTGATTAATAATATTTCATCCTCACACTCAGTTGGTTCGAATTGTGAAAAAGATGATAGTGTTTGTCTCCAATCATTAAAGTATTTTTTAATGCATCCTGGAGACAACCTTGAACCAACAACTGAGTGTGACAATGACATCAACAGTAGTCACCTAAGTATAAATATTTTAAATACAGAGCACTTAATTACATCATCAACTGCAGTGGATGTTGAAAGAAAGGCAGCGATAAGTTATTGTAGCGAATGGCTAGCACAACTTGCCAAAAAAAAATGTTTTCAAAAAATGTTTAACCTGCAAAAATGACATGGAAGCTGACGAACCTCAGAATGTTCATAAAATAATAAATATGAAAGAATATAGTGGCAAAAAATGGTTGTGCTACCCATCCAGGGCGTTATTTGACTTTTTTGCACAAGTGGAAAACATTAGTATTGAAGTGCTTAAAGACAGCTCTACCAAAAAAAAATTAAGAAGCTACATAAAACTAATCATAAGTATTAATTTAAACGTAAATTTTTTGAATTGCATTTCTCATAGTTCTCAATTATTAGATTATTTAATTGATAAGAGTACGCTTTTTTTTGTCAACAATTGGTGTAAAGACGTCAACAATATTGTAAACGGAAAAATAACCTTTTGGGATATTCATGACCCCATGAAAGAGAAGGCCAATAAGCACTTCCTTAAACATAAAGGTAGAAAAAAGAGAAATAATTAATAAATTACTATTACCCCTTGCACTCCATCCTACCTTCCCAATTCCAACTTATCAAACTTTATTCCATTTGTTCCAACCCAACTGCACCTGATGACACCATATATCACCAGATCTTAAAACTCCTTCCGCAAGCAGGTATTACAAATTATTTAAAAAAAATATGTTTTTGAAAAAAGGCATTGATTTAAGTAACGTAAGCTGAAACAATTATGGTGATGGGTGGATGGGACTACTTGAAATGTCTCCGAAATAGTATTGAAAGTTAATTAAAATTTAATTTTAATGTATTGTAAGTTAATAAAACCTTAAAAATATTTTAAATGTTTTATTTCTGTTTAAACACTATACAGCGTGTCAATCAAGGGAAATTGAATAGTCTTGTCAGAGTTAGTGTTGATTGGTTGACACGCTGTGTAATGGTTGAAAATTTCCTTTTTAATGGATAATGAGAAAGTGGGTGCCTACAAGCTACTGCCCCAAAATAGCTTTCAGTTCAATACACAGATGACGCTAGTAGTAACCCTTGACGGATTTTATGAAGTTTCTTATCTATACCCAAAATATACACTGTAATCTTTGATTCGGATCTTGTAACGACGAATATTGACTTGAGTTTTTATGCTTCTTAATACTTTAATCCTAACTTAGGGCATTTTTGCCTCTAAAATTATTGTGTAGAAAAATAAATGTATAAATATATAGAACCTTATGCCTCTCGAAATAAAGTAAAAAACGGCACTAGCTTAATATAGAACTATTTGGTTCGTACATTTTATTAAAATTATTAGGCTTTATTTTCAAATGGCACCTTATGGTAGTATATTGTGTTGTTTCATCGGTGCTCCGACCGGCGTAAGTGAAGAAGTAACCTTATGGTTATAGATTTATTGCCGATTCCCCTCTGAAATTGAATGACATAGGACACGTTCGGCGGTAATCGGCTGTCGTCGTGGCGTTATGCCTCGAACCAATCAGCGATAAGGAGTCGTCCGAGCGCGTGCCGGCCGGCTCATTTGTTATTGTTATTAATGTTTTGATTTAGAAGTGTCGAACGCGGTACTCATTTAAGGTCTTTAAGACCTTTAAGGTCTTCGCACATTATAACAACTCACCGGCGACTCGACTCTATGCTAGACATTGAAATTAAAGCCCTGTATCATATGTTCAAGGTTCAATTTCAAAAAATGATTATAAAGTAGTGTACAACGAGTGGCCTACGCATCGTACACTAGAGGTCAACCCCGACACGTTTGTCACGCAATGACCATACGTCGTCCACGCAACGACCACACGTTGTCCACGTAACGACTATGCGTTTGCGACTGACGCGTGACGGGCAACCATTTGCCAACCCACCCGTCCGCCCCGTGCCTTCCCCCCGCCCGCCATCATTCACTATAGAATCGAAGGACGGAGTGCACGTTGGCGGTACACGGTGATTTTTCGAAAATCATGCAGAAAGAAAAGTTGATAGAAGAAGTGCGAAAATATCCGCTACTATACGACCTTAGTGATCCGAAATATAGTGACGTACATAAGAAGGAAAAGGCATGGAATGAAATCGCTATTGTATTGTCGCAACCAGGTAAGAATTTTTTTCTACTCCGGTACATTTATCTGTTAATTATATAGTCCCGAACACCTATATAAAAGCTAGTCTTATTCAATTGCAAAAAAGTCGATCTAGTCTTTTTTGCAATTGAATTATCCATGATCTATATTAAATGCTGCCACGGAACTCGTCCTTCGGGAGATTGAAAATAAGTTGCAAACATATCACGAGTTTCAAAAGCAGATGCCGAAGATTCACTTATATCTTCTGGATTTGTACTTAGATTACTTAGTAATCTCTGTTCATCATCATTATTGGCCGAACTCTGCCTTGTGTTGACTTCATCATCGGATGTTATATTATAACACCGCATGACATTGTGTAAAATACACGTCGCAAAGACCACAATATCAACATATTTTGGGTGTAAATGCAAATTCTTATTATAAATTCCAAATTTTTGATATAAGATGCCGAACGCGTTTTCAACTACTCTGCGAGCTCGCGATAAGCGATTATTGTATATTCTTTCCTTTTCTGAAATGCCACTTGAACGTGGATATGGTCGCAATAAATTCCATTTTAAAGGAAACGCTTCGTCGGCTACAAAAACATGTGGCATTATTATTTCAGTACCAGGTAATGGTGTGTCAGTTGGAATATTAAATGTATTCATTTCAATCGCTCTTCCTAATCTTGACGATGCCAAAATTCCGCCATCACTATTCCTGCCATAGGCCCCTATATCGACAGCTATAAATCTGTATTTATCATCGACGATAGCCATGAGGACGATAGAGAAGTGTTTTTTATAATTAAAAAATAGCGAGCCGCTGCTAGGAGGGGCAATTATGTTTACATGTTTGCCGTCGATGGCACCTATACAGTTTGGAAAATTCCATTTTTTATTGAAACCATCTGCGATTCTTTTCCAGTCTTCGGTAGTAGGTGTGGGCATGAACTTCCCCTTCATTGTATTTATAATCGCATTGCACACATCTTTTAATATCGACCGGATGGTACTTTCGCCTAACCGAAAGCTTGAACTCATAGTCCTAAATGAACAGCCACTAATCAAGTACCTGAAACAACCAATTTTTCTTTATATTTATATTATTTTGTTACAGCGTCAGAATGTAAGAAGATATGGCAAAACTTAAGGGAATATCATAGAAGAGCCATTAAAAAGAAAGCAACTAAAAGTGGTCAGAGTGCTAATACTAATAAAAAAATGGCAATATGAAACTGAAATGTCTTTTTTATTACCACATTGTAAAGAACGGTCTACAGTGACGTCAGTGGACAACACAGATGATGGTGATGATGAAAATAGCTTATCTGCTGCGGAAATTCTTGCCAATGTGACTAAATGTGACATGCGTAAATTAAACCTGTAAAATTCAAATAACTTTTTAGGTACCTTTATAACTAAGTATGTTGTGTATTTTGCGGAGCTAATGAACTGTGTGAGTGTGTGTTTTCTGTTACGATTTCACGCCAAATGTACTGAACTGATTTTAATGAACTTTGCCGTGAAAAGCGATTAAATACCTACTATAAAAGGACTGGATAGTTCTTATTCCGAAATTCATCATTGGTTCATTGGTCAAGTGGCTAGCGCGCTGGTTTCAATCGTCTCCATTTCTGAGGTTCCCGGTCGGTTCAATGTAGAAAACGTATTTTCGGACTTACAGCAATGCAATGTATGTGTTAAGGTTAACTTATTATGTAGCTAAATTATGAAATCTTTTTTTTAGAACTAAATGACGACATTAAAGTCAGCACTTCCATGGGTCACGATGTTAATATGAATATAAGTAAAGGTATGTCATGAACTAAAATTATTATTATGTGTGTGATTGTAATTAATTAACTGGTATGATTAATGTTTCATGTTTCAATTGATATTTTCAGATCGTGAAGAAAATATTCTTGGCTATGACAGTGAAGACAGCGTTAAAGACAAAACGTACGATCCAAGCAAAGATTTTTCAGATGATGATAGTAGTGATTCGCCGGATCACGATATTTTGCTAAGTCGCAAAAATCTAGTGAAAAGACAACTATTTACACCAAACAATTTACCCCAAACACACGCAATTGACGACGATCTCATTACTTTAAGTGACCTCAATGTGAACAGTGAAGACTATCAAGAACCTAGAACCTCAAATTATGATATTATTGAATTTAATAATCAAATAGAAATCGCAGAACAAATTGTCCCAATGGATTTTTCACAAGATATCATAAATAATACATGCGAAGAATACCCTAACAATGTGAATAATGATACCCTATCAACAATGAACGACCGTATTCCACTAGCTACAAACAATATTCCTCTAGAGAACTGTGAGAATATTAGGCATCATGATCCTATTATGGTCGTAGACATGAATGGAACAATTTATTTACAAAATGAAATAGTTTCAGATGATAATACTACTCAACAACCTGGTGGCACCCTTTTACAAGTCAAATCGAGAAAACGGCTGAAAAACGTTGATAAATGGAAGAAAGTGGTTTCAAAAGTTGCTAGACTAAAAGGATCTCCTTATCATTCAACTGTTGCCAAAAAGAAACCAGTTGTTGAAGGTCGACAGCTTAAGCCTCCTAGTGCGTGTAGAGATAAATGTTATGAAAAAATCCCTCATGAGAAAAGACTTCAAATTTTCAACGAATTTTGGAAAACATGCATTAGTTGGGATCAGCGTCGACAGTTCATAGCTAATAATGTAACAAAAGAACAAAAACGTGTAATGAAGACTAATGGAAATTTAGATACTGACAGAAGAAAATTTACATATAAATACAGACTCATTGTTGATTCAGAATGCAAAAAAGTGTGCAGGGTAATGTTTCTTAACACACTTAATATAGGAGAGAAATTTTTAAAGATTAGTTTGGAAAAACTGCTTGACGGTGGGCTAGTGGCCCCTGACCGAAGAGGAAAGCATACGCCTGCTAATAAATCTCCTCCAATAGTAATTCAATCGGTAATAGAACACATCAATATGTACCCCAGTTACGAAAGCCATTATTCAAGGGAAAAGAGCAGACGAAAGTTTTTAGGCCCAGACTTAAACATTCCTACTATGTATAAACAATACAAAGAGTGGATGGCAGAAAAAGATATGCCTTCAAATTTAGCAGCAAAGGAGTGGTTATACCGCAATCTTTTTAATACAAAGTTTAATTTAAGCTTTAAACTTCCATCAATAGATACCTGTGATGACTGCGATGCTTATCAAAAGAAGCTCCTTGATGCCAAAGATAAAGAAACCAAAGTTAACTTAGAAAAAGCTAAGGATGAGTATGATATTGCTGCTGAAGAGAGATATAAATTGAAGAAGAAAGACAAAAATGAAGCAAACGAAAGTTCAGGCGAAAAAAAATTTTAACGTTTGACTTGCAAAAGTGTATGGCAACACCAAACTTGACTAATTGTAAGTCTTTTTACTTAAGAAAACTTTGGACATTGAACTCGACAATCATCTAATCATCTCGAAACATCTAATATTGCAACAAATGTCATATGGTCCGAAAATATAGGCAGACGAGGAGGAAATGAGGTAGCATCTTGTCTGATTCGCTGGGCGGATGAAAACAAGGACAAAATAGCAGACGTAAGAGAGCTTACTTTCTGGTCTGATAATTGCGCGGGACAAAATCGTAACTTAATGATGGTATTGGCTTACATGTGTTTACTTAATAAATATTCAAATCTAAGAGTAATAAACCACAAATTCATGCTCAAAGGTCATACTCATATGGAGGTAGACCAAATACACTCGCAAATAAAGCAAAAAAAGAAACGACTGAAAACAATGCAGATTGCTGTACTACGAGACTGGTCGCAATTCATTAAAACTTGTGGAGGAAAGAGAAAATTTGATGTCTTTGAAATGCAATCGCACCATTTCAAAGATTTGACTGCATTGTACAAGAAAAATGGGCCATTTGTTGCAAGAAAAAAGAATAAGGAAGGAAAAGCCTTTAAAATATCAGAATGTGTTTGGTTGCAAGTTAGACAAGAGCAATTCGGAATCTTGTATTACAAAAATACTTTTGCTGAGGATTTTTCCGAAATATCGCTTATACGAAATGTATCCAAAAAGATTGGGCTTCCAGAAAATTTACCGAGAGTGAGACTAAATGAGAAACCCATATCGACGGCTAAATACAATGATTTGATGACATTGCTGCAATGGGTACCGGAGGAATTGCATTCGTTCTATAAAAAATTGACTCATTCAAGCAATGAGTCAGATTTCCCTGAAGCTGACGATTAAAATTAAGATAAATAATTATAAAAACTGATTACTTTTACTTTTATATTTTTATTTTGGGAAATTCACAAGAAATGTTATTTAATTGTAGGTACTTCGACCTTATCTAAACGGAAATAACACTAAGTTTAATTTTATTTTTCAAACAAGACATAATGCTTGATGTTGTAATAGAACCCTAAACCCAATAGTATAACTTAAAAAATATTAAAGCATAAAGTAATATCTTCAATTAGAAATACAACTTTTTGACTACACCTCAAAATGTACAAGCATAAGGTCGGATAATACATTTTTTTATAAAAAGTATAGTTAATACTAATATTTTAGTATTATTATCCCTAAAAATTATAGGCACAAACATTTGTTGTAACATTATCATTCGTTGATTTACGTAAAAGAACAATAAATGTGATTTTATTTGAAAATACTAACCAGATTTTTATTTGCCTCTCCTGAAAAGTTGATGATTCGGACATAAGACCTTATGGGTCTCACGTCGAGCATTGACAACCTTGTTTCAAACACGTCGTTTGAAAATAGGTTCATTCACGCTAGGTTAAACTACCCGTTACTGCTGTCTTAATAACGATATTTCGGCGTTTTATCTCAGGTCAACGGTAGATAGGAATGATAACTTTTAAATCTCTGATGAAAACCTAAAAATCTGATGTAAAAATGTAGGGCCAACTTCTGAAACAATACGCCCCAGAGGACAATAGGCCCCGCAACAAGATAGACAACAGGTTGTGACTCGCACGCAATAACGACAGTACTCCTTCCAATTGCCTGCCGTGAGATTGTGTTTTTAACATTTAATTTTTGAATTATAGTAGAATCTTTAAATACGAGCTGGAAACATATTGCGGCGAGTACTATACAAATTATTAAATATAGAAGTATATTTTTTAAATGAAAATTACGTTCAAGAATATGGTAACAGTGACAAACAACCCAAAATTTCATTGTAAAATTTTTACGTGATGCACACATTTCTTGGTCTCTATTAACATTGTCGAATGTGCATTTTTGCCATATTTTTTTTAACTTCATTAATCACTCTTAAAAAGTCCCTTTTTTAGTATGCCACAAAAAACAAAGTTTTACCAGTATGTTTTAAAATAGCCACGTTAACATTGTCGGATATTGTCACAACCACCAATTAACAATGACGGGTATCAACTCGCGACAAAGTTTGCGGGGCGCGAAGGGCGTCGGCGTGTGCAGTTGTTCTTAATAATAATAATAATGTGTACAAGGTCCGCCGCTTAATAAAACTAGTTAAACTAGCTGCTCAGCAATCTGAACATCCTAGTGTGGATAAAAACGAGAGTGTTGATTTAAATATTTTGACTAATGCAGATGAAGATGAAGAAACAGGTACTTAAAAATTAATTATTATTTTATTAGTAACATAGGTTTTCGAACATAATACTAATTATTAAAAAATTAAATTACTATTTAATACTTACTTTAATTATTAAAGTAAGTCTATAATTAGTTCGGTCAAAATTGTAGGAAGTGACATAACCGACATTGTTAACTGTTTTTTTAAGTAAAATATGTCGGTAGTATAACATCCTTCATTGTTAATCGTTTTTTGTGAGGTAAAGTTTGTCGGTAGTACCAAATCCGACTTTTCTGGTCGTTTTAATTTACGTTCTATTTGTCGGATGTGTTACTTCCAACTTTGTTAACGGTATTTATTTTAAAACGTTTTGTTAAATGTGGTGCATATTGCTTTTATCAACGATTAATTATAATGTTTTTTAAGTTGATTGTGGTCATTTTAAGTTTGTTTTTATAAATTGTCATTATAAAAATGCATTTTGTCGCTTTTGTGTTATTTAAACTGGTTCGGTTCTATTATATAAGTTTCGCAATACAAGGTACACAAAAATGTACCTACTTTTTTATTAATTGCTAATTAAGTACCTAACTTTTTTTTCAGTAATAGAGAATCTCAATTACCAAGTGGTTTTCAAAATGATTTTATTCAGTTGAATGAAATGCTTGGTGACGTTTTCAATGAAGATGCAACTCCGGAAAGAGAAAATAATGAACCCACTGTTTCGACATCTGGTTATTTCGAAATTCCTACTGAAAGTAACAACACGGATTATTCCCATTTGAGCACCAAATTTTAGGGCACCTATGCTTGGAGCACCTACGATATTCCCGTTTTAGCACCAATCAATATTTTAATGTGGTGCTCAAAAAGGAACAATACATTTAATTCACTTTATTCTCCATTGGGCACCTACAGTACGATAGCTTCTAGTGATGGGTTGTATAATAAAAAATTTCAATTTACTGTTGTCATTTTAAACAAAACCATCATAATTAACTACTCATAATTACTTTGATCAATTAATCTAAAGATCAAAATAAGTTTCTTCAACTTTAATTTTGTTTATCCCCAAACCAATTATAGGCTGTAATAATATTAACAAAATAAATCAGTGTAATTATAGGTACACAAAAAATATTTTGACTTCCTGTTGGCAGACTATGACGATGGTGGAAAATCACGTATTCTAATGTTTGCATTTTAAAAAAAGCAAGACAGAGCGTTCAAGAATACACCATCTATACTGCGATGGTACGTTGAAATGCGCACTAAAGCCGTTTCTCTAAATTTGTAGTATGCATGGTGAGATTGATGTTTTTTTATGTGATAAGTCAGTGAAGAAGCTCACGACTCTCCTGATGGTAAGAAATAAACATGAACATCATACATATTATAGTTGCGTCACTGTCATGTGGCCGGGTTGTTTTGGAGAGGCCTATTGTGCAAGTCTACCGGCTACCCTACCCTCCGGACCGGAGCACGACGACGTCGTAATGGCAGCAAGAATAGTTAAGGCGGTGGATCCCAACTCGGGCAAGTGCTGCAAGTGCAGGTGATGATGTCGTTAAGCCATTACCATATGCTTTGCTTTTAGTCAAAGATTGACTAAATGTAACTAGCATTAAACTAGCATAGGCTTTAACTAAATTAAAAACTAACATAGGCTATGGTCAAACAAATGGTCTTGATATGGCCAAACTCATAAGACAAATAATTTTCTTGAGATCCACTACTCTTCCTTTAACAAGATCATTAATAAAAACAGTGAGAAAAATTTGGCAAAGATTTTAGGTGATTTACAACAAAACCGCGACAGGTACAGTATGTTACGCAAAAAAATGGGAATATCAAAATGCCAAAAAGATGCGAATAGAAGGAACGAATTAATCCTTTCAGTACCAAACATACGTTAAGATTATTTCACTAGTGACATCGAAGAAGCTACAATCAGGGGCGCTGTGGCTGTGTTCCCCAACGTAGCAATATATTAATGCTATTTTCACCTTGAAAAAGCCTTGAAAAAGAAAGAAACATAATTACCTGGCTAAATGAAATTATTTTTTCTCGAAACCTCGTCGCTTTATGTACAGCTCTCGCGATAAGAGTTTGGCTTTGACCGTTATTGCGCAGAAATCAGAAATTGGGTATCAACGGGCAATTAGCGGGGTGCGGGGCGGGTGTGTAGGCGCACGCGGTGCTCTGATTGGCGCTCCAGTCGTTCCCTGCCTCTCGCATCGATACGACGTACCGCGCACTCCTGTTGTACATCCACGTTCACAAGTGAATTGCTATTTTCGTTAATTGTTTATTGTTGTCGATTGTTA
>NJDD01001379.1:28959-40438 GCA_002245505.1 Calephelis nemesis
TTTTCGTAAAAAGGGGTCCAAAGTTTTAGCATCACGTATTATTATATAGATTCATTACATAAATTGACTATTAAAAGTTACTTCTAAAATGCAAAATTAGCGAATATTATCACATGTGATATTTGATGCTAAGCAACGCAAGGCTGTATTACATTTGAAGTTTTTTTACTTTTTTCAAAATGCGTAATAGTTACTCTGTATATCTAACGGCACCAGCGTAGAAGCTAACACGTCTTGTTGACCCCAATGATTTTGGGGGAGAAACTAAGGAGGAACCTTACTATACTGCGCGTTGCCCATAGATACAATTTCATTTATATTTCTGTCAATTTTCGTAATACGAGCATATTAGTTACTTATTTGGCGGTAACATCAATTTTTGGTTTTATTTGCATGATACGATCCGTTTTCTCGCGAATTCGTCAGATAGAAATAGTTACGTTTTTAATACAAACTTTCGCAGTGTTAGGGCCACTTGCACGTTCATGGGTTAAACATTTACCTCGGAGTTAGCTTCTAACATAGGGCTACATCAATATGTATTTGACAGTTTGACCCGTAACTAAATTTAACCCAGAAACGTGCAAGTGGGCCTTAGTAAAGTCTTTTGGGAGTTAATTTTAAAAAAAAACCTTGAGTATGTTTGAACTCGGATCTTTAGCTATATGCATATCAAATTTTATCAAGTTAAGGTTCAGTCGTTTAGCTGTGAAAGAACAACAGACAGACAAATAGACAGAAAGACAGACTTTCGCATTTATAATAATAGTATGGATGTGTATAAAAAATATGAAGGCTCCGGAGCGTATTTGAATACCATAGTTGTAATCGTCTCTGTGGTCTAGCGGTTCAGGTGTTGGACTTGACTGCATGAGGTCCCGGGTTCAAATTCCGGGTCGGGCAACAAAAAAACCTTGGTTTTTCCAATTTTCTAAATAAAATAAATGTTACTCGGGATTGGATATGTGCCCGGTTGGCGATAGGCTTGCCACCTATCACATTGTGGGACTTAATGTCTTCGGGTAGTCGTGGGTGCCCTGATTGTGCTTCTGCCTACCTCTTCGGGGATATGGCGTAAAGATATTTCTAGTTGTAATCGTTACATTAAATTTTTGCAAATCGGAACTTATTTTGTTACACACGAGCACTAATAGTAATTCAATGATCACTCGCTAACTTCCATTCACTTCCTGCACGATGTTCCTCTGCCCGTGAACTCTTGACCCTGGCCAATGTCACTCGAGTAGCGGAATATCTTAGTATTCACTTGCTGGCCCATCACTTATAGCTACGAGGCGATTCTTAGTGAAAGTCAGCTGTTCCTGGTAGAATGTTATTATCTATACCTTACAATCGTGGATGTACCGTTCTAGGCAACATGGGCTTGCCCAGAACCCTGTTGTAGTGGACACCAAAACTGAAAATGTCTGCAACTTAACCGTAGTAAAACTGCAAAAAAACAATAATTCGAATTCGATAGGTAAATCGACGTTCAACAAAACTAAGTATTTTCTTCAATATTCTTTCTTCGATCAGATCCAGACTTGGGAGAGATGGATCACCTTTAATTTAAGCTATCATTACATAGTATAAAACAAAGTCGCTTCCTGTGTCCCTATGTTCTTTTGTATGTTTAAATCTTTAAAACTACGCAACGGATTTTGATGCGGTTTTTTTTAATAGATAAAGTGATTGAAGAGGAAAGTTTTTTTCATAACCGTGCGAAGCCGGACGAAATCTAAATTCGTTTCAGAAGTTATAGTGAGAAATGAACAAGCATTCTGTAAAAATATACGAGTCAAGTATACCTATCACCTCCTTCTTTTTCAAGGCCGGTGAAAAGTATGATTGGATAGACAATATTTCATTTCATAAATGATATACCATACTCGATTAGGCAATTATGATATAATTCCAAAGAGACAATAACATTGGGGTGGTTTTGTATGGGGTGTCATTTTATTGTGGAACTTAGAAAAAATATTCTGTAGAGTAATTCCGAATGTATGTAACGGGCATCTATACATACTATTTACATATACACAAACTGGCTCAAATACACTCAAATTCCGTACCCATAAGATTTAGTTGGATTTGTTACATTCGAATTTTTTTCAAAACGGAATGACGTACAAAAGAATTTTAATGTATACGTGGCGGTTCTATTTCAGTTGTAACGTCACGATTAGATGGTTTATTAATATCGTTAGTCTAATGAAGATGTATACGTCAATTCATTTACTAGTGTTCACCAAAAATTGGATTTTTCCAATTTTCTAATAAAAAAAAATGTTGGTCGGGATTAAAAACGTGCCCGGTTGGCGATAGGCTTGCTTGATAGGAGTCGTGGGTGCCCTGGTTGTGCCTCTGCCTACCTCTTCGGGGATATGGGCGTGTTCACCAATCGGAAGGTTTCCACGAGGAACTATACTTACACCGCACAAGATATTGGTCCAGATGCCTAATGTGTAAACTTCTTTTTAGGTATTCACTTGAACTATAATGATCAACTTCGACTTGCACTTGTCCCATTTTCAGGAGGCTGATCATAACTTTTTAAAGGCTTTGCTTTCTGCAAATGAATTTTAGGTGGAAATATAAGAGCCCCTCACTACCACTAAATTATGTCAGTGTAAAGGCAGATCCTAAAAACTATCAAAATTTAAAAGCACTCTATTAAGTACAACTCAAAAACCACTAGTCGGATTATGATACAATTATTTAGGGACCACCTCGAAATCATGACCCATCTTTCTAAAAAAGAATTATCAAAATCGGTTGACTTTTGACCAAATTATCGGGTAACAAACATACAAAAAAAATGCAGTCTAATTAAATAGGTCCTACTTTTTTAGATTCACTAAAAAAGAATAGAATAAAATTATTGTTGTCATATAAAAGATAAGAATTCTTCATTCTTCTTTTAAATCTAAAACTATATTAGGCACGGTTTCTTCTGTGCAAAATAACTCTTACTTTTATACTTTAACTAGCCGACTCGGCGGATTTCATTTCGCTTGATTAATGTCAATTAACTTTTACCTATTTTCCCTGCAAATTTACCGGTTTTCCTCTTCATAAGAACGTTCTTCTGACTATAACTAACACATCAAAAAAGATTTAGCAAAATACCATATTTAATATTAGCTAAATGACCTACTTAATTAACCCTACTGCAGTCTCTATCCAGTGTTGTTGTATAGAGCATTCGGGCCTGGCAGCAATCATCCCTAGAATACTGTTTATTTCTAGAATACAATTTTTAACATTATTATTATAAATTGTTTAACATTCATATTACAATTAAATATTGTAAAGTGAATTCACCATAGAGTTGGTCTCACTCGTTAAAAATCGGTCTCATAATGCACCTAAAAATCTAGGCAACCGTGATCTTGACCGACTTTTAGTAAGGCAACTCAATATTGTTAAACTGAGAACAAAGTAAATTTACATAGTTGGGCAGGTAGAAAAAAGATATATTTTCATCCTTTATCTACCCGCTCGACTATGGAGTTGCCAGGCATTTGAAACACCTTGTAGGTAAGTCCAAAGTCAGGTAGGGGTAGCAGGAGGTAATAAAAAAAAAGTATCTTCACGCCCATATCCTCGAAGAGGTAGGCAGAGGCACAACCAGGGCACCCACGACTATCCGAAGACTCTAAGTCCCATAATGTGATAGGTGGCAAGCCTATCGCCAACCGGGCACATTTCCAATCCCGACCAACATTCTTTTTTATTAGAAAATTGGAAAAATCAAATTTTCTTTTTGTTGGCCGACCCGGGATTCGAACCCGAGACCTCATGCAGTCAAGTCCAACACCCGGACCGCTAGACCACAGAGGCGATAGGTAATTGTTTCTGATATAATCTATCCCATAATGTTATATTTTTTTTAAAGTCAAGTAGATAAAAAACCTAACAATTAATTTTTACAATTAAATATATAAGTAACTCAACGCCTATGTATCGATGCATGTACATAATATTATTTATTATTATTAAATAACACATGAGTATAAATAATTATATACAATGTATCTTCCATTAATTATTAATAATATATATTATGGTATTTTACTTGAAATAACTAAGAAAATATCTACAACTCTACACTGGATACAATTCAATTGAAGCAAATAATTTACCTCTTATTGGTGTTGTTCCTCTGTATAGAATAGACTATCTGCCTCCCAGTTCCAGATTCAAGCATAGACAACATAGACAGTTGCCTATGGGCCGTCACCACATCACAAAAAAAGTTTAATAAAATCGTTAAATACTCAGAAAAATCAAAAATATATACTGATTTTTGTTTTACATAGAAGAAGGCTTTTGTTGTTCTTTGAGCGGGAAAAGTTAACATTTAAAAATAATTTAGTTTGTAGGTACCTCCAGTTTGATTTTGAATAATTTTATGTTAGCCAACTTGTTCAGTTTTTTTATGTTATAGGAAGGCAAACAAGCAGACGGATTTCCTGATGGTAAGAAATTCACGTCGCTTAGAGACACCAGAAGTGGTAATGGTGCGTTGCCAACGTGAAGCCAGATATCAGGCCTCGAGCAAAAGTAATTTTACGGGCTACCTTACCTTCCAAACCGGAACGCGTGATGACGTTATGGCGGCAGGAATAGGTAAAGCGGTGATACCAATCCGGGTAAGTCGCTGCAAAACTCTACCACCTAGTCACGGTGTTAGTGACGTTAAGTCTACGCTCTCGTTTTACGAGCTGTCTGGCAGGAAGGTAGATGGTCTATACTGCAAAGGAGCTCGGACCAACATGAGGAGAACAACAACACGGGGGAATACAATTAACTCTAATAGAAACTTTCAATGGTTAACCGCAAACAGTTTGAGGGACTCTACCACATACTCTGCCTATAGGCCTTTAAAGTCTAAATCGGGAACCAGCAGGCTTTATGTATTATGGGTCATAGTCAACAAGAACACTGGTGGTAGAGTGCTATGCAACCTGCCCGGGTAGAGATCCACCGCCTAATGGATTCCTGCCGCCTTAATAACCGTGCTATGTTCCAGTCTGGAGGGATAGACTTGCACAATAGGCCTAAGATCCCTGCCAAAAGATAGAAACGCACCTATAGCATTTGTGGTGTTTATATACAATGGTTTTCTCTTACCACCAGAAAAGCCGTGTGCTTATTCGTTTTCCAAACCCATGAAAATATTTCACTGATATTTACAATTGTAAGGATCCAAAATATCTAATGCATTTAGAGCTAAAAGTATTGCTTGCCGCCAATTTTGAAGATGGCTGGATATACCACAGGGTTGCCAACTACTAATCATTTCGAAAAAAAAAACGAAGTTATATAAGTTTACAATTGAAAAAAAAACTCAATGAAATTTACTTCTCCACTGAAATATTTAATTAAGCATATTATAGACAAAGACTTAGGAACGTGTCAAGGCCTGTTTATCTACATCGAGTCGAGGAACAAATTAGTCTGATCTTAGAAAAACCTTGAAATAATGTATTTTAAAATCTTGTTTAGAGTCAACAGTGATAAAATAAATTTTGATTTATTTATTTGAAACACAGATAAAGCTGATGGATTTCCTGATCCTAGTTAGAGGACATGTAAGAAATAGACATTCTCTATATATAGACACCAAAAATTTCTGTGATACTTTGCTAACTTGCCAAATGTCAAGATTTATATACCCAGTTGGCAACGTACCTATCTTGTATAGTAGTGCGAGTGTATTTGATATTCTACCCTCAAAATAAGACGATGGCTGGGGCTGATGTAAGGTGGTAGGATTGCAGGAGTAGGCAATACCTATCCCGAGGAATTACTGTAGAACTACCATTTAGTTTGGCAGCTACTTACATAATTTTTAATATTTTGCTATGGGACGTGGTTGTTACTTGTTATACACATTTTCCTTTTTAATATTTTTAATTATATTATTACTGTAACTTACGAATATTTCTTAACTCTATTTGCAGTTTTTCTAGGCTGATAATAACTTATTTTAAATTTTTATACTGTACTAGCTGCTACCCACATCTTCGCCCGCTATAAATTAAAATGTAAGCTATCCTTTGGATATAACTGCACACGATGTGCAAATCGATTAAAATCGGTTAAGCAATTTAGGCGCCTCTGCGGTATAGCGGACAGGTGGTGAACTTCACATCATGAGGACAGGTTGGTAAAAAAGAAAATGTGTTGCTGTAATTTTCTAATAAAAACAATGTTGCCCACGATTGGGTACGAGTATGTTTTTTTATGATATTGGAAGGCAAACAAGCAGACTAATTTCCTGATGGTAAGAAATTCACGTCGCCTAGAGACACCAACAGTGGTGATGGTGCGTTGCCAACCTGAGGCCGGGATGTTAGGCCCCGAACAAAAACAGGTTTACCGGCTACCTTACCCTCCAAACTGGAACACGTCATGACGTTATGGCGGCAGGAATAGGTAAGGTGGTGGTACCAATCCGGGTCAGTCGCTGCGAGACTCTACCACCGAGTCAGATGTCACGGTGTTGGTGGCGCCTTTTGCGAGCTGCCTGGTAGGAAGGCAGGTGGTCTATTCTGCAAAGAAATCCGGATCAACAAGGGGAATAGGTACCAACCACATTGTAGAGCTTAGTGTCTCCAGTTAGTCGTAGGTACCCGGTTTGTACTTTTGCTTGTCTTTTTGAAGATACGGACGTGAAAATACTTTTTCTTTTCCACCGCGAACAAACATGTTTGACGTGCTGTTTATATATTACAACATTTAACGTGTCGATAGTGAAAAGAACTGCCATCGACAGTTCCAAAGAAAAAATGCTCTGATTGCCAACAAACTTTACAAAATTACTTTCGGTAATATCGTTCCAGCCGTTTCGGAGTTTCAAAATTGCTTGTCAAAATTTGTGTTTTTTGTATATTTTTTGATTTTATGGGTTTTAGCTGTGGTTTCCCCATTGTGGTATCTCATGTTGCTTTCGCAAAGCATCTCATCAAAGATCAGACTGAGGAATGAGACAGGACATTTCTCATATTCACTCTATTCTTTAGTGTTAGGACGGAGATTTGCGCTTGATTTTCAGGCTTTCGTTGCCAGGTAATCCGGTGTGCGCACTGACTAAAAAGAGGAAAACCTGTTTCCGCTGTTTGGTGACTCGATTAAGTTTTACCTTATCTCCACTGCTAGTGGGTGTATTGTATTATTGTTTGTGGTAATTTACAACGAGGATCTTGAGTCACTGTAAATTCTATATGGTTTTTAGGCACCTTCAAGCATCTTCCTTAGTAGATTGTGCAATTTGACAGAAGCTTGAGTTTTATGAGCTTTATCTCTGTTTCTCCTTTCCAAATTGAAGGGTGGAGTCTACTTTTTCTTCTAATTTGAAACTGTCTACTTCGTACTTAAAGTTCCACTTGTCCTAAGTCTACCAGGTTTGTGAATCCGAACTCCATATGCACTGCCGGATGAGGTTGAACCCCATTAGGTGTTATTTTTTCAACCTTTATGTTGTCACGCAATTTTTTGCCTCATGCATGATGGCTGCTTCCTACCTACCGAGTCCGGTAAGCTTCGCAGGTTGTATGTGTAATACCTTACTATAACCGTACAATAAGATGGATTCCACCACAGCGACATATATGGTTTTCACGATTTTGGAGTGTAGATGCCGCGCATGTGAGCCTCTTATATAACTTTATTGACTTTGTACCGACGTTTTCGACATGAGTATTAAAGTCAGTAGCCTCTTATATAACTTTATTCACTTTTTACAGGTGTTTTTGACATGAATATTAAAGTCAGCTTCTCGTCTATTGTTAACCCAAGTATCTTGATTTCCTTTGCCGTGTTAATCCCGGCCCATGATCTGCTGTGGAGTGTCATATTATAATTTGTTTGTTAGCATCATTGCGTTGGTTATGTGTGTTTCAAATTTTAATTTGTTTCTGACTTACCACTTACTTTAACATAGGCAAAAACTCGCCTTTGGAGCCTTTTGGAGGCTTGCGCATTATTTCCCTATCTTGAAGTTCGTCAATTGACGGATCCTATAGTGTATTCTACAAATACAAAATTGACCCTTGTATACATCGCTTGCATGTACCTTTGGCGATCACTGCTTCGACGTGTCTTAGTCTTACCACTCTATTCTTTAGGTAACTGTCGGTCATACGTGTTAATTATTACTGTGACCTTCTTCCAGATTATTGGGAAGTTATTTAATTCCAGACATTTGTAGCTAGAGAAAAGAAAAGTTCATGGTCAATGTTTATGGTTTGTAGGCAAATTTCTGACCTCAGTCCTTCCCTAGCTCTCTTGTTTTGAGCTTTGTGTTTAAGGTAAGAGTTCTTGCCCTACAAATAGCGGGTTATACGGTTCATTATGACCCAGACTATTAATGCTATCTGCCTCTGTTCTTATTCACTGTTATTGTGGTTCATTGCTATCCTCGTTAGCTGCATAATTTGGATAAAATGTTTTCTGCCAAGTACTCAACCAATTGTTTGATAGCGTAGATCTGACAATTTTAGACTACTTCAAAGCTGCTTCTATTAGTAGACATCTTCTAGCGGTAGACTGTCTTCTTGTAATTCTCCCTATTACCATGTAATTTCCCTCTCACAAAGTTTCACGATTTTGTTTAACGCAGAGCTCTCTCCAGCTGTTTATATTACTTTATCTCACATTCTTCTTTTTGTTCTAGGTAGTCATCAACGGTGTTCTGTCTCTGAGGCGGCTTGGTGCACCGGATTCTTCTACTCTTAGTGGTATTTAAGGTTTTACACAGCTCTTACACAGGAAACCATAAAAGGAATACTAATAAAATTATTTAATTTTTCAAATTTCCGCCAAAAAATGTATACGTATTATGGAATGACAAATCAGGCAAAATAGTGCGCAATGAATGAATTGGACTAGCTGGAAACTAAAACTCCCAAATATATCCAGCTCTACACAACACACATTACAAAACTGTTTTATTAGCACCATCATTACACACTAATAAACAATACTACTAAAAAATCAGCGTAAGTTTCGCTACGTAACCGGAAAATCATCAGGAGAATTCGACTTCGTGGACTACATACATTTTTGGCGGGAAATTACATTGTTTTTTTGGATTTAAGCATGGATTTTCGAAAAGTGACGACTTCTTCTATCAATTTTCATAAAAAGGAAATAACTGACTTTATTACTGCAACAATATGTAAGGCAACTATCAATTGAGTCAAGCTGTGTAACAGCTCCAAGACTTCAGATTATATTCACAACCTAAATCATTCAATAATAATTAAATGAAACATATTCAATAGACGCCGATAAACCGATAAAACCTATCTTTAATATAACTAAGAAACATTTCAGTCACGTCAGCTTCCAAACGGAAAAAATCGCATCGAAATCGGTCCATTCTCAACCAAATTCAGCAACGGAGTTATGAAGCTACGCAAGACACACACACATACAGAGGGAGAGATAAATAGAGAAAGGAGGAGAGAGAAGGAGAGAGAGAAAGGAGAGTGAGATAGAGAGGCCGTGAGCTCAAACTTATAACACCCCTCTTTTTTAGGCGGGAAATCGTCTTATTTGTGGGCAACAGATTCGTCATATCCCCCGTTTTCCCCGTATTGATCCATGCTCCTTAGCAGAATAGACCATCTGCCTTCCTCCCAGGCATTTCGTAAATGCGAGCACAGGCTCACCGTCACTAACACCATGGCAATGTACTAGGTGGTAGAGTTTCGCAGCGACTCGCTTGAATCGGTACCACTGTCATACCTATTCCTGTCGCTACAACGTCAGTGTTTGCCGTTGACGTGTTCCGGTTCAGAGAATAAGGTAGCCGGTAAACTTACTTTCCTTAAGGCCTAACATCCCGGCTACAGGTTGGCAACGCATCATTACCATATTTGATGTCTCTAGGCGACATGAATTTCTTACCATCAGTAAATCCGTCTGCTTGTTAGCCTTCCAATATCATAAATAAAATATATTTCAAAAAAAATATCAGTATTTCTAAAATATAATTTTTTGTGTCATTTTCGGTAATGAATCACATAGCAATTTGGCTTTTAAGCAAATGATTAGTAAAGAGTACAAATATAGCAATTAGGCTTTTAAGCAAATGATAAAGATTACAAATAAAACCAAACTGTTTGTTTTATCTGTCCCCATTTACATAAAAGTATAATAATCCTTGATATGACATAGAACCCCTATACTTCTATTTTAACCCAATTATCCGGATAATTCTACAGCAATACCTGCGTACAACTGTATCTTTTACTTGGGATTTCAATTACCGACAGGGTCAAATGTATTTTTAAATAATAATTACCAATAATTAACGTGTTCTTGTCCTTTTTAATGTGCTGAGATAGAGAATTGCTATATTAATGTTAAGAGATAACCGTGGCCTATAAACACCACAGATATTGTTGGTGCGTCGCTATCTTGTGGCCTAGGTATTTGGCTATTTGTGAAAGCCTACCGGCTACCCTATCCTCCATCAATTAGATTCATATATATTTCAGTAAAACATAATCGGATTACCTAGTTATACTAATATTATAAAGAGGAAAGGTTTGATTTTTTGTTTGTTTGTTTGAAATGAATAGGCTCCGAAACTACTGGTCCGATTCCAAAAATTCTTTCACTTTTAGAATGCTACATTATCCCTGAGTAACATAGGCTTTCTATCATGAAAATCGGTGCAGTAGAAGCCAAATTACGCAGGCGAAGCTGCATGAAACTGCTAGTCTTTTATAATTTATACCGATTTATAATCTAGACCGATTTTCATGATTTTTGAATCTGGATTCTTCAAATACCGAATCATCTAGAATAATAAAGCGCAAATTCTGCCATATATGGTAGTACTCACCTCAGAGAGGGACTTTCCAGTACCAGCTTCTAACTTTTGACCGCTTCCAACTTAGATCTCTTAGTCGTCGATGACCAGGCACTTATCGATAATCTTGACACTTTGACGTAGCATAGACATATTCATTCACTCCGAGTTTTTTACCTCACATATTATCATCCGAAATGGTTCAAGAGGTTTTTGATGTTATCCCTACCACTGGGTTTTACCTTCGGACTATAGAATACAATTTTATGCTTACCACCTGACGATCCTTTGCCACGTGTTTCCGATCACATTTTTACCTCGTACAACACTTTTGTAAAACCAATTACCAATGGCAAATTTTTAAACCGAAATGACTTGGGAACTTTCAAGAAAAGAGCGTTATTTCTAAATGGTCGGCAACAAATCTGTGACACTCCAGAGATTGACTGATCACCACCGAGTAATGCAGTTACTTCTTTTTTAAAAAATAATAAAATTAAAGATGACGTGAGGCGACTGATACGAAGTTCCTCGAGTCAGTTCCTTTATATATTATACTTGCTGTCCCGGCGATCTTCGTTCCACCAGCTCTGTTCTTATGTGTAAACTTAAAATGTTATTTTTCCTAGTTCCCTTGCACCTTTT
>NJDD01001379.1:40965-63361 GCA_002245505.1 Calephelis nemesis
ACGGGCAGCTAGTATAATAATAAAATTATGTTGTAGAAAGTAAAATTAATAAATTGTAAAGTAAAAAATATTTTCACGCCCATATCCTCAAAGATTAGGCAGATACACAACCCACGTCTAGCCGAAGATACTACACAATGTGATAGGTGGCAGCTGGACACATATCCAATCCCAAGCAACATTGTTTTTAGTAGAAAATTGGAAATACGCAATTTTTATTTGTTTTTGTTGTCCGACCCGGGGATCGGACCCGGGACCTTAAGGAGTCAAGTCCGACGTAGTAGCATTAAACTGGATAAAGAAAACTTCTATCGAATCTGTACAGTGATAATTCAATAACAGTTAAACTAGAAAAAAACCGACTTCGATATCAATAAGTAAGTCAACTACGTACACAAAAAATAAGTCTTTCCTCGATTTTTTTGGGATTCCATCAGCAGATCTAGACTTGGTGACAATAGGACCACCTCTAAAGTACGCTTTTTTAATAAAAAAAGATTTTTTTAAATCGGATCCTAAACGTAGAAGACATCGATTGACATGTAAAAAATGTTGTACATTACAATCGTAAGATAGAGTACATCGATTAACATGTAACATGTTGGAGTCGAACATATAACTTCTTTTCTAAAGTGGGATAAAAGTAATTGGGTTTCAAATTTATAGATATCAATTACTCTTTTCATATCGACAAATTGGCACCAATTTTCGCAGTAAAAGCTGTACGTGTCTATTTTGAAAATATCTTTACTAAGACAATAGCCATATTGGACCATTTCCAATATATATTTCAAATGGGGTCAAACTTTTACAAGTTTAAAGCTTCTATATGATTTTCTCATACATTCTAAAAGTAGACTAAATAACTTTTTACCTCTATGGTCTAGCTAAGCTAAATTAGTATTAGGAAAAACTAAACTTTTCTGCAAAAAAAATTGTTTACATCACACCTAGTAAGCTTTATCTAACAACAAGTCAAATAGCTTCTTTCGAAACCTTTTTAAAGGCACTGATTTAAAACTATCAGAAATTTTGTTATATATAAGGTCGCCTCTGTGGTCTAGCGGTTCAGTTGTTGACTTGACTGCACGAAATCCCGGGTTCGAATCTCGGGCCGGGCAACAAAAAGGATATTGGGTTTTTTTATGTCTATGTCGTTTCGATTACAGGATCAGAGCCCGAAACCGATCCAGTTGCAGAAAGGTGTGAGACAGGGAGACGTTATTTCTCCGAAACTCTTCACTGCTGCACTGGAAGATGTCTTCAAGCTTCTGAACTGGAAAAGACTCGGCATCAATGTCAATGGCGAATACATCACTCACCTTCAATTCGCAGACGATATCGTGGTCATGGCGGAATCGCTGGAAGACTTGAGCAAAATGCTCGGTGACCTCGATAGAGTTTCCCAACAGGTGGGTCTTAGGACGAACTTGGACAAGACGAAAGTCACGTTCAACGTTTATGTTGCACCTATACCAGTTCACGTTGGGAACTCAATTCTTGAAGTTGTAGATGAATATGTGTACCTAGGTCAAACTGTTCAGTTAGGCAAATCCTACTTCAAGAAAGAGGTCGATCGCCGAATCCAACTCGGATGGGCAGCGTTCGGGAAGTTAAGGGGGATCTTCTTGTCCGAATTACCGCAGAGCTTAAAGTCGAAAGTCTTCGACCAGTGTGTGGTACCGGTGATGACATATGGAACTGAGACTTGGCCGTTAAATGTGGGCCTCTTAAATAAGCTCAGAGTCTCTCAGCGTGCTATGGAGAGAGCTATGCTCGGTGTTTCTCTGCGAGATATGATCCGTAATTCGGTGATCCGCAAGAGAACGAGAGTAACCGACATAGTTCAGAGAGTCAGTAAGCTGAAGTGGCAATGGGCAGGCCACATTGCTCGCAGAACCGACAACCGCTGGGGAAGAAAGGTTCTCGAGTGGCGGCCCCGCACCGGAGGACGTAGTGTTGGAGGACCTCCCACCCGGTGGACTGATGATCTGGACAAAGTCGCGAGGAGTCGCTGGTTACAAGCGGCTGGTGATCGTGACTTGTGGCGCTCTTTGAGGGAGGCCTATGTCGGACGTCTTCCGGCTGATGATGATGATATGGAAAATAGTCAAACCTCTGTAAGAGGCCTTAGGTAGAACATACACCACTATCTTAATTGATTTATACAGGTAACGAGAAAAAACATTACAGCCGATTTCCATAAAACGTAAAAAATAAAAGTTCCCTTCACTAAACAAAGAATACAAAAATTAAGATTTTATTTTTAAAGAACAACCCTCTTGGTCTGTTACAATTTGACTGACAGAGAATCTAATGATGTAATCTCTTCTTACAGAAGAAGGTAAACGGAAAATACGAATTAAACATTTGAAAGGCTATGTAAGTGAAAAGCAATATTTTTTTTCATTTCTATAACATATTTCAGTCACGACATTCTTATCACTTGCTCCAATGAATAAGTTGCTCCAATAAATAAATTGCTCCAATAAATAAATTGCTCAAACGAATAAATTGCTCTAATAAAGAAACAAATCGCTCAAACGAATAAATAATACATATCAGAATCAAAATATATTTTGTTACAATAGCTTTGAAGCCTTGATAACTTGCTCCAAGTACAATTGATTACACACATATAGGAGATACAGGAGTATGCAGAGAGATTCGAGTTCCAAGTTTCAGGATTCTCGCACTTTTATTGCTCTTTTCAAACAAATATGCCTATTTCACTTTTGTGTGTGTACGTATGTGTATGTATATCATATTTAAGTGTGTGGTATGTGTACGTGTGTCTGCGGCATCATAACTTTTGAACGGGTGGACCTATTTTAATGCGGATGTATTTGTTTGAAAGTTAAAGCGAGATGGTTCTTAATTATGTTACTTCTGCAAATTGCGCTGTTTAGACTACACAGCTCCACTTCTTATTAGATAAGTATAATTATTTTATCTGTTGGTACAATTAAAAATATCTAATTACTAGATCTCATTCTAAGCAATCAAAGCATCGGTGGAATTTTACATGGTAATGTACATCATACATATTTTTAAGTTTTATCGTTCTAATATTTTATTTTATTATCATATAGGGGGACACATTTTATCATTTTGGGAGTATCTCTCGCTCAAACTGTTCAGTTTAGAAAAAAAAATACAAACATACATGTCTTCACACCAAGTACCTTACGAAGTAGGTAGAAAAAATGATGGTAAGTATGGGGAACCTCCAAGATTTGTTGGTATTTTTCTATTTTGTGTGACAGTTCACAGAATACATCTACTTGCCAATTTTCAACAGAATAGTTCTTATAGTTTCGGAAAAAGTGGTTATGACTTGCCTACGCCATACTTACTCTTCAAGTAGGTATGTCATAAGTATGTTACACCATACATACTTATGACATACTTGAAGATACGTATGTATGTATGTAAAAAAAAACATCCAGCACAAAATAAATAAGCCTCATCTCAAAATCCTAAAAGGCCTACAAAAGGTTTTGTAACAAATTAAATAAATAACTTGCCTAGCTAAAATGTAATTGACTTAAGAGACACTGGAATATAACTTAATTAATAGACTTTAACAAACAACTTTGTTCCCTAAAATTTGAATAATTACTTTAATACATAAACCCTCTAACAACGATATCAAAACCCCAATCAAATTAGTATCTAGTTACATAATTAAGTCCAACCTCCAAATTCTCCTTTACGTTAGATTATGAACTTAATTCAAAGCTAGAAGCTGATTAAGGTCGTATTTATCATAAATTTTTGTAAGCTACCCCTTATACTGTTAATGATAAACCTAAAACTACGGAACGTATTTTCGATATCACCAATAGATAGTGTTTTAGAAAGGTTAAGATATGTACTCGTATTTTTTTTTATGATATTGCAAGGCAAACAAGCTGATGGATTTCCTGATGGTTAGAAATTCTCGCCGCCTAAAAACATCAAAGGTTGTAATGATGCGTTGCCAACCTGAGGCCGGGATGTTAGGCCTCGAGCAAAAGTAAGTTTACCGGCTACCTTACCTTCCAAACCGGAACACGTCGTTATGGCGGCAGGAATAGATAAGGCGGTGGTACCAAACCGGGTGAGTCGCTACTAAACTCTACCACCTAGTCAGATGTCACGGTATTAGTGACGGTAATCCTATGCTCGCCTTTTACGAGCTGCCAGGCAGGAAGGCAGATGGTCTATTCTGCAAAGGAGCCCGGACCAACACGGGTTGCACAGTTTTGTGCAAATTTGTTGAAATATGCATCCTCGCACAGGATCGAAGAGCATAGTAAATGTAGATAAAATTGAAGCCCCTTTTTATCGATTACTCTATACAAACTTATTGAATTATAACAAAACAATCGGTTGGGGGATTATTTATTTTCATAGATCTATGAAAACGAATGTTATGAATAACTTAACCTACCCATTTTAAATTAATAATACTATCACTTACAATACAATAACTGAAACTATTTGATAGCCTCGCTGTGAAATCCCACATTCATAGATACAAGTTTCAGTGGTTTTTAAAATCTCCATAATACATAAGCTTAAGATTTCCACGTATGTTATTTTATTTTTTAATTATAAAAATCCTTCATCCTGAAGTTTTTCTTCCTCTCAACATTATGACTGTACTAAATTAAACTTAACTAAACTGTATAATACTGATAACCGTTGAGCATGGAACACGACGAGTACTGACGCTATTTCTTCGTTCCTGTTTGAATTGTAATCCTATTCCTAACAATATCGTAAAATCGAAAGTTTGTATGTTCGTAACTTCTTGACGCAAAAACTGCTCAACAGATTTTCATGAAATTTGGAACACATATAGAGGGTAACTTGGATTAACACATACTCGTAGAACATTTTTTATCCCGAAAAAAGTTCCTTTGACGCCATTAACCACGTGGGCAACGCTGCGGGAAACAGTAATAAGATAATTAATGAGAAAACTAAGTATTAGATAAGTATTATAATTTCTTAATACTAAGGACATCTAGTATCAAGTATTATAGTTATTAATATCTATTTCAATAAATAAGGCAGACAATTCTACTTGGTGCAATCACATTCAGCCAGCTCCATGAAAATGACGGTTAATTAGGCCGAGTTTCGTAATTAGAGTATTTAGTTGCTTGAGCAATTTAGCTTGAGAAATTTCTTACGGAGTAAAATGCTCCGTATTCTTGTTTTATTTCTAGAACATTGTACGCGGTGCAATCATCTCCAACGTCGACAATAATGGTTTTAATTAAATGATTTTACAAATAGTTTCAGGTAGTCAGTTTTATGTATTTCTTAGTTTAGCAGATTTTGCGCTTAATCTGCTGATTGATTTATGTCATAATAGTTGGTACCTGCAAATTTGTATACGCGTTGAAATGACTTTTTGTGGCTTTTCCCCTGTGTTGGTACGGGGTCCTTTGCAGAATAAACCACCTGCCTTCCTGCCACGCAGCAAAGGCTTCCCGTCACTAGCACCGTTACATTTGAGTAGGTGGTAGAGTTTCGCAGCGTCTGGTCCGGATTGGTAACGTCGACTTTCCTATTTCTGCCACCATAATGTCTCAGGTTGGCAATGAACCATTACCACTTTGATGTCTCCAGGTATCTTAAATTTCTTACCATCAGGAAATCCGACTGCTTGTTTGCTTTCCAATAGCCTAAAAAATTTGGTGTAAACGAAAGATATTCCCGCAATAAAAGGTATCCTAAATGTTGATTCGGCCTATAAGCTACTACAGTATAAAATTTGATAAAAATCTGTTCAACAGTTTGCAAAGTAGACAAACAAACCGACAAAAATTTTAATAACTCACGTTTTGGGTTCTTTGTACTATATGCAATATATAGCAATCACTGTTTTTGAAAGATAGTTGATGATTTAGTTTTATTACTGTTTTATTATATACTACCTGTTACCGTGGCGTTGCCCGCGTGGTTTTGGTCCCACAGGAACATTTTACCGAGATAAAAACTATCCTTTGTGTTAATTCAAGTTACCCTCTATGTGACTGCTAAATTTTATGATAATCGCATATTGCAGTTTTTGCGTGAAGGAGTAACAAACATACAAACTTTCGCATTAATAATAAAAAATAAAATTAGAACAATTCTCAAGTTTACAAAATTGTCAGGTATGTTAATATTAATAAAATATAACAATTCTCAAGTTCGCAAAATCGTTAGGTATATTATCGTTAATAATAGAATTATTCTAAAGTTTGTAAAATCGTAACGTACATTTTCGTTGAGAATAGAATAATTTTATTAAATTTATATTATCGTTACGTACGTACGTTATTAATCATAGATTCATTCCAAGTTATGTAAAATCGTTACGCACCTTATCGATAATAATACTCGTAGATTGAATCTAAACGTTGATCCGGTACATTATCATTAATCGTAAAGTATCTACACGACCTCATATAAGAATGAGTTCAACGATTCACTATAAAAATTCAATTTCAAATAACTATGGAAGCTGTTAAGATGCCGAGAACGTTTTCCGAATCAATTCTTTTTCATGTTATCCTTTATCTTTCCGTTTCCGGAATTTATCAATTGAAAGCGCAAATGTGATGCTTCTATTAAGGGAGCAGGAAAAAGAATTGTTATTTAAATTGCGCCTGTCGAAATTCACGATTCAAAGATTTTCAAATAAATGTAATGTTAATTGTTAAGGAAACAAAGGCAATATTTCAAGGATACTTTAAATAAATCCGTTTGATTGTCACTTGAGAATAAGAAATGATTTAACAATTATTTTAATTTTTGTGACCACTTTGATGTTTTCACGGCTTTATTTTTTTTAATGTAAATAATTAACAAAGCTGCTAACGATACTGGTTTATACACATACACTCATTTTATTAAACTAGCTGTGCCCGCACTTCATACGCTTGGAATTTAAACACAAACTTATTTAGTTTATTTAATAGCCTCTGTAGTCTAGCTATCTGGCGTCGGAATTGGCTTCTTGAGGTCTAGGGTGCGATATCCGGATCAGGCAACAAAAATAAATACAAAATGTGTAATTTCAGCTTTTTAGTAAAAACAACGTTGTCCGGGATTGGATACGTGCCAGGCTTGCTACCTATAACATTGTGGGACTGGGTCTTCAGCTAGTCGTGGTTGCCCTCATCGCGTCTCTGCCTAGCTCTTCGCGGATATAGACGTAAATATACTTTATTGAAGTTATACTTCTTTTGGCGCGTTAGGAAAAAATGATGAGGGTAAATTTTTACGATGCGCGCGCACACCGTCACGAAAAACCGACATGATGAAGTTAGTTATAGATAACATTTTAGTTTTTCAAAAAAAGGTACCAACAAAGTAAAAGTAAGGACATCTACGTATGTTTGCGTGAGAACTGACAGCTGTATTCACAATATTTCTTTATTTCTATGGTTAGTGTCATTTTGTCTACAAATGTAAAATAAGGCAAAAGATAATTTTTTTAAAAAGATTTTTATCTTATTACGCCGAAGAAGTATAACTTAACTAACGTACATAAGTACACACACATTTTTTTTATTTTAGTTATTTATTTACTTTAAAGTTAAATAAAAGCAGTCTAAGCTACTCCTTGTAGCTTAAGCTTATAACTCTAGCTTGCCAGTAAGAGTCCTGTCAACATCTGTCTAGCTGTTTCAGAGATTAGCCGAAAACAAACAGGCACATAGACGAGCAAAAATATTAAAAAATGCTATTTTTGTATGTTTAGCTTATACATTAAAAAGCATGTTGTAAAAGGCTGATAATTTAATATTACAAACTGTTTTAAAAATTAAAATAAAAAAATATTTAATTTTGTTTTTTTCTATTCTTGATTAACTACAGCCTAACATGGTGTAACATTGGTGTTGGGATGTATTGACCCTTTCGCCTCTGGTAGTATTCTAGTAATTAAGTTCTATATGTTTTTCTGCTGTAGGTATAAACTATTTTACTTTGAAGTTTAATCATAATCCGCTACGTAAGTTTTACTTATAGCGAAACAAATATTTATCTTAACGAATTTTGACATTTATTAATACGATGCTTATATTTTCATGGCCTATTTTAAATAATCAAACAACCACACCATGAAGCTTTCACAAAGAACCTTGTGGTTTTCTTTGTGTCTTCGTCCATGGAACTAACATTATCAATTTCGCAGACCAACTTTCCTAAACTTTCTTCTTCGGGTTTTCTTTGAAAATGTTTATGTGCCCTTTTGTTCACCAGTACACTAATCCTGAAAATAAAAATTCCAAAAGTTATTAAGCTTCTATTTTCATGAGTTAAGAGTGAATTTGAAATCAAATATTAGTTTTCGTTACTTGAAAATTATGATGCTCTAGCTGGCAGCGACTTGGTCCGTGTGAAATTTAACAAAAACTTTTGTTATTTTATTTAGTTTTTTCCGATTTTTACTAAAATTGATACGTTTATTTTAGTTAGTTTAAGTCACTCCTTATTACATGAGCTGCCAGTGAAAGTTGCTTCGACATCAGTCAAGCTGTTTAGGATAAACCATGTATCATAATTGTTAAAATTTGCTTAAAAAGTGAGTCTTCTATAAGTTGCTACTGTTATTTTTTGTCCGTGTGGATTAATGGTCTGATGTAGACATTGATTCAGGTCTTGGGTTCGATTCAAAGGTCGGGGGCAATGCGTTTTTTCAATTATCTAATTTAAAAAAAGTTGCCCGGGATAAGTCGGTTGGCGAGAGGCTAACATTTTGGGACTTAATACCTTCGGATATTCTTATCTTAAGATATATTTTACCGTCGAATTCAAAAGCGATCAACGTTAAAACGCGTTTAGTCAATTGCCAAGAGTGTGAATCAAATCCATTTCATTGTCAAAGATTATTGTATTATGTATTGTAAATATTTTATTATTAAACTATTTGACTTGGTATATAGATTCTTACGGGATGGGGATAAGAATATTATCAATTTTAAAAGAGTACTTGCAAGGGCTTATACACTGGATCACATCTAATAATTGAACTTGTTTAGACTGAAATTAGTTTCACTAAACTCGGTTTTCAATCTAATCTGTGAAATCAACCCTTAGTTGTCCTATGCCTACTTCTGTGAGTATGAGTGAAATACGTATTCTATAATCAAATTAGTATAAAGCCATTATTATTTTTTTACTTTGGCTGTTTACCATTTTTTACACCATGTCATAATCGATACCACATACAAAAAAACATTCTGTTATAGGTCTTTACCATAACAAACAGGAACGTTCTAATCCAACGGAAAATTGAAAAAAATACTTTCCGAATTTTCCCCAACGCAATAGATGACGGATATTAGGCACAATTTATTAGGTTCAATTTGATTTTATTGGCTAATTCATTGGGGGATGATGGCTTACCCTCCGGTCTCGGAATCCAATCCTGGTGCGACCCTCGTGCTGCCTTGTTGCGCACACATCGCTTAAAGCGCTTTATTACGCTTCGCTTTACATATAAATAGATTTCCAGTTTATAGTCTTTTGGCTATAAAGCGACCATTTAAATTTGTTAACGACAAACATGAAGTTTTCTAATGAAAATAAAGTTGCGCAGGTAGATATGTTGGCGGTTGGCGATAGGCTTACCAACTAACACTTTGAGGGACTGTCTTTTGCGAGTCATGGGTGCCCTGGTAATACCTCTGCCTGTTTCTCCGGGGATATGGGCGTAAACATACTTTTTTCTAAATATGATAGGGTAGAGTAAACATATAACACTTGTTTGTGCTTTAACCTTTGTTAGGTCAAATAATACCATTTATTTATTGAATTAATAGTATTCAAACAGGCAGGGCTTAGTACTTGTTTATTTTATGCGACAAATAAGATATTTTAGATTGATAACATATTTAAGTAAATCGCAATATGAAATACAGCAACAAAATACAGTGGTTTTACTCTCCCTTTGAAACAGGTATAACGGCTTACCTGTTTTCGATCAGAGCCATGAGTAAATCCAGGACACTTTTGGTCTTAAAATATGTTTCCTTAGTTACCAATAGAGGCGCTGTTCGAAGTTTAATAAATACAAATAATTTACAGAGACGGTAGCGAGTATAGTATCTTCGTTAACACAGGTCAGGTCAGGTCAAGGGATAATTTAACTTTATTAATACCCCCCATATGACCAAGTTTTATGCTTCTTCTTTCGCTGTAGTTGCTGTAAAGTTGTGGAACGACCTGCCTACCCATATTCGAAAGGCTGAGACTTTGTGGAGTTTCAAAAAACTTATTAAAAATTATTACATGGAATTTTTTTTTTCAGTTTCATTTATAGTATTTATTTGTTACTGTCTTACTGCTGTTGTCAAATAAATATGCATTTCTTATATTTATTTCATTATGGATAGGTATGTGTTATTACATGTAGTTTATGTATGCCTGTATGTTTATGTATACATATACGTATTTGTGTATGCATGTATGTTTGTATATTCTTATGTAATTATTTGTGTATTTGTATATTATTAATATTACTTTGTAATTGAAATTCTGTTAGTGTTTTTTGTATGATTAATTTTATTTTATTTCTTTTATTTTTGCTTAAATTATGTCTAATATTTATTTTTCTCTTTAGTTTTGTTACGTACAAAGATGTTGTGTTCTTGCCTTTAATTTTATTTCGTAATAATTCGATTTCCTGTCTTTCCTGGTTGTCTCGTAGAGATTGCTTTGAGCGATAAGACCGCCATTTGTACATTTTTTGTACTTAACATTTTGTTCTGTATTTTATGTCTGTGTTTATATTGTACAATACAGAATAAATAATAAATGATAATACTAATAAACTTGACAAACCGTGAACTCATGGTAAGGGCCCAGGTCACGTATTCTGACGTGACGTGAATTGCAACCAACTTTTTGATAACAATAATTATTGAGTGTTAGATTTTTCTGCCTTTTTATCAAGCACTCACTTGTTTCGGTTGGCTATAGAGTTTTCCATTTTTATGCCTTTTTCTCAAGCGCTCCTTATTTCAGTTGCCTAAAGAGTTTGACAGGTAGAGTATACTGAAAGCTTATATCTCAACTTTTGGTAACATGTTACGATAATAAGGATAACTATAAATGCAAAAGTGTATCCGTTAAGCTGTATAAGCTTATGATGGCTATAGAAACTTAATATGCATGTAACTAAAAACCTAAGTCAATGCTTTTTTTCTAATATAACCCAAAAGGTCTATTGTGAGGGTGAAACTTTGTATGAAAAATGTGTTGAAGAATCCGAAGTAACTTTTCTTAGCTGACGAAGTCGTCTGTAAATATTTATAAATAAACGTTTTCGTAAAATCATATCCAGAAACTCGGGTATTACTTATCATCAAGAAACCTGATTCCACCTCAGTGTCCGTAATGCATCCGTAAGACCCCTGATTCTGCGGACATCCGTGGGGAGTAGTGATTAATTACCAACTGGTGACCTATTTTTCCGTTTCTCTGCTCCATGTACAAAACATCTGTCCGCTTGGTATGTTTTTAATATTATAAGAATCAGGAAAGTATCTTCCCGTGTTGGTCCGGGCTCCATTGCAGAATAGACCATCTGCCTTTCTTGCCAGGCAGCTCGTAAAAGGCGAGCATAGGCTTATCATCACTAACACCGTGACATCTGACTAGGTGGTAGAGTTTCGCAGCGACTCGCCCGGGTGGGTACAACCGCTTACCTATTCCTGCCACCATAACGTCATGACGTGTTCCGGTTCGGAGGGTAAGGTAGCCGGTAAACTTACCTTTGCTCAAGGCCTAACATCCTGACCTCGGGTTGGCAACGCACCATTACCATCTTTGGTGTCTCTAGGTGGCGCGAATTTCTTACCATCAGGAAATCCGTCTGCTTGTTTGCCTTCCTAGAAATATCACTACATAGTATAAAACAAATTCGCTTCCTCTGCCCCTATGTCCCTTTATATGCTTAAATCTTTCAAACTAAGAAACGAATTTTGATGCGTTTTTTTATGTGATGAAGTGATTGAAGAGGAAGGTTTATATGCATGCGAAGCAGGGGCGGGCCGCTAGTACCTAATATATGAATTTAAAAAGTTAAAAAGTATATCAAAAACATTAAGTATTATTCATTGAGTAACAAAAAGCAGGAAATAAAAACACATTTTGTGGATTATGACTATTAAAATTCAATTTTAGACAACTCAATAAACAGTTTTTATTAATAACTAGCTGTCCCGGCGAACTTTGTTCCATCCGTTCTGTTTGTATGGGAAAAATTAAAATGTTGTTTTTCCTTGTGTCCTCGCAGTTTTTCCATTTTTTTTTATATTTTAAACCTTCCCAGAACTTGAACAAATAAATCAAAATATATTTAGACTAGCTAACCCAGCAGACGTCCTCTTTATCTATGGATTTTGAATTTCCGCCAAACTTACAAATTTAGTTCTATCATAAAAACTTCTGATGAAAATTAATAAGAAACCTATCCATCTCTTTACGTTGGATAAAAACAGAATGATTATGCTATTTTAATTTAGTTTATGTTGTATAATAATGGAATGATAATGATAATGTTGGATAATATTGAACAATGGAAAAATCTATTATTGTAAACCTTTTCATATAAAGTTATAACGACCCTAATTCATTTCTTTGGACGAAAAATAAAAGACTTTTCTTTTCAATAACTGTTTAAATAACTTACAAGAAGCTGACTGTAGACTATCGCTTGATAACATCTTTTGCTGTTCAAAGCTCAGTAAAAACGTGGACTGAATGAGTTTGATTAATGTGTTCAATGTGAATTAAAAAACCTAGAGCTAAACTTTTTTCATTTAATCGTTTTTTTATAAAACCTTAGTTTATCGCCTCTGTGGTCTAGCGGTTCAGGTGTTGGACTTGACTGCATGGGTTCGATTACCGAGTCGGGCAACAAAAAGAAAATCTGGTTTTTCCAATTTTCTAATAAAAAAAATAATGTTGCTCGGGATTGGATATACGTGCCCGGTTGGCAATAGGCTTGCCACCTATCACTCTGTCGGACTTAGTGTCTTCAGCTAGTCGTGGGTGCCCTGAATGTACCTCTGCCTAGCATTTAGATACAATATATAATAGAACATAGGGATATGGGCGTGAAGATACTTTTTGTATAATAAAAACGGCTTCGAATATAATAACCCTATTTCCCTCAGATTAAGTGATTCTAGATTATTTTGATAATCAATTGTAAGGTAGTAAGATTTTTACTCTGCTTCCCTGTATAAGGTAGTAGCTTTTGCCAGCGGCGTTGCCCACGTGATCCTCTATGTGTGTACTAAATTTCATGAAAATTGGTTATGCAGTTTTTGCGTGAAAGAGTAACAAAAAAACAGACAAACTTTTGCATTTATAATATTAATAGGATAAGATAGGATTATAAAATGCTACCAATTTGTTTCTAAGTAGGTCCTTCAGCTTTATTTTTCTCAAGGCCATATCATCATTATCCCGCTTTGTTATTTTCCAATTTTGAAGGAAATACATCTGGTAAAATTATTCGAGCAAGTCCTATAAGTTCAAGGTCAAGGTTGTCATCATTAGCGTCTTTATCTCTGGGAACCCTTTGAAATGTCAGGAAAAAGAAGCCTATATCCTTTTCAAATATTTTTAAAATTTTATATATTTCACTAAAAATCATATAAATCGGTTTACCCATTTTGAAGTGGATGAATGGCGAACACACTTTTACTCTTTGGTCTAGCGGTTCAGGTGTTGAACTTGACTTCATCCCGGGTTCGATTCCCCGGTCGGGCAACAATAAAGAAATGTGGTTTTTTGATATTTTCCATCGTCGGTGCTTGAAATATTCATATTTTTAACCAAAGAAACACACATGTACTGAAATACGTAAAACAGTACAAGTGTTTCTTTGGTTAAAAATATGAAATGTGGTTTTTCCAATTTTCTAATAAAAAAATTGTTGCTCAGGATTTGATATGTGCCTGGGTTTTCGATAGGCTTGCCACATCACATTGTGGGACTTAGTGTCTTCGGCTAGTCGTGGGTACCTTGGCTGTGCCTCTGCCTAACCCTTACTCAAAAAAGATAATTTATCATTAGTAAGGATGGATTATCCATCTCCAGTTTGTTTTCTAAGAAATTAACAAAATCTTAATTAAGTTGGTTAATTAATCCTGTATATCATAATTTAGTTTCCAACATAATGGAAGTACAATTTGAGCCTAATTTAAAGTGAATGTGATTTATGGCAGTTACTTGTTAGTCGTTTTAACACAAGATATTGAAACGGGTCTAAAAGGGAAATATATGTGAAGATACTTGTAATAATAGCAAAATAAATTTATTAGGTCATACACATACATGCGGAATTCCTGGGGGCTGATTATGTATCTCAGTGGCCAACTCAAAATGGAAAAGTGTACATCAAATAGCTGTCATGTTAATGTATATACGATACATATACCAAAAAAACATGTTTAACCTTTTTGTTCATCTTTTTATGCAAATCTTAATTTAATCAAATCTTAAATTAATGCTGCACCGATGTTGACGGGACTTCCACTAATAGGTAGCCAATATAACAAGGAGTACCTTAGACTACTTTACCTTTATTTTAGAAACATTTAAGAAACATAAATAACTTTTTGTTAATTTCCACGAATACGCGGAAAGCAGATGGTCTATTCTGCAAGGAGCCCAAACCAACACGGGGAAATATTTAAACTGGATTATAAATCATACATGTAAGATATATTACAGAAATTACATATGCAATAACATATTACTCTAAGATGCTAGATATCAAATCAACTCCCAATATACGCGTTCAATTTACTGGTGATTGCATGTAACGTGTCGTTAATGTTCTGGGCAGAACCAATTACGATAAGATAGCTGGTTAATTAAAAATGTAATCACTGTCATTTAGAAATATATCCAAATGCTAAAATTTAGCAAACATATCTTCACGCTTAGTCCCCAAAGCGGTAGCCAGAGAGTATTTAAAACAAAAGTATATAAAATTTGGAAGCTGAAATATCCAATACTCAGGTCTACTGTCCCTTGGGGCTTTAATAAATTATCGTTTCTAAGCCAACACTATAAAAATACAGCCGTTTATGCCGCCAATTTTCGCAAATTTTCGAAACTCGTAAGGGTTTAATTTACTTTAATAATAGTCATGATTCAGAGATGGTCCTTTATAAATTTGATCATAATCAGTCCAGTCAGATGTTGATAACATTTAATGAAATCATCTTAAAATCATAAGCTAAGTACTCTAAAAAAAAGAAATATCAAATCACCTACCTGATTTCTCGAGAACTCAGAATCTTGAAATTAACACAAAATAACGTCTTATAGCATAGGTAAATTTGAAATATACCTACAGGTACACGCCCATATCCCCGGAGAGGTAGGCAGAGGTACAACCAGGGCACCCACGACTAGCCGAAAACACTAAGTCCAACAACGTGATAGGTGGCAAGCCTATCGCCAACCGGGCACATATCCAATCCCGAGCAACTTTTTTTGTTAGAAATTTGGAAGAACCCAATTTTCTTTTTGTTGCCCGACCCGGGATTCGAACCCGAGACCTCAGGCAGTCAAGTTCAACAACTGAGCCGCTAGACCACAGAGGTGATTATTATATTTTAACATTTATTATAATGATGTTTATCTGTCGTTTAGCTGCCCTGATAGCTAATACAGTAAATGCCGTGAGGAAAAATACACAAATCATCAAAACAACGCCATTTCCCTGGCGAAATCAAACTTTGGTAGCCGGAATTTTTCATTCCAACATTGTCGGTAACTTTTATTTTTTTGTCTCAGTTGTTCATTTTTATTTTTATTCTGTCAAATTATAAGTCTACAACTTTTGACAAGATATAAAAAAGTTTTGTAATGTGGAAAATAAATTTATGTAATAAGAAGCTGGTGTTTTTTCGACATTGAAAAATGTTTTAATTGGTGTTGCCAATTTTATGACTTAAGTTTTTGTTTTATGATTATTTCACACAAAGTACAAGAACGTGTAATAAAATACAATTACTGAACTGACTTGACTTTTATTTAAATTAAATAAATACATCTCAGTCACAGGGTAACGGCGAATGGTGTCTTTTTTTTTTGATATTGTAAGGCAAACAAGCAGACAGATTCCCGGATGGTAAGAAATTCCTGCCGCCTAGAGACACCAAAAGTGGTAATGGTGCGTTGCCAATCTGAGGCCGGGATGTTAGGGCTCGAGCAAAAGTAAGTTTACCGGCTACCTTACCCTCCGAACCAGAACACGTCATGACGGTAATAGGTAAGGCGGTGGCACCAATCTCTCCGAAACTAACACCTAGTCAAATGTTACGGTGTTAGTGACGGTAAGCTTATGTTCGACTTTTACGAGCTGCCTGGCAGGAAGGCAGATGGTCTACTCTGGTAAGGAGCCCGGACCAACACGTACAACATCAATAGACCATAGTCATCTCTTATTATAATGAGAGCCGCGTGCTTGCTGGCTGTCTTATCATAAACAATAGTTAATCTAACCTTAAAAATAAACAAATTGTATGTTTAACTTACGGATGCCAGTTAACGATACTAAGCTCGCACAGACCCAGAAATGAAGAAATCTAGATCTTTATCACAAAATTGCCTGTTACTAACTTATACCAGCTGTCTTTGCTAATACTAATACTATAAAGCTGAGGGGTTTGTTTGTTTGCTTAAACGCGTAAATCTCAGGAAATACTGAACCGTTTTTAAAAAAATCCGTCTTAAATACCCCATATATCTAGACAGTCTATAGGCTATATATCATCACGATTATTATTCCACGCGGACGAAGCCGTGGGCGAAAACGAGTTTTGTAATATTTTATAACGAAATTGCCGCGCGGTGGTTGAGGTAGCGCGTATTGCCATTAGCACACTTATATCTCCTTTATGTGAACGATTTTAAGAATAAACCAAACAATTACATATGTATTAGTTCGGGCTCCTTTGTAGAATAAATTATCTGCCTTCCTGAAAGGCAGCTCGTAAAACACGGGCATAGGCTTTCCGTCACTAACACCGTGACATTTGACTAGGTGGTAGAATTTCGAAGCGACTCGCCCATATTGGTACCACCGCCTTAACTACTCCTGCCGCCATGACTTCAGTGCTTGCCGTTGACGTATTCCGGTTCGGAGGATAAGGTAGCCGGTAAACTTATTTTTGGCAACGAACCATTACCAACTTTAGTGTCTCTAGACAGCGTAAATTTCTTACCATCAGGAAATCCGTTTACTTGTTTTACATAAAAATATATTTATAATATATTTTATATGCACAGACTTAAATATTTTACTTTATCTGTATAATAAAGGTTTCTGGAATACTAAGCATCCTCGCACGTTTCTCATTTGAGGAGCAAATAATAGGCTACCTCCTTTACACTTTATGGCTGTACGTGGATCGTTCCTTCCTTTGATTGTGGTTTAGTATGCTTAAACCTATTTGCTGAGAATATTAAGTCTTAGAAACGTATATATATATTTTTTTCCCAATGTTGGTCCAAGTCCGCTGATTAGGATAGACCATATGCCTCTCTGGCAGGCAGCTCGTAAGAGGCGGGCACAGGTTAAAATATGTCTTAAAAGTATCGTCACGCCCATATCCCAGAAGAGGTAGGCAGAGGCACAATTAAGGCTCCATACTCAGTCAGCCAGAAGAGCCAATCGCCGCACTCCCCCGTACCATGATTACTATGAAATATTGCGCTCTAAAGTAAACGTCTTTAGCGACAAATCACTATTTCTGACACTATAAAAGTAATTTAAAAAAAAGTATAAAAACTGAAACACTTATGTTTTAGGTATAGTATTTATCTATGTTTATGTTAAATCTGGTGTCGATATTTTCATAATTGAAGTAGACAGTTGGGTTTTGCTTTCAAAAAAGGGTTAACGTTTTGATTTTTTTCTATCGAGCAAAATGAAATGAATCGTGTTTTGGAAACAATAGTCTTATAAAGCATATTCATGTTAATCTTGTGTATTTTTGTCACCAAGATCAATGATTGCTTTGTATGAAAAAAACATTATACTGCTGACGTATTTTAGCGTATATGGACCCTTAAAAATACTCACGACTAGCCGAAGACAGTAAGTCCCATATAGCGATAGGTGATAAACCCATCGCCAACCGGGCACACATCCAAACCCGGGCAACATTATTTTTATAAGAAAATTTAAAATTTAGGTCAGTTCCAATAAAACCACTGTTGGTAGAGTGCTGTACAGCAGCTTGGCTAGGTAGGGGTTCTACTGGCTTACGTATTCTATTTATTGACTCCGTCATGTTCCGGCCCGGATAGGGTAGCCGGTCGACTAGCACAATAGCCCTAAAATTCCGTCTACAGGATAGCGACACACCTGTAACATCTATGGTGTATATATGCAAAAGTTATCACTTACCATTCCATTAGGAGAGCCGTGTGTTTGTTAAATGACAGCGTCAACATTTTATGATACGCTACACCGATAATTTCTAAAAAGTTTCCTTTGTGTAACCGGGGCCATTTTTAATTACATTTTGCTACCATTGTTGGAATCTCGGCCGATTCAATAGAGATGGATAGGCATTATCGCTACAAGCATTGCAAAAGGGCACATTATTGCCTTTTCCTTCAATTATACAAAGCTTGAAGTCTTTGATCTGTTCAGTTTTTGTTGCGGAAAACAAATAAAATTTTTACAGACGTATTTTATGTTGAAAACGAAAATATTCCTTTGTTCTTCAAGGCCCAATACTGTATTTTTTATATCTACGAAGCTGTACCGAATCTTTTATTTAAAACATTGTCCTTTCCATACTGTCCTTCTGACAAAAATATAACAAAAATAATTAGCAAATTGGTCCATCTGTTCAGATGTCATGCGATACCAAAGGGTGATGGAGATTTGTTTTTATGTATAAGATATCTGGTCTTTAGACTAGGTGAATAAAAAAAAATGTTTGTATTAATGTGCATACTTAAAAAATAAAATTTTTATGAGTAATTTTTCGTGAAGGGTACCATAAAAGCTCGAACGAAAAATCACGGAGAACGCAGTATGAAATTCGATAACATACTGTGGTTTTTGTGGGAGTAACTATAGTTCAATGGACGTAACTGAGAAATGTGACTGACTCGTGCCTTGGCAAAGAAGTTTCACATCAAAAAATAATGTTACTGTAAAGATTTTTTAATAGTTAACAATTTATTTATTGCAGGAATATTCAATTCGAGTTGCTCAATGAAGTACATTGCGCTGTTTATTCTGCTTGTAATTTTTTATTTATTTATTGCATTCAATACAATTAATACTACTTTTGTTGTGTACTTACAGCTGTTAATGTTACCTTAAACATAGTATATACGAATGAATGATTGAATGATACACTTTAATAGTCACCACTCACTCAAACAGGTATCTACACATTTTTTTTCAAACATTTCTCCTAATTTTATAATTAATACCTTTCTCAAAACGGCAACTTATTCTCATTCTTACAGTTACTTCAGAAACTAAATTTTTGCATCATCTCCACGACGATAGCAAAACGGTGAAGCCATATATTTTTACTGATATATAGAATTTGTGAAGTTAGGGTCAGTAGAGCAAGGCCCTGTAGATTCAGAAGCTTGGCTCTACATAAGATCTGATCATATTTCATCAGATCTTTTTTGCAGGGAAAACTTTGGTCATCTTGGCACCATTTGACATGAAATGTTTAGAAAAAAACTATTTTTCAAGGGTCAAGAGTTTATTTTACATTTTTTTGTCAGAAAGATAATGTAACATAATTAAAATAATGTCAACAAAAAGAAAATCAAGGGCTAAATACGTGGTTTTAAAATTTGAGAAAATTTTCACAATTTATTTCAACACTTAGTCAAAGACGACAGTTGATGACTGATAGATATCTGTAACATAAAGCGACTATACACTGGTATAATGCGGTAGTTGCGGTTGTCGTGAAATTTAAAGGAAATCGAATTTTTCAAACATCAATAAAAAATATGACTTTATTTTACATATTTGTCAGAAAAACGATAGCGTAATATAATAAAAATAATGTCAACGGGAAGAAAAACGAAGGGCTAAAAGCAAATAAAAATGTGTCATTTTTATTGATTCTGTTGATTGAAAATACATTACGAAGATCTAAGCACTAACTACTACTAATTGTAATGATATTTGTTAAAAAGGATTAATAAATTTAAGAAAATTTTCACAATTATTTAAAATACAATTATTCAAAGACGACAATTGAATCTATCTGTAACATAAAGCGACTACTACACTGGTATAATGCGGTAGTTGCGGTTGTCGTGAAATTAAACGGAAATCGAAAGCTGCGGCCTGCGGCAGGCGCGTTGTACAAACACCTGATGTCAATACGTTCCTCGCGAAAATTGTCATTTTACGATCTACTTTACAAACTAAAATTGCTTCCCAATACATCTACAAATGTTTATTATTAGGTACTAGCTGTCCCGGTGAAATTTGTTTCACCCGTTCAATATGGGAAATAATAAAATATTATTTCTCTCATTTTCTCCTGATAACCTTCTCCTGATATTATCTAACACAATACTAAAAGAATTAGCCAAATCGGTCCAGTCCTTCGGAAGTTATGCGCTTACCAACACATTTAGCGATTCATTTTTATATCATAGATTACAGAATATTTATACATATATGTATATAAAAGAAAGTGGTGTTAGTTACACCATTTATAACTCAAGAAAGGCTGATTAGGCTGAAAGTTGGTGGGGAGGTAGTTTAGAATCGGGAGAAGGACATAGGATACTTTTGATCCTGTTCGATAAAGAGGAAACTGGGAAAATAACATTTTCATTTTTCCCATCGAAACTGAAGGAGCGGAACGAAGTTCGCGGGAACATCTAGTATTTTATATACACAACTAGTTGTTGCACATAGCTTTCCTATTAAAGTTGATTTGTCCTTTCAGGAAGTTGATATATCGAAATAAACACATAAATAAAATCTAATATTTTAAATTGAGCCCACTTTTTTATTTTTATTTGTGTCAGTATCTCTTCGTACATAATACATCCCATCATTATCATAACAGTATCTGTCGTAATGTGACAGTGTGGCCGACAAAATTGACGGTTAAATGATTTATAATTTTATTCCCAACATTAGTTTAAATTTTGAATTTGAAAAATGTACATGTTTTTTTTTCTTATGTTATCTTTTAAGCCTTCCCTGGACTTATTCAAATTTTTAAACCAAAATTAGCCAAATCGGTTAAGCCGTTTTTGAGTTTTAGTAGGACTAATGAACAGCAATTTATTTTTTTATATAAGATGATATCAACTTACGTAGATTCTTTTTTTATTAATTTAAAATAATAATATTTTTATAAGCTCAAGTTAGGGATGTTTGCTAACGATACCAATACACAAAAAACATATACTGTTAACAGTATAAATTGAATGAAAATCCAGACTTAGTAATATAGTAACATATTGTTTAAATGAACCTGCACTTTTTTCCATCAGTCAACAAGGAGGTACTATGGAAGTATAAATAAATTAGCAATTGTTCATATTGTTTTGAAATATTAAATATGAATTTAAATTATAAAAGCTGAACACCGTCTCAAATGTTACATAAAGTGACTTTACATTGGCATAAAGCAATCGCGGTTCTTGTGAAATTAACCGGAAATCGAAAGCTGCGGCCTGCGGCAGACGCGCTGGAGGAACACCTGATTTTAAGATCTACCTTCTTTTATAATGTCAAAACAAAATTGCTTTTCAGAATTTCAAAAATATTTTCAATAAGTATTGTTTTAAATTAAAAGGTTGATAAGTAATATTTTGGATATATTAATTAATTAGCTTAATTAGTTATGTCCATTTAAGTAAAATGTTAAGGAAACTCTTTTAAACATTATTATCCCCGACCGAAAATTGAGACTTAGAGATTGACGTGTGTGTATGTTTATCACATCATAACTTTTGAACGGATGGACCGAATTGGCTGCAGATTTGTTTGTTTGAAAGCTAAAGCGATCGAGATGGCTCTTAGCTGTATAAAATTCATTTCTATATACTGATACAAACGATTTTCTATTTCTAATGATTATTGATATGATAAGATAGCAAATGAGCAGGTGGTTCTCCTGATGGTAAAAGACCGTTGGCTATAGACACGTTCCAGTAACTGGTGCGCTTCTGTATTTTGGATAGTAACATAGATCACGTGAGTTATTATAAGAACTATCCTACACTAGACATGAATACGATAACTGTAAGCACCGACGATATGGAAAAAACAGTATTGTTAAAATGAATAAATATATTCCAGAATTCATTCATCATTATCATCATTCACTAAATCATAATTCTTTAGTCGACT
>NJDD01001379.1:68859-79276 GCA_002245505.1 Calephelis nemesis
CTGACAGGACAGTCCGCCAACCGCTCGCTAGTTTTCGAGGCATTTTGCGGAATGGCAATGTCCGTAACGCAATCGTGCTACTTGCAATTTACGCTAAAGATTTTCACCAACTTTAAAAAAGGAGAAGGTTGGTTACTCGACTTCTATATTTTTGTCAGCATTTTAATTTATTTCTCAACCAACTTCAAAAAAGTTTGTTTATTGGAATGAGCATGTTTATTAGAAATTCCAATTGCCACCAATTTTACATATTTTTGTGTATTATTGTGTATTTATTAGTTTTATTGCGCTACTATTACTACTATTATAGCGCTAAATTTTAAATTTGCGGCATCCGCGGGTACTTGCTTTAAAGACGCGGGATTTAGCAGATTAATAAGAGCAGCGTGATTCGTTGGAAACCCGTGATCCTATTTTGCGGATCCCTATTCGGAGCTGACAAACTAAACTCACAATTTTATAGTCATGCAATATCACAAAATAAATGTAAAAAATGTTTCAAATTATAACATTACAACTTCCTAAGGACTTTAGACAAACTTTTTGGGGATACACAGACTAATTACCGATTCGTGCCTTCAAGAAATTATTTATGTCTAGAGATACTTATAGCATGTTGTGCACAGTTATCCATCTTATTGAGGAAATAACAATTCAGTGTAACTTTCTTTAAGGTTTTAATTCTTTAATGAAATGGTTTGCGTTTATGACCGCCTCGTTGGTCGAGTGCCTAGCGTACAAGCCTAACTACAACAACTAACCGCGAGGCTCGGGTTCGATTCCCGACGGGGGCAGGCATTCGTGTGATGGACATTTAGATGCCTGCGTTTACCGGGTCTGGGTGCTTATTAAATATATTCTGGTATCTATTTAAGTATTTCTACGTATTAGAATCGTTGACTAGCACTCATAACACAAGCATATAACTTGCTTACTTTGGGTAACTTGTCCAGGGATATTTACTTTTATTTATTTATTTATTAAGTGTTCAAATAGTGGTTCACTGACCCCTAAAGAAGGCGAACACAGATTTGTCGACTAACAAAGTTATGGCGTCAGTTTTTTTCGATTCGAGAGGGGTCATTATAGTTGACTATTTACCATAAGGCAAAACAATACATTTTATGTTATGACATTGGAAGACAAACAAGCAGACGGATCTCCTGATGGTGAGAAATTCCCGCCGCCTAGAGACACCAAAGGTGGTAATGGTGCGTTGCCAACCAGAGGCCAGGATGTTAGGCCTCGAGCAAAATTAAGTCTACCGGCTACCTTACCCTCCGAACCGGAACACGTCATGACGTTATGGCGGCAGGAATAGGTAAGGCGGTGGTACCAATCCGGGTGAGTCGCTGCGAAACTCTACCACCTAGTCAGATTTCAGGGTGTTAGCGACGGCAAGCCTATGCTCGCCTTTTACGAGCTGTCTGGCACAGAAAGACTGATGGTCTATTCTACAAAGGAGCCCGGACCAACGCCACCAACACTAACACTCTTGTAACCTCCTGAGACAATTACGAGAAAAATTAAAGAAAAACGTTCAGGTATGATCCGAAAAACAATTTTGTTTCACCAGGATAATGCTTGTGCTGATTCGTAACTGTGGCTACGAATTGTTGCCCCATCCTCCTTACTCGCCAGATTTAGCTCCATCAGACTATCAGCTATTTCCAATTTTAAAAAAAAATTTAGGTGGATCGCAATTTTCGTCAAATGAGGAGGTGATAACTGCAGTAGCCGAGTGTTTTCAGGACCCCGAGTTTTTTTTTTGGAGGTATAAATAAGTTGCAGGAAAGATGGAGGAAGTGCATTGCACTTAACGTTGATTTTTTTTGTAAAATATAAACAGTTTTTTTACTGTATTATGTTTTCTTAGATAGGCCACGAACTTTTGTATCAACCCTTGTATCACAGGATATAGCTGCCATCCAAACACTACGAATTCATTAACGTTGCGAATATTCACTTAAAGAAAAAATACTATTTCAAAATCTGTAATTTTAAATATAATAATAAGTAATAAATATTCCTGGATAAGTTACACTGATTAAATCTAATCACAAAATAAGCAAATTAAATGCTTGTGTTATGGTTGTTAGTCAACGATTCCAATACAAAGAAATACTTAAATAGATACCAGAATAAATTTAATAAACACCCAGACCCGGGAATACAGACATCTAAATTTTTATCACACAAATGCTTGTCCCCGTCGGGAATCGAACCAAAGCCTCGCGTTTGGTCGATGTCGTTAGGCGTGTACGCTAGCCACTCGACCAACGAGGTGAAATATACTGTAACATAGATGTTGGATCCACAACCCTATCTAACATATAAAGCATATTACGTATCTATCTACCCGCTTCTTATAGCGTACTTTTTATACTTAAACTAGTTTTGGATTAAGCGCAGGGCATATAGAGGTCTTGTCTTGTGTTGAACTGTCACTGTCAATGTCAATGAAAATCAAACCTCCACTCACATGAATAATCAGGGTCGTTTATTCGAGCGTGAAGGACCTAAAAGTTATAGAATTATTACTTAACGCACCTTTCTCACATTACTAAGTGTAATGTTACAAGTTGGAATGTTTTTGTTTACAGGTAAGTTTATAACAACGAATTAGGAGTTTCTACTTGGCCCGTTAGCCGCGGGCGAAGTGCTCTCCGAGTTGTCTAACTTTTGGTAAGTTGGCAGTGAGTTATAGATTTCCAACTGCCTTCAAACAGTTATTTGTTTTATTCAGTTTGACCGTAAACAGAGATAGCCTTTTGCAATTCTCATATATTCCTTTTGATGGCACTTTTATGACTGAAAATACAATTTATATGCTGCAAGTTTTCGCATCTCTGCTTCAAGTTTTGTTCAACACGGATTTTTCCCAAAATCCAGATATGAAAGAAGGTGGTCTAGTTTGTAAAACACCGATAGCGATTTAGAAATAATGTTAAATAAATTTTTGTGTGGTTTTAGTTATTCAAAGAGACGTTATTTTCAAACTGAAATCATTATAATTCAAATCGATCAAAAAAAGCCGCTGTTAAAAATAATTTCAAGAAGAAGTAGTATTAGTATTTTAAGAACAAGTAAAAACTATCTCGATCTTGTCAGCTTTCAGATGATAGAAACCCACACACATTATCTCACGCTTACACGAACGCACGCACACATACATACACACCCACAAGATAAAGTAAAATACATTTATTGAAGTGAAACTTCTTTAGAATCGCTGTGAATTCAAAACGGGTGCAACGGAAAAAAACTACAGGTAAGAGACACAAATATATATTCATCTCATTTTTTTGTCGATTTACTGAAGTTTCACTTCTATCGTGTGTGAATCGCACACACCTTTTTTAAATTCTATATTTGTTTGAACAAAGTCTGTTGGGTCAGCTAGTTACATGTAAAATAAAACTACGCATGCAGTTTAGATAAAAAGTTTTGTGAAATAACTTATTACCAGGCAAATATATTTAAACTGTTATTTGGCTACATAGCTTAAAAGAAATAAATAATGTCAAAGTTAGATAGATTAAGGTAATTTAAAGTGAACTTATATTTATAAAAGATTATTAGTATTATTTTCTAAGAACTACAAACATATAGATATAAATAAACCAAAATACTCACCTGTTACGTATCATACAAATGTAAATGACATTAAAGCCCGCTGCAGTTGGCCGTATAATATGAAATTATAGTTTCAAAACGTTATAATTGTCGTAGCCGTTAAACGCCGGTTTGATATTTTAAGCTTTCACTTAAAAGGGATTGCTGATAGCGTTCTGCTTTATATTTCATATTCCTCACCTGTATTTGACAAAATTCCGCATAAATGTGATGATATTTATCTTTTACTAGCCGAGTTCACTTTTAGTTTGCTTTTCTCTTCATAAGAACCTTATCCCGACAATAACTAACACAACAAAAAATAATTGTAAAAATTGGTCCATCCGTCCAGGCGACTACATCACCTAGACACGCCATAAATGTTACTATTTTTGTATGTATACTATTTTTGTTTGTTGTATAAAGACATATAAAAAAATCTTATCTCTATGTCGAAATACGATAGTGACGAGCACTGAGAAGGCAGCAGGAAAAGGAATGGTAATAGTACCAATCAATGTCATCAGAAGACTTTACCACATAGTATATCTCTTTAGTGAAGATATTTTGATAAGTAATGTAATAACACAATAGCTTCAAAATACATGTTATTGACTGTCTTAAAGTTTTCCAGCAAATAGATTTCCTTATCATAAAAAATGGAACGTAGGCCAGGGGTCGGTCCTCACTTTGGCTCACATTGCTGCTCTACATTTGATATTCCAGGGACGTATTTTATATGTTTTCGCTGTTTTACCACTTATACTAATTACACTTGGCGTACACGTGCCTCCACAATGTCACTTGAATAAATTACTTAATTAAATGCTTCTTCAGAAAAGTTTAAAAACTCGTGAAATTTTTTATTATGCTTCGTCATATTTAAATGAATATTTTGCTATTGAAATGTTTTGTATATTAAGTTGGAATTAAGGTGTATTTCATTTTGACCCAGTAGGTATGTATATCTAGATTTTTTAGTCACCTGTTTTTCTTATTCATATAAATGAATGTGTTGATAACTAAAAACTGAATGACAGGGCCGTTGACCGTCCGTTCGTTGGACCATATGGACACATTTTTGAAATATTTTTTCTTTCAGAAATGTTTTTGCAACAGAGAAATTGGGAACATTGAAAGGAAAATCGAAAAAAATCACTAGCTGTAAGTGACAGGGAGTATAAAGTTCGCCGGATTGGCTACTGGTTGATTAATTTGTCACAATCTTAGCGTGATTTAAATTTACTATCTAATTATCATGATTTTTTAGGATAGAAAACAATAGAAAAGATTTTTATTCACATACAGCTTACATGAGGCACTTATGACATTCTATATAATGTTTGGAGTAGACATTTGTGTGATGAATATATAGATGTCCGTATTTATGGGTCTGCAGGTGTACTTATTAATATTATTGCATTATCTATTTAAGTATATTTATCTATAAAATATGCTGTAGGGTTAGATCAATTCGTACAATTTATTCTGGGCTTTTTTCAATATTTTTTTTTCAGGAAATTCGCGAACTTGTTTGTCTTCTAACAGCGTTATAATGTAAATATTTATTTCTAATGAAATCTTCAAAAACTAGATTAAAGTAACAATCGATTCGACATTTCGTACCTCTAATTAGGCAGATACACTACATAGTATGTGGCAACTCCAAAAAGCTTCTGCAAGCCGAAAATTACCCTCTAACACCACAATGCCTGCTTGGTCTGTGGAACAAAGCTTATTAACTTAAATTAATATTAATGTTTTGTTTCCATTTAATCCAAGATAAAAATTGAAAATTATGCCATACAACTCGGTGTGATTTACAAAACCTTCTGGGTAATGTAATTAAGCACGTGACAAATATACATTAAGCATTTTTTAATGTGATAGGCTAGTAGTAGTAGTAGTAGTAATAGTAGTAATCGCCTCTGTGGTCTAGCGGTTCAGTTGTTGGACTTGACTGCGTGAGGTCCCGGGTTCGAATGCCGGGTCGGGCAACAAAAAAGAAAATTGAATTTTTCCAATTTTCTAACAAAAAAAAGTGTTGCTCGGGATTGGATATGTGCCCGGTTGGCGATAGGCTTGCCACCTATCACATTGTGGGACTTAGTGTCTTCGGCTAGTCGTGGGTGCCCTGGTTGTGCCTCTGCCTACCCCTTCGGGGATATGGGCGTGAATATGCTTGCTTGATAGGCTAGCAAACAAGCACACCGGTTTCCTGATAGGGGTCTGGTAAGAGACAACCGTGGCCTATGAACACCATAGATGCTACAGGTATATCGCTGTCACGTGGCGAGTATATATTAGCCTATGGTGCAAGTCTACCGGCGACTCTACCTTTCGGACCGGAACATGTCAGATTCATTATGCCGGTTGGAATAGGCAAAGTAGTGGTACCCTACTCGAGTAAGTTGCTGTACTGGTCACCAATGGTCCAGTTGGTACTGGTCTGTATTTCAACATGTGCTCGTCTCTTAAGAGTAGCCTGGCTGAGAGGCAGATGGTATATTCTACTCGGACCCGGACCAACACGGGGAAAAACGGGCATTATTTGTTTTAATAGCACTAGTGGTCGCCCATTGGTCGAACTTCGGCCATTTTAATATTTTAATAACCAAATTTTAATATCTTGTTGATAAGAACGCCATCTTCATTTCTTAAGACCAACTACTTTGTTTCCTGAATAGTTAGTGCGCCAACTGTATTCTTTTATCGTCAACATCAACATATTCGTTTGTGTGTGTCAAATGCATGTTGGTGTATGTAATATTTTAGTTATTGATTTAATGTACTTTACAAGCATTTTTATTGAAAAATATTAGCATTCTGCACTTCCCGTACACATAAACTATAAGTGTGCCAAATTTTATAATATTGCGTCCGCGCAATTTTCGTAAAAAGGGGTCCAAAGTTTTGGCATCACGTATTAATATATAGTTTAGACTTATTTTTTTAATTTAAGATTCAAGATTGTAACAAAAAGTTTAACATACGTCACATATGGACTATAAAGCTCATTTGTGAGGCTGAAATGTTAAACCTCTTGCCTCTTGTTTGACCACCACCACCACCTAGGTAGAGTTTCGTAGCGACTCACCAAAATTGGTACCACCGCCTTACTTATTTCTGCCGCCATAACGTTATGACGTTCAGTATTAAAATCGAAATACTCAGGAAATCCGTCTACTTGTTTCCCTTCCAATATAGTAAAAAACAAGTATTCAGATCGAGATACTCAGAATAATTTTTCAATGTACAAAACCATGATGCCATTCATTTGAAGCCACACTTCCATATATCAATTATTCGTAAGCCATTTACCTGCGATAGTAGCACAGAAATAAAATGTATTTTTTGCCCTGCGTACTTTACGACTCTTTATACGAAACATAATTCATTTTTAATCTCATTGCTCACGTTTCAACTCACGTAAGGCTGCTGACATAAAGTTCACCACCTACGAAGTGGATAATTTCACTTGAAACACCGCACGTGGTAATGTTAACGCCACTTATCTGTACAATTTTATATCATAGATAAGGTTATATTATATGGAATATTTTAGTAACTATATAACGTAAACGTAATGTCATGGTTAGGTAGTGACGCATCTTTGGTCGAGTGGCTAGCGTACAGGCCTAACTATACTGACCACGAGGCTCGGGTTCGATTCTACTTGCCACCTATCACTTTGTAGGACTTAGTGTCTTCGGCTAGTCGCGGGTGCCCTTGTTGTGCCTCTGACTACCTTCTTTGGGGATCTGGGTGTGAATATACTTTTTATTATGGTTGAACAGTCAAAACTATACTTCTCATATCGTAGGTAGGAAGTTTTCAACTCAGAAGTTTTCATACGTATTTACATAAAATACGAATAAATGTAATATATATAAATGTGACGTAACCAACTTAAGATTCCGTTGCTTATGCTTATGATTAAGCGAAATAGGACATCTAATCAAAAACACAGTTCAATCATGATACTAAACAGTTTTCCGAGAGATAGGTAATTTTTGCTCTAGTTGTGATTTTTCGAAAAAGGTGGATTATTACAATTTTTGAAATAAGCTTTGAGAATTTTATTCATATTTTTTTTAAATTATGAAAATTAAAAATGAAATCATTGCAATTATAAATACTAATAAATAATGAACAATTTTCCACAAAAAATCATATTCAAAGTTATCTAAATCCAAAAGACCTATACTTTATTGCTGTAAGAATACTGACATTAAAAGGAAAAACATAATACATGAAGAGCTTTATTTTATATTTTTTCCAATTTTATTAACTCGCAAATACTATGTTTTTATTGGGTCTTATTATATTGTATAAATATGAGTTTTACCAAATATTAGCTTATCGTGACTGAACAGTTTATTTATTTACGTACTGAAGAAACCATTCGAGCAAGTGGTAATATGGTCAAAGACTATCTGCGTCTTTTACCTTGTGTCATTTTATAAGTGCTTTAAAAAATGAGTAAACATCTATCTTTATCTAGCCCCGAAGTAAGCAAGTTATAAGTCTGTGTTTTTTTTGGTTTTGTGGTTTTTTAAATTATATCTATGTATTAATATTTAAATTTTTATCTGTTTGACGACTACATGTTTTTCATTGATCACGAAGACTACGCTATCTTTCGAAAAAGGAATTATCAAATTGTGACTTGGTTTTTAAATTAGAGTCCAGTTTTTGCAGTTTTACTGTGCTCTAATCGTTATTAAAATTTTATTGGGAGATTATAATACCTTTGCCTTTTGGACTGAAGGAGATGGACTTCCTGAGGGTTAGACACCAGCGACAGAAATAATGCGGCGTCAACGTAAAGTCGAGACGTAAATTAAGTTTAATAGCTATATTACCATTCAAACCGAAACACGACAGAGACAGGCATACTGTTACAACGACAAAATAAGGCAAAGCTGTACCAGCGTGTTGCACCAGCGACTGATAATGGAAAATCTGGTAGTTGTCTTTTTTATGATATTGGAGGGCAAACAAGCAGATGGATTTCTTGATGGTCAGAAATTTACGCCGCTTAGACATAAAATTGGTAATGGTGCATTGCCAAACTGAGGTTGAATGTTAAGCTCCCATCAAAAGTAAGTTTACTGGCTACCTTATCCTCCGAACCGGAACCGGTTACGGCGGCAGGAATAGGCAAGACGGTGGTACCAATCCGGTTTAATAAGATGTCACGTTATTAGTGACGTTAAGCCTGTGCTCGCATTTCACGAGCTGCCTGGCAGGAAGGCAGATAGATGGTCTATTCTGCACAGGAGTCCGGTCAAATACGGGTCTGGTATAAATTGTTCAAATAATAGAAACAAACTTCGAATGTTAAAAAATATTGTTTGTTGCTATATGGGTAGGAAATTCAAAAATTTACACAACTTTATTGTATACTAATAACACGTGTATTGAAAAAGGTAAAAATAATTAATATTAAAAACACAGTACCAAAACCTAAAAATAAATTAATAAAAAGGATACAATTAAAATCTAAATGATGCTTAACGACAGCTTATCGCGCGGTCTCTTTTAGGCATCCTTGAGGAAAAATGAAAACAATGAGGTAGAATGTGTTGGAAAAGCTTAAATAATCTTAATTAATATATTTTCTTTCTTTTCTTTCAAAAACTAGTCAAATAGATATTCGTGTAATTTTCTTCGAAAACATGAAAAATATAAGCACTTTCAGTACTAATTGAAGTAAATTATTCTTAGAGCAGACGATTGTCGTCGAAAGACTGTAACGTAGTGGGGGTGGCTTAGCTACCACCCACCACTATGTTAACAGAAAAATTAACAAACCAACAGACATATTTGGTATACGGGATCCTGTTGGCATAAAAGAGAATCAAAAAAATGTAAACAAAAAACATTATAATAAAAAAACAAAGTTTGTAAATGTATATGTATATGTATATGTAAAAAAACAAACAAGTATAATAAAAAAATAAAATAAAGTCCATACAAAAAGTCTGTGCACAAAAGGTTCTGCCGGATAAAAAAAAGAAAAGGAGGGTCGTGGGATACGGTGTTCTTGTCGACGGAACTCGAAGGACTGCTGCTGTAGTCTTCGGCGGTTGGGCTAGCGGGACCCTTTGGCGCCTTCTCTCAGCAGCCAGAAGCAGCAGTAGAAGAGGCCGGCTGGGAAGGCGGCCATAGAAGAACACCGGCGGGCAGCTTCCGCCGGTCTAGGGTCCTCCTACCGCCGAGCAGCAGACACCAAGCAGCAAGCAGCAGTCTTAGTAAGACGTTCCGTCGACTTATAGAATTAGGAAGAACGTTAGGAAAGAAAGTAGAGTGTAGACTAAGAATATTAGAAGTAGATCGTGTCAGAACATGTAGCAGACTGTAGCAAACTCAAATGAATTTTTGGTTCTACATTTTAAAATGATTTGAGAAAAAGAACTTATTATTTTTTTTAATACCGGCCAGTGCAGTTACCAACTACAAAGGCCGGCTTAGAAAATAATATTACAAGACAAAAAGCAACAAGCAAAACAGTTTAAACATAATTAGAATTAGTGATGAACATATTCCTGAAACTATTTATGCTCTGGTCCTTTAGTGGTTTGGCCCTACGGGGTTTCAAAGTTATATTAATTTAGTAAAAGAATAATTGTAACGTTTACCACGTTACAATTATTCTTTTACTAAATTAAAGTGTAAAGTGTAAAGAATAATTGTAATAAAGTGGTATGATATGATAGTCCAGGATTAATAGTTATCATATATAGTTAGAATGTAAACAACACATTGAAAAAGATAAGTTTTACATTTTTACAATAAG
>NJDD01001379.1:79325-98640 GCA_002245505.1 Calephelis nemesis
GTGTGTGTGTGTGTGTGTGTGTTACAGGCACTCAACGGATTTTGATGCAGATTTTTTAAATAAAGAGTGTTTCGCAAAAAGATTTGGTTTTTCCAATTTTCTAATAAAAAAATCGTTGCTCGGCATTGGATATGCTGCCTGCATATCAAATACTGCCCGCTTGGCGATAGGCTTGCGCCTATCACAAATTGGGACTAAATGTTTCCGGCTAGACGTGGGTGCCCTGGTTGTGCCCATATACCCAAAGAGGTAGGGTACCTACCTACCTCTTTGGGTTTATGGGCGTGAAGATACTTTTTTTGTTTTAATCAAAAAGTTTATGTTTTTTATTTACACAGTACACACTGACATTAAAATGTACCATTAGGATAGGAAAAATGTTTGAAAACAATAAAAATCAAGAAGTCTTAGTTATATCAGCATAATTGAGCATCTGTTCCTTTTTTATCAGTTGAAAAGAAGTACATTAAGCACGTGGTGCACATTTCTCTTCACATAAAAATTACAGTGGAGAACAACTGAGTCACTGTGGTTTTCTCGACCTGAATAGTTTAGTGAAATTCAGAGAACCTTCCGCTGGCCTCGTGCCGAATGTTGCAGTTAAATAATTTGTGATAATCGCTTTCATTTATTCAACTTTCAGCTAGAATTTTCATGAGTAATATGACAGTTTCGCAGTTTGTCGGGAGTGCTGCTAATATGATAATTTATCTCGACGGGTCGTAAATATTGTTGAATTGAAATGTAACGAGATCGAATAATATTCGAATTTAATATAAATGTTTTAATTTAGTTTTTAACATATTGCAATTTTTTAACATATTAGACGCATGCTATCTTTTTTGAAATGCTATCTCTTTTCCAAAAAAACAAAAGAGAACCTTTTAGACAGTTAGATTTGTCTACACAATTATTTTTGTTTTCTTTTATTTTTACTTTTATTTTTATAGTATTGAAAGGCAAACAAGTAGAAGGATTTCCTGTTGATAAGAAAGTCACACCGCCTTCTGACCTCTCCTCCAAAGGTGGTAGTGATGCGTTGACAAACTGAGACCGGGATACCGGGCCTCTAGCAAAATTAGTTTTACTGGCTAACTTATCCTCCGAACTGAAATACGTCAACTGCAAGCACTGACATTGTGGCGACATGAACAAGTAAGGCGGTGGTACCAATTCGGCTAAATCGCTGCAAAACTCTTCCGCCTAGCTAGATGTCACGGTGTTAGTAACGGTAAGACTATGCTCATGCTACAACACACGGTCTATTCTGCAAAGGGGCCCCAACGAACACGGGGTAGAAAATTGACATATCAAATTGTGAAGTTATTAATTAACGTTTTCCGAGGAATATAGTATACGTTTGTAGAAATGTCGTGTACAGACTAATCTGACAGCACTTAAAGTACTTTGTTTCTTTGTATTACTTTCATTGAAAGAAGATAGCGATGACTTAAAATTTGTTAAATGTGTATTAACAAATATACCTATTTCGATATTAATAGATATTAAGTTAATAAGGCAAGGATTATTTTGTTGTTGTAATCACAACCTTAGACCAATTAGGTCCAATGACTAAGAAAATTACGAATTACAGTAAGACAGAGGTTTTTTCTTACAGTAAGATATTTATCAATCGTAAGAGTTTTGTACTTTTTAACTTCATTGATCTCGATCCTCGACTTCACAACAACTCGGAACAATTGACGTATAAATATATTTTACAGAAGTTTATTGCGACTATTTAATTGAATTACAAAAAGCCAGCATTCAGGCACTTGTGACGGACAGCCGCTCGTCCGTCGTAACATTTATTTATTTTTACTCGACTGCGCGACAGTTTAAATAGGGTGTGTTATTTATGCAGCTCTGCAACACTTTTCTAATATATCATTCCCGAATTAAACACAACATACTGACATATGATCTGCCAGTATACGTACATATGTAGATTTTTGTTTATTTTAAAATCTGATAATAAATATCAGGCTTTTTTATTCATAGATTAACTATCTGTTGTGCTTAACGATATCCATTTTGTATAAATTTAAAAATCCTTTAACTAGCTACGAAGTTTTATGTCCATCCAGGCATTTTATTTATCAAGCTCTTTAAACCAGTTTTATACCCTAGCAATTAGGATAATTTATATCATTTATAAATTTCCATGGATAAATAGACGTTGCCCGTGGCTACACCCGCGTAAAAGTTAGTAAGTTCTCTCGTCTGATTCGTTTAGATATCGGGATAAAAAGTAGCTCATATTATTATCTAAGCCTCTTATCTACTCGTATTTCCATGCACAAAAAATATACCGTAACATCACTCCGTAGAAACTTGAAAGAAGAAAGAACACAAACACAATTTTACATTTATAATATTGGTACGAAAATACGGATTAATCATTTATGAACTTTAATTAAAAATTCAAAACTTTTTTTGTTTAATGCTGTTGAAGGTATTTTTAGGTAAATGTTGCCAGATCATTAGATAAAAGCAAGGTAGTAATATTTTTTCTTTATCTGAGTTACTTTTTCTTGGAACCTAACTCACCGTAAAATTGTTATTTGAATTAAGCTTACAAAGCAAAACATTTTTTTGATCCTAGAAGGGAAAAGTATGATCTGTGATAAGACATTTGCAATGTTTAGAATGTAAACTATATGCTTAAGTGAAAATAAACTTTTTACAGTTATGGGGTAAAAATACAGATGTATTTCCTTGAAATAACAAATACCCGTAGCTGATATACAACAAAAGTAGTAGCTTGGCAACCTTCGTCAATTTCATGGATAGTCAAAAATTTTTGACAGTTATGTTACACTACCTGTTCCGGCGAACTTTGTTCCACCCGTTCAATTTGTATGGGAAAATTCAAAGTGTTGTTTTTCCTCGCTTACTCGCAGTCGACTGGGATAAAAGTGTTCTACGTCCATCTCCTGGTTCTAAGCTACCTTTCCATTAACTTTTAGCCAAATGTGTTTAGCCGTTCTTGAGATATAAAAAATGTGACTAACACGATTTTCTTTTATATACTAAGTACTTTTATATACGACTTCTAGCTGCTCCTCCGATCTTCGTTTCACCCGTTCAGTTTGTATGGGAAAAATTAAAATGTTGTTTTTTGCACTTTTCTCACAATCGAACAGGATAAAAAGTATTTTATGTCCTTTTCCTAGTTTGAACCTACCTCCTTATCTATTTTCAGCCAAATCAGTTCAGCTGTTCTTGAGTTACAAATAGTGTACTCGTAACTAACACCACTTCACTACATAGTATAAAACAAAATCGCTTCCTCTGTCCCTTTGTATGCTTAAATCTTTAAAACTACGCATCGGATTTTGATGCGATTTTTTTAATAGATAAAGTGATTGAAGAGAAAGGTTTATCTGTATATTGTATACCCGTGCGAAGCCGGGGCGGGCCGTTAGTTTTTTATATATTATATAGATTTAGATTTTCAAATAGAAATTTCAAAGAGAATAAGGTATCATTTATTACGTTCACACACTGATAGAAAACATTTTATACACGTACTGTGTAAAGGAATTCGTGTTCGCTTGACTTGACTATTCGTACTTACGAACGTTCGTTCGGTACGCAATTTCGAACACTACATGCTAGGGGAACTGTAAAATTTGATATTTTCACATGTTAAGCCAGTTTACATAGGATCCTTCAAATGTACAGAACAAAGAAAATAGAGAAGTTGAATTAAAAGATAATAAAACCATTAATGACCGCCATATTTAATTTCTTATCTATTACAGCATAAATTATTTTTTCTCATCATATACTTTTATCTTTAAAGGTTGATTTTCAACCGTATTTCATAAAAAAATGACTGGTTGCACTTCAGGAGTGCCGGAAGAAGTGAAAAATTGAATGTTAACGTTGTGCATTTTTGATATTTTGGAATGGTTAGGGAATAATTTTGCACCGGTTGCTTTAATTATCAATAAGAAAGTACTATCATTTATGTGGTCATTTATTGCACTATCATACACACACATGACAGCACGACCGTCGAAGCGAAACAGCAGGCGTAGACATACATTTTCGCCGCAGCGAAGAAAGAGAGGGGGATACTTCCTCTCTACGCCGCACAAGCTGTTTATTCTCTGTCCGTCTTACGAATTTTCGATCCGAGTCCTGACGCGAAGTAGAAGTTTTTATCCATTCCGAAAAAAGTGCGCAACGCCGCTAAAGAAGAATTTACTTCAAAAAAGCAATTTATATAGGCCCACAGTAATATCCGTACTACATTATTTTCAGTTAACTTTCAGTTTGATTGGTAGCTTAGATTAAAACAGTCGTCGTATTTATCGGGCGAAGATCCAATCAAAAATTAAAGCAAAATTTGTGCCAAATACTTTCAACAAAAAAAAACAATAGTTCATCGTCGCTCAGATGATTCGGCAAATACTAAAAAGTCAAAAATTGGAAACTCATCAAATTAAAAAATTTCAAAAAAAAAAAGAAATTGCTTTCCTGAGATATTAGTTGATTTTCTTAATAGTAATGAGAATGATAGCGATGCAAGAATTCATTACTCACGTAAAACCAACGCTTTTATCTTGAAAGATGTGCTTTTTGTAATCACATTAGGCAAATGAGAACTCGAGAAATCATGGTTGGTTCGAAAACGTCGTGAGCTCCACGTTTTGTTTGATGTCGTATGCTGTCTCACGGATTTATTTGTGACGGATAGGATAGTGCAAGAGTTTCTCAACAAGGGGTACAGTCATGCCCAGATTCTACAATACTACTATTTAAATTAGGCTCTTTAGCTTTACACTTTATACCATTTTTTTAAATTGGCTGGCCTAATCTAAATTTAAGCGAAATGATTAATTATTATGTCTAATAACAACTCTATATAGATATCTTTAAAATACATGCACTTTGGCTATATTTCTCAAGCTTCGGAAATTTAAGTAGTACTGCCTTACATTAGTAGTTTATTTATCTTGGTGAGATTTAAAGCTCAAGTTTAAACTTCACTTGAAGATGCTGTATAAAGCGAAACCCGTTAGTTATTCTAATAATAAAAAATGTGAGTTATAAGTAAAACAGTTCAACAAACATGTGTTTAAAAACATAATTAATAAAAAATTATGAAGATTCAAAGTTTTTGATTACTGAATTTTGTATTTACAGCTTCCTTCCAACACCATGTTACTCATCTCAGAAATTTCACAACACCACATTGATACTTATAGTTCTACGAAAATTGATAGAAGAAGTCGTTACTTTGCGGAAATCCATACTTAAATCTAAATAAAATTATTTAATTTGCAATTTTCCGCCAAAAAATGTATACGTATTATGGCGTAACAAAACAGACAAAATAGTGCGCTAAGAATGAATATAGCAGAATCTGTATATACTCGTAGTATCTGCTCGATCTTTGTGGAGTGCAGTCAATTTCTCCTGATGATGCTTCGGTTACGAAGCGAAACGTACGTTGAGTTTTTAGTAGTATGTGTATTATTGGTGCTAATAAAACAGTTTAGTGGTGTGTATTATGTGGAGCTGGATATATTTGGGAGTTTTAGCTTCCGGTAAGTCCAATTCATTCTTAGCGCACTATTTTGTCTGTTTTGTTACGCCATAATACGTATAGATTTTTTGGCGGAAAATTGCAAATTAAATAATTTTATTTAGATTTACTTATAGTTCTTCTACATTAAGCTTTACACGTTTTTTTATATTGCAAAAATTTTTTTACTTGACACAAAGTACATGTGATTTGTTATATTTTTTTTCTAAAGGTATTTGAATAATGATTTTAATTATTTTTTTGAATTGGTGTCAGCAATACATGTCTAGTTACTAATACGTACTTTTATGTTCGAATTTACGTAATAATAATAATGTACATAACCTTAATATGCAATAATACGAGTATGATTGTGATATGTCATAATATACTCGTATAACTGATCTGCAAATCTATCCAAAAGCCCTTATTTATATATAATAACACTAACATTGTATTTATTCCACACATTTCTTAACGATAGAGGAGGAAAAACAGTAGATTCTCTGTTTACCAACTTTTAAAATGTTTATGTTCAGTCAGTTTTCTTATCGAACTCTTGACTCGACTGAACAGAAAAAAATAAACAAACAAACATATATATAGCCTTTGCTTACTTAATACCATATTAGTATATTGTTATTATTATATAACAACTATATTATATAACAAAGATTCAAATCCTCTAGTGAAATTTTCATTTCTTTTCTTACTGCTTACGCCGGTTTCGTTAAATATATTATAATAAACCTATATAATTAGTCTAATAAATTTAATACACGAAACAAAACCAAAGCAAATCAAAAAATATTGACAAATATTTTCGGGCCCATTTCAGGATCCGAATATGTGGTTTGATGTTCGCAGCGTTAACGTTAACTCTTCAACTAACGAGGTGGTTATTATAACTAGTAACGCACCGGGATACAGTACTAAAACTTTGAGCGCCTCTGACATGGTGAGATAAATCAAACAGGTCACGCGTCTATCCAAGTGCACTAATCTCTTATGCTTGTGCATCTTAATGAGATGGAAATGAGAATTTGGATCTCTACAAGTTCTAAATTATTAAAGTCACGAAATTAGAATAGAGAGTTTAGTGATTCAAGAGTTTTGACATCAAGTAAATAAAAAATCCTGTCGTTGTCCATCTATTTGGTTAAGCGATGAGTGAACAGGCAAATCTGATCCCCGGAGCAATCCTGTTAGATTCCCGAAAAGAAATGTTATGTACTTAATTAACACAGATACCTATATTTGTAACTCAAGTTACTTTTTTTCGTAAAATAGAAGCCAATTTAACTCTAAATATACACATATAGTAGTTAAATTATGCGCTTTGGCTATAAATAAATAAATATCCTTGGACACGTTACACGAATTGAATCTGACCCCAAAGTAAGCAAATTATATTATGCTTGTGTTATGGGTGTTAGTCAACGATACTTATACATTGAAATACTTAAATAGATACCAGAATAAATTTAATAAACACCCAGACCCGGAAATACAGACATCTAAATGTTCATCACACAAATGCCTGCACCGTCGGGAATCGAACCCGAGCCTCGCGTTTGTTCAGTGTAGTTAGGCGTGTACGCTAGCCACTCAACGAGGCGGTTCGTCAAGCTTTGGAAATCCGAATGTATTTTAAAGATATATATAGACTTATTATTACATAATTCATCATTTCGCTTAAATTTAGATTAGGTCAGCCAATTTAAAAATAAAAGTACAAAAGTATAGAAACAGTAAATAGTGTTAAGCCGAAGCGCATAATTTAAATAGTAGGACTATACATAGCTTTACGACAATTTCGTGACAAGGTAGGCAGAGAGCGTCGAGTTCCAAATCTTATGATTCTGACAGACGTGTCTGACTTCCTCCACACTTATTACCCTTTTCATATAAACACGCCGGTTTCGAAGACTCTCTACACTACCCACGGATAATAACCGAGCGTTTTTGTGTTGAGCGATTGTATGTTACCTTTACTGCGGGAAAATCTTTCGTTCCCATCACTAGGTAAGTCACTTCAATGTTTGTACGAATTTGCGAGAAACAGCTAATAGAAAATAAATTAATTAATGTGACTACTAATAACGACAGAATTAATACCGAGATTTAACAAATTCGATAGCAATTGCAAGCAAATTCTGACAGATGATAAGATAATAGTTTTACCACCCCTGGCAGTACGTTCAATTTAAATAGTCGATTATGACACATATCCAATGTTTTGTCTATGGTGAACAGTAAGTTTAACGTACATCATTTACGATATAGCCGATCAATTAAAATATAGCCACCTGTTGTTTTATTTTTGATATTGGAAGGTAACCAAGCGGACGGATTTCCCGATGGTAAGAAATTCACGCCACCTAGACACAACGAAGGTGGTAATGGTGCGTTGCCAACCAGAGGCCGGGATATTAGGGTTCGAGCAAAAGTAAGTTTACCGGCTACCTTACCCTCCAAACCGAAACATGTCATGAGATTATGGCGGCAGGAATAGGTAAGGCGGTGGTATCAATCTGGGTGAGTCGCAGCGAAACTCTACCACCTAGTCAGATGTCACGGCCTAAATTAGTTACATTCGTAATTAATATTTATCTATAAATTGGATTGTTATGGAACGCCTAGATGCAGAAACCGAACCAATGCGTATTGTTGTTTGCGGCAGTTGCTATCCCCTTGGACAACACATTTACGGTAACGTTTTGTGTAAGATTCATACGTATTGATTATATAATACGTGATGTAAAAAAAAACAACTTCACGCCCGTGTCCCCGAAGTAGTCAGAGATAAAATGAGATCACCCACGACTAGCTGACGACTCTCACAGTGTGCTAAGTGGCAAACCAATCACCGATCGGGCACATATGCAATCTTAAAAAACGTTGTTTCCCTTAGAACATTGATTGAACACAATTTCTTTTGTAGCTCGACCTGGGGATCTAACACGGGACCTTATGAAATGAAGTCCGACGACGGACCGCTAGGCCTCATAGGCGATATTCGTTACGTAATGAAAAAATTTAAAAGCGTGTTTGTCTACTTGTCCTTCTGTCATTTCATACTGGAGCGAAGTTATGGTATAATTTTCGTGTGTGGGGATAAAACGCTGGGGAGGGCAATTTAAACAGGTTCTCCAGGTATAGTTAAAGTTTATTATTAACTTTAAATTATAGAAACTCAATATAAACCAGTTTTTCTAATTTTTAATAAGGAGTAACTTCACGCCCATATCCCCGAAGAGGTAGGCAGAGGCACAACCACGGCACCCACGACTAGCCGAAGACACTAAGTCCCACAATGTGATAGGTGGCAAGCCTATCGTCAACCGGCCACATTTCCAATCCCGACCAACATTTTTTTATTAGAAAATTGGAAAAATCCAATTTTCTTTTTGTTGGCCGACCCGGGATTCGAACCCGGGACCTCATGCAATCAAGTCCAACACCCGGACCGCTAGACCACAGAGGCGAGTTTAATAAGAAAAAACAGAAAAGGTTGGAAATGGACACACAAGGCTAACATTGACTACAAGGTGAGCCTTATGTGTCCATGCTGTGAAATCGAAGTATCTGGGTATGATTTAATTTTGAAATATATGTAAATTTACAGTATTTTTTAAATGTATTCTTTTTACAATAATCTCACGAAAACGAAGAATTGCATTATTATTAGCATAATTTTAAGTGCATTGAGTACATCTAAAAGTGTAAATATTATTGTAAAAATAAACGGCTAGCAAGTCTATAAGCATTCACGGAACGCCCGCCTTTTCTGTTGATTTAATTTGGTTATTGTTAAGATTTATGTAAAAAAAAAGTATCTTATTATAATATAATATAAAAATATCAAAATTGCAAAACCGTTTAAAGTACTTTGCAGTCATATTAGAACGTTGTCAGCATAAGTAGTTTAATACGCACGATTAACTATTACTCAAATTTAACTTGTCGCAATCTTGACTGAATTAAAACGATCACAACATAAAAAATAAATAAGCAAATATTAACATTAATCAATTAACGCTCTAAAATAACGGTAGTGTTTCTAATGATATAAGCTTCGGTTTTCAAATACCGCGTTAACGTCTTTGGTGTCTAAAAATTACATGTATTTCTTATCATCGGAACATCCATTTCCTTGTGTCCCTTCCTATATTCTTTATAATTATTAAATTATAAATCTTTTTAACCCTTCAACAAAACCCACCATTGAAATACCACCAGCACCATTGAAGCTATAAACCCTTTCGATCAGCTTGTATAAAGTGATGATTTAAAATATAGGAACAATAAAACAACATAAATTTAATTATTCGAAAACAATCATCAAAAGATTTAAATTTAATTTAAAATGAGTAAATGGCATTCATTAGCATTTAGTTGAGTCCGTTGGAAACTAGTACGACTAGTACTCGCTACGAGAGCAACTCCATTTCCGGCTACGTGCTACCGATGCTACGGCGTAGCTCGTAGCCGTAGCTTGCATAACTTCAAGTACCTTTTACTTGAATTTTGCTGTTATTTTACAAGCAGGTACTTCAGGTATATCTTATTCCATTGTTAATAAACATTTAGGCTGTTGTGTGTAAATATTGTATTGTAGAGTTCTTTTCAAACCGCCCGTATAGGCCAAGCAGGCAACTTCAACGGATTGAAAAGGCTTACGCGGATAGTTATCATTTTCTTGCCTTCTTATTTTACCACAACGTCAGTGCTTTTTGGTGACTTGTTGTAGTTTGGGGAGTTAGATAGGTTGCGAATTTGCTTAGCTATGTTGTGTTATTTATAGTTTCGAAAATAAAGTTGATTTGTATTTTTTCCCAATAGGATAGTAACCTTCTTTTTTATTTTCCATCTCTATTAGGAAAGGTATTAAAAATGCTTATAGTAAATTATTTCTATAAAAAGACATGTGTGACAATATATGTTGTAGGTAATAATGTGAAATATTCCATAAATAAATAACAATTAATAACCCCCGACAAAAACTGTATGTAGTCCAGCTAAAAAGCGTTTTGATCTCATCAGCTTTTAAGCAAAAAAATGCGTCGAAATTTGTCTAGTCGTTTAAAAGAGTAATGAAATAGATAGACACACATGCACGTGACACACAGAGACGTCAAACTTATGACATCCCCTTTTATATCGAGAGTTAATAAAACATTAGTTAAAGCAATTTGAATTTTCTAATAATATATAAAATTACTACCAGACCTGGCAGACGTTGTTTAGATTTTTAATGTGATTTTAGTAAAAAAATATAGGGTGAGTCCCTTTCATCATTTAGGGTTATAAATAATAGATGTTGGCCGATTCTTAGACCTACTCAATATGCTCACAAGATTTCATGAGAATCGGTCAAGCCGTTTCGGAGCAGTTCAATCACGTACACCGTGACAAGAGAATTTTATATATTAGACAACTCATGCAATTGTAAATTCAAATAAAATATTTTGATCACTATATTTACTTAAGTGACAGCTTTTTGAAATTAATATAACTAAAATGAGTAAATATTAGACGTTTTACGATCAAAAGATTCCAACAAATCCACTTAATGGCTTTAACTATGAGTATAAATTTAAATGTTTGAAACACGAAATTGCTCGATGAGTTTATCACTCAGGATTGCGTAATTTTTAAAACATTCACGTGAAAATGGCTTTACCATGGCGTGTTTGTAGACAATATTCATATCGGGTGGGTATTATAAATTGCAGTAAGGTTGTGACTATTGCCAGCGCGATGGCGCGATAGACAATTCCGAATAACGTTGCTCATTTTCAACCAAGATAGGTTTTGATTCGTGGCTATGTCTTTTTGTATGGAAGTTTTTTTATGATATTGGAAGGAAATCAGGCAGACGAATTTCTTGATGGTAAGAAATTCACGCTGCCTTAAGACACCAAGGGTAGTATTGGTGCGTTGTCAACCTGAGGCCGGGATATTAGGCCTCGAGCAAGTAGTACTACTTGTGAGTAGTTACTTGCAAGTTGCATTGGACATGTTGTATCTTCGAGGTTGTCTCCAAACATCCGAAGGGTGGTACCCCATCTACCCTCCAGTGATGTCCGTTGTCTTGAGTTTGCTACACACAATATTGACTACTGATTGATTATAAACCACTGAATTCCAAGCTGGATGAGATATTACCATCATCTCTGTTACTCATATACATAAAAAAAATAAACAAGATACAAGATGAGTTAACTTTTTAATTTTTTTTACAAATAAATCTTAAAGAAACTAAAAAAGCTAACCTCACATAGAATAGGACATTACACAACAAGAAAGATATTGGTCCTGAGATCAAAATTAGATCAATGAGACAGCATAATGTAAAGTAGTGTTCAGAATTTTTTTAAGAGAAAAAATGTACCATATTCGACATGTTACTGTTTATACTTAATGTAGTTTAGATTCAATTAAGGCCTTATAGTTTTTGAAGCGAAAACTTCTGTATTCCAAAAAAAGTGCGGCAATGTGCAGTTTTTTTGGAATGAGTAATCTTCTAAACTCGCGTCAGGACACGACTTGGTCCAAAGTTCGTGAGACGGCGCAGGGCTCTTGCGCGAATATTCGTGTTGTCATGTTTGTGTAAGATAGCGCAACAAATGAATATTGTATTCTGCCCCATAAATGTTAGTACTTTCATACTGATAATTGCAAAATTATTCCCTAACTATTCCAAAACATCAAAATTAATATTAAAGTTTTCATTTCTGCCGACACTCCCGGAATGCAACCCATCGTTTTTTTTACTCCTTTTGCTTGTAATGACATCTCATATTTATACAATATATATATAAATTAGGTGTCACGTGGTTTGTCCGCGATGGACTCCTAAACTGCTTAACCAATTTCAATCAAATTTGCACACCGTGTGCAATTTGATGCAACTTAAAAGATAGGATAGCTTACATCTCAATATAATCAAAAAAGTACTATCCCAGTGAAGCCGAAACAGGCAGCTAGTACAGTATAAAATACTATAATATGTGTTCATCGTTGCAAAAGAAATTCACAATTTGGTAATCATAGTTTTAGTAAACATCAATATAGAAAATGCTAAAAATATGTTTACTTTGAAATATGTGTGTTAAATATTAATGATTTCCATGTGATTTATTCTAATGTATGTTGAGACCAGTAAAATTTATGACTGATTAATAACAATGTATGTTAGCAGTAACATCAAATTAGTACAATTAACTTGCTGATCATCTATTGCAATTAATTATTTAGGCATATTGCAATGTTTTAATTAATTACGTACTACATTTCAATTCGTGTTCCAATAATTTTACATAACCCTTGTCGAATAATAAACAAATGATATGAATATACTATTTAAATTAATGATAAACGATTTTGTACATATTTTCACATAATAGATTCTGACTTGTTTTGCAAGAAAATTGGCACCAACGCCTTTGTTATTCTAACCGGTGTAGCGTCAGTGTTTGCTATAATCGTGTTTCGGCGCAGACAGTGTAGTAATTGCTAAAATCGCTTATGTAAGAGCTTTCCCAGTTTCAGGTAGGCAATGTACCGAAAGTTTGGTTGAGTTTTAAAAATCTGCTGCTGGCACAGTATTCCTTACGACCTGGATGGGCTCCTTAAATAGTCTACTATTTATAAAGGGCATTGATATACGTAAAGGATACCTTAAAGAAGAATACGTGGTACTTTTTTATATCGAAATCCCAATAGGTTCACGCGAATCAACTAAATAACTAATACTCTGACTTATCCGAAATAGCTGGTAAAGAAATAAATATTTTTAAGCTTATTTTTAATTAATTTTTCGTTGTGTAAAAAGTCGTTTAAAGCAGCTTAAATCATATATAAGTAGTTTCTTCAAAATAAAAAAAAAACTTTATTCACACGGATCGAATAATCAATAATTGTGCGTGTCGACATTTCAACAGACTTCCTCCGGATCGGAACCGCAGAAACACAAGATCTAGCGAAACAAACTCAATAGATGCACCATTTTTAAAAATAATTTATATTCATAATATTATTTACTATTAAGCCTTGAAAAAAAAACAAGTATTTATTTTTATAGCAGTGTCATCCAAGTAGTAAGCAGAGGTGTAACCAATGTACCCACGACTGCCTAAGATACTACTAGTCTCACATAGTATCACAATGTGTTAGGAAAACCTAGCGCCAACCTATTTATTGTTATGATATGTAAGGCAAACAAGCAGACGGCTTTCCTGGTGAAAAAAAAACACACGCTGCTTAGAGACACCAAAGATGGTATTGGTGCGTTGCCAATCTGAAGTCGGGATGTTAGGCCTCGAAAAAAGTAAGCTTACCCTCCGAACCGGAACACGATAACGGCAAGCATGGACGTAATGGCTGCAGGAATAAGTAAAGTAGTGGTACCAAAACTCTATTACCTTTCGTCGTTAGTCGCTGCGAAACTCTATTAGCTTGTAGGTTGTTAGTGGCGGTAAGCCTATGCTCGCCTTTTACGAGTTGCCTGGCAGGAAGGCTGATGGTCTGTTCCGCGAAGAAGCCTGGAACAACACGGGGAAAATCCGATTATTCCAAGACAACCTTGTTTGTTATTGCTATATTAAAGACATTTAGAGTTATCCGACCAGGGAATCGAACCCGAGACCTCATGTAGTTAACGCTAATACTAGGCAGAACTACAGAACCAAAAAATGTTACAAATCCAAAGCATCGAAGTAGATCACGTTAGCCGGTCACAAAAATGACGGTATCAATTAAAAGCAGGGCACGCAGGGTGTCTGTCATCCATCACGTGGGGGCGGGCGGCTGACGGGGACAAATGAAGTGCGATTTGATCCGGCACCCGCCACCACTGATCCTGCTTTCATTCACATCTTATGCAGTCACTAAGAAAAACAAAGAGCTGGCTCATTAGGACGGCTAAAAAGTCTTATGTTTTATTCAAGCATTGAGAAAAACGCTGACCGAAGTAATTTTACTTTGAAACGAGCTATTGTTCGATTTAAATGGTTTTAAGGTGTTTAAGTTTTAAAATAGTGCAGTTTTAATAGAGAATAATAGAAGTGTGCAAGCATGTTTGTTACTCTGTTTTTTTATGATATTGGTAGGCAAAGAAGTGTTTTGCACCTATACATTATGGTCCGTGGGTTAAGTATTTAACACTGAGTTAGCGCCTAACAAGGGTTAAATCCCCTTATATTTGACAGTTTAACTCAATATTAGATGTAACCCGGAAATATGAAAGTGGCCTTAAGTGGACTATACTAATTGTAATTCGTGGACTTTTACTATTTATTTTTTAAATATTTCAAGTAATAGTCCCTATGCTTATCCTGATTGCATTCTAGTTTCCACTGATATTTCAGTGACAATATTAAAACAAATCAATTGATATATCGCCTCTGTGGTCTAGCGGTCTAGGTGTTGGACTTGACTTTACAAGGTCCCGGGTATGATTCCCGGGTCGACCAGAAAAAAATAATTACCAAGTTTCAAGTAAAAAAATGTTGCTCGGGTTCGAATATGTGCCTGGTTGGCGATATGCTTGCCACCTATCACATTGTGGGACTTAGTGTCTTCGACTGGTCGACCCACGACTAGCCGAAGACACTAAGTTGTTTTTTGTTGTGTTGTTGAATTGTGTCGTTTGGTGTTGATTTGGTTGTGCCTCTGCTTACGTCTTCGGGATGTGGGCGTGAACATACTTCAATCAATACGATAATTTGTTTCATCTCTAAAGTAACACAAGGAAAAAGCATACAGACATACTGTAAACACAGCGTTGCGTTTGCCTTTGCGTTGCTTGAAAGGGTATTAAGATATAGAGCAGTTCGACTACGTATAGCAGATCAACCGGATTGGTGCCATCGAGTTGGATATTGTTGAATGGTAGATTTGTGCACGTGGGCTAAAACTTATGTTGTAAAATGTAGCAATGCCACAAACCAGTAACATTTATGGTGTTTATAAGCGAATTTTGTCTCTTACTGTCAAAAAAGATTACCGTTTGTGATATTAAATCAAGCGACTTAGTGGTAGAGTTACGTAGCGACTCGCCCAAATTTGTGCCACCGCTTTACCTATTCCTACCATGACGTCAGCGCTTGCCGTTGACGAGTTCCGGTTTGGAGGATAAGGTGGCCGGTCAACTTACTTTTGGTAGTCAGGTAAACCTACTTGGGTCTAACAACGGCTTCAGATTGGCAACTCACCATTATCAAATTAATTTGGTGTTTCTAGAAGGCGTGAATGTCTTACCATCAGGGAATCCGTCTGCTTATTTGCCTTCCAATATCATAAAAACAAGTGTTTTAGTTCGTCCGTATGTACAAATACGAAACAATATTTGTTTGTTCTTCTTTCGCTTCGTAAAGAAGAAATGTTGTGTAGTGTTTAGATGGAGAGAGGCTGGAAAGTGAAACTACTTTACTAAGCGGTCGAAGCCGCGGGTAAAGTCTAGTTCTTTAATAAACTTTGAATAAAATTATATAACTAGCCTGCAATAACCTAAATGTACAATATCAACTATTCCTTGTTCATACATAATTCACGACATCAGTAATTTATAAACGAATGAAATAAATAGAAATGGTCTATGCAAACTCATAGCGTGGAATGCATTGTTGAGAATTGTATATGTATTTGTTTAAATACACTTTATTCATGATCAAATGGAGAGTTATTTATTCTGTTGTTTGGTATTCGTTTTTATTTCCCAGAATAATATGGTAAAAAGTCTGATGTTGACTTTTTGAAACATTTCAACATATTTTAGTTCGAAACTTTGCTTTTACGTGTAGGGTATTGAATTCCGATTAAAAAAAATTAGAAATTCGAATCGGGTGTGCCATTTTATCTCTTGAACGTAATACTAGCGAACTATTACCACTTATTTCTTTAAAGTTGAAAGAAATTTAACCCAAGCCCAGAGCACGTGCTAAAATAAAAATATCTTGAGAGAAGCGAAAGTTATGGCCATTATAAATGTGAATTTCATCTGTAAAGATGAATTCATTTAGTGGGGACTCGGAACTGTGTATTTATATGACATAACTACCCGCGTTAACGGGTAAGACAGAAATTGAAATTTCGCTCCGGGATTTGAATCCCCGGTGGCATCCGTCGGCTTGAAACGAAAGGTTACAGGTTCAAATCCTGTCTGAAACTATTTCTTTTTTTTAAATTTATAAAAATATTACCATTCAGTTATTAATACACAATAAACTATTTTTTCGGATTAGTTGATTTTTTTTGGAACCAAATGTTCATAATCCGCTAGTATTGTGTTCAAGTGTACCTAATATGGCAAGTCCGATTCCAATTTCCAATTTTAACGAAATCGAGGTTCAAGATTAACACAACTGTCCTTTCGCAATAACGAAATAATAATAGTGAAAGGCTATTTTCAGGAAATGCTGTTTAGGGTTCCGTAGCAAAATGACAAAAATCGGATCCATTATAGGTTCCACATCAAAACAAAAATAGCTTACTTGCACTAAAATAAAAGTGTTACAAGTATTACAAAATAAGGTACATCATAAGATATTCTATACGCAAGTATGACACAACTAGTTTATTTCCAAATTGTTAAAATAATCCTGTTGAAATTGAATAGGTAAATGTATTCTGTGAACCGCTTTTTAATTTTAAACTTACTTAAACTAATATTTTTTTGTAATTAAACACATACATGCTTATTGAGCAGTGTTTATATTGACATTGGTGGCAGATCTTTGACATTGATAGTAATTCTGCTAAACACCAACTAACTTTATTTCAAGTGTATGCTATCTTTTTCCGATGAAACAAAAAGGAAAGAGTCGGAACATTTTAGATATGTCAGATTAGTTCAAACAACTAGTGACGTTTTTAATTAACATTTTACGAAGAATAGTTTAAAAGTCTATAAAAGTGCCATATATTAACTAATATGATAATAATAACATCTAAACGTGTTTTGTCTTTTTCTTTTACTACCTTTGAAAGAAGATAACGATAACTTAAAATTAGTTTAGAGAGAGAGCGCAACAAAATTACCACCTATATTATTGAAGTTCGAAACATTTTTTTCTTAAGGATTCAGTTATTACGTTTCATTCATTCATCAATCATTTAAAAGATAGGCACGTCCAAAGTGGTAAATTGAGTTACCCCTACCACGAGTTTAAGCTTGTCAAGTTTACTATACTCGTTAGCGTCTACGTAAATTATTTGTATAAAACCTTAAACAGCGCCTCTACTAGTAACTAGGAGAAATAAATCTTCAGATTTAATTTCGATACGTAAATTACTGAACGTACTTTATAGCAATCCATGGTAAAGGCTCTGCCGAACAGCACAGTACCACCTGAATCAAATCCGAGTATACCCTACAATTCTAAACGTCAATTATCAAAGTTTGCATGTTAATGTTTGTGCTTTATGCTCTTGTCAAAGTTTTATGACTATATGAGAATCTACTTCCATTGTTGAGCTAAAATAACACACACACATATCTTCACGCCAAGTCCCTTACGGGTTAGGCAGAGAGTATCGAGTGCCAGACCTCACGATCCTGACAAACCTAAAATAAATGTTTTTTTATGATATTGGAAGGCAAACAAGCAGACAGATTTCCTGATGGTAAGAAATTTACGCCACCTAGAGACACAAAAGGTGGTAATGGTGCGTTACCAACCTGATGGCAGGATATTAGGCTTCGAGCAAAATAAGTTTACCGGCTACCTTTCCCTCCAAACCAAAACACGTCATGACGTTATGGCTGCAGGAATAGGTAAGGCGGTGGTACCAAGGTGGAGGTGGTACCGGGTGAGTCGCTGCGAAACTGTACCACCTAGTCAGATGTCATGGTGTTAGTTATTGTAAGCCTATGCTCGCTTTTTACGAGCTGCCTGGCAGGAAGGCAGATGGTCTATTCGGCTAAGGAGCCCGGACCAACACGGGGCAAAGCCTAAAATATGAAATCTGCTCCCATTGTTGAATTGAAAAACTATATCGCAAAGCCTAAAACATGAATGAAGGTTATCTATCACTTATCACAAAGGCTTTTAAGCCATACAAATATATACTTTAAGGTAGAGTAAAGTCGAGTCTATATCTAATATGCATAATATTCTAGAGGTACTTTTATCATCACCGTCTTTGTCACGGGCCTGGCTTCCTGCTGGGAACCCTGTCTTCCCCACCGTGTTACGATAAATTTATTACAAAACAGGTGTAATATGACTCGTAAAATGAAAATAAACTGCTGTTTCTGCTATCTTGTTTGTCGAATTTCGTGAAATATATGAGTTCAGCATTAAATGTGTATTGTACAGCGTATTTTTACGATCTAATATTAGATAAATGAATTTTTTTATTTGCTAAAAACGCAAATGAATCGATAGTCGTAACTTATTGTAGACTAGCAGTTTCACGCAGCTTCCCCTGCGTAACTTGGCTTCTACTACACTGATTTTGATGAAACAAAGCCTTTGTCACTCAGGGATAATATAGCATTCTAAAGGTAAAAGATTTTTTAAATTGGTCCAGTAGTTTCGGTGCGTATTCATTTCAAACAAATAAAATAAAACCTTTCCTTTTTATAATATTAGTATAGGGTATGGATAGGCTGTACAAAGTATCTAAAGCTTATTTTTTTGATCTTATAAGACTTGGTAACTGGAAAGCAGTTATTTAAACCGTTTTTCCCCTGTTGGTCCGGGCTTCTTTGTAGAATAGACCATCTGCCTTCCTTGCCAGGCAGCTCGTAAAAGGCGAGCAAAGGCT
>NJDD01001379.1:98747-109468 GCA_002245505.1 Calephelis nemesis
CCTAACATCCCGGCCCCAGGTTGGCAACGCACCATTGCCACCTTTGGTGTCTCTAGGCGGCGTGAATTTCTTACCATCAGGAAATCCGTCTGCTTGTTTGCCTTCCAACATCATAAAAAAAAACAAACGCCTACCATTCTCCTAGTGAAGGTTTAATTTTTGGTATCTTTAGTTCCAAATAACTTTCGAATTAAAATCTTAATACTTTCTAGTACTGTAATTGTTAGAGCTATTTTTCACGTGACATTATTAATTAATTAAATACACCAAACAAATGGGACAAAGAAAAGTCTCTCCTAATGGTAAGGCAGGTTGACCAGTAGGCACCATAGATGGTAAAGGTTCGTCTCTGTAGAGTGGCATGGTGATAGACATCATATGCAAATCTGCCGACTATCCTAAACTCGTGACTGACAAACACTCTTATTGTAGCGACAGGAATATGTAAAAAGCTGGTTTCTTAACCGAGTTTTAACTAACCTAAAGTGCTGTGCATCAATTAGCCACTAGCAATGAGTCACTGTCATGTTTATTCCTGCCACAATAATGATTGTGTCACAATCCAGCCCGGAGGTTGGGATAGCAGACGGACTTTCAAGTTAGACCTTATAGCCTGGCCAAGAGATAATAACGTACTTGTAACATCTATGGTGTCTATAGGCTACGGTTGTTTCTTAACATCGAGAGAGTAATGTGCCTGTTTGCTGCCTTTTGCCTGAAGAAAACTTCTATGTTGCATTATTTATAGCTAAGTAAGACTGAATTTCAAATAACTGAGACTGAATATCTTTTGAGCAAAATTATTAACTCTTCTTCTGAACCGCTCATGTGTAAAATACTTAATCAAAATTGACGAAACATGTGGAACTATTAATTAGACTGTCTTACACACAAAGACCTTAAACCAGCCAGCTATACCTAGTCTTCTATAAGACAAAGGAAATATTTAGGCTCTTTGCATAAATGTCCACAATATTCTGAGAATCTGGATTCATTTTAACCAACTTGGAATAGAAGTAGGCCATCAATTCGTCGGTTTTTTCTTTGTATGCCTGTTACGCGATTACTTTATTGTTTAAAACCATTTTGTAATACTTTTGTCGATAAGTAGGCCATTCAAAGTAGTTTGTACTATATAAATTTAACTAAAATGTAAATAAAAGCCATTTTAAATTTTACTAAGATAGGCGTAGTGGTTTTTAAGTTATATTTCATAATGCATATTTTTGTATACTAAGATAAAGCGTCATTAAAATTAAAGTATTTTTAGCAATTTTGAGCTTAATTTTTGTAAAATAAAAGCTCTTAAGTCTGGATTTAAGTTGCTCTTTTCACTTCAAGTAATAATTTTAACTATAACATGTTTTTTAAGAAACTCCCTACGAAACCTATCCGTAACGTAGCTAAGAGCCATCTCTACATTTCAGATTTCAAAAAAAATCCGCACCGAAAGCGGTCTATTCCATTATTTGTTATAATACCACTGACTAACACACTCACATGAGACACGTTACACTTATATTAAAATTGAAATATAATTAGACAAAGCTGTTTGTTCTTCTGTGTTAAATTTAGAATATAATCTTTTGTTTGATTGATTATTAGAATAACAAATAGGATTCTGTTTCAGATCACGAGAAACACTATATAGTATTCTTCTTTTGTGTACGTGTCAATTTAAATATAAGATAGATGTTTATACATAATGTATAATTAATTTTGAGTTTAACTTATAAAAAGGTTAAAACGTAGTACATATAATTAATGTAATTTATAGTTGAAACTAGTTTCCAAAAGAATATATATACATATCAGAGATACGCATTGGGTCTTGAGACAAATACCTCGATTATGTATGACTATAAAATTTTATTCATTCATTTATTTCAGAAGTGAGTGAACCAGCTATTATAACCAGCTATTTTATTCAGTTAACATAATACCGCCTCGTTGGTCGAGTGGCTAGCGTACACGCCAAACTACGCTGACCAACCGTGAGGCTCAGGTTCGATTCCCGACGGAGGCAGGCATTTGTGTGATAAACAATAGCTTGTCTGCATTTCTGGGTCTGGGTGTTTATTAAATTTATTCTGGTATCTATTTATGTGTTTCTGAGCATTAGTGTCGTTGGCTAACACTCATAATACAAGCATATAATTTGCTTACTTTGGGGTTAAATTGTATTTGTGTAAGTTGTCTGGAAATACTTATTAATAAATACCTATAAAAAAATTCGAGATAAAGCTGCAGCTTAAACCAAAAAAATAGTAGCTCTCGGTTCAACTGAAATGTTTCGAACTGATAACTCTTATCTGTGGATTGTGACCAATTAAATTATTATTAATAATAATATGAGGTGAGCGACACAGATACCATCTTGGCGATGGAACCGACTGAATTTTATAAATATTTAGGCTACACACAACAAAAAGGACTCGATCACACTAACATCAAAGAATCACTCACTACAGAATATAAACGAAGACTCAACACAATATGTAAAACACAACTTTCCAGCAGACACATCATCAAAGCTATAAACACCTTTGCAATACCCATCCTAACATACTCATTCGGTATCATTAAATGGGCAAAAACAAACATAGAAAATCTAGAACGAACAACACGCACCACACTTACTAAACACAATAACCTACATCCCAAATCTGCGATTGAACGATTAACAATTAAACGCCAGGACGGTGGCAGAGGTTTAATTGACATCCAACATCTTTGGGAAAAACAAATACACAACTTGAAAACATTCTTTCACACAAAATCACACACAAATCAAAATATGCGAAAATGACCACAACTGTGCTCCACTCAATCTCATCGAACAAACATACACACACAACCCTCACTCTCATAATCCACAAACACAAAAAATAGACAACTGGAAGAAGAAGACATTACACGGACGACACCCACGCGACCTAGAACAATCTCACGTAGACAAACAAGCCTCAAACAAATGGTTAAAAGTCGGCAGCCTCTTCCCTGAAACGGAAGGATTTATAATAACAATACAGGATCAAATAATAAATACGAAAAACTATAAGAAAAATATAATTAAAGACCCCTCCATCACAAATGATAAATGCCGCAGATATCAAACTCAACCCGAAACTATACAACACATAACTGGGGCATGCTCAACACTCACTCAAACAGACTACACACACAGACACAATCAAATTTCAAACATCATTCACCAGAACCTAGCACACAAATACAACCTCATACAAAACACGTACACACCGTACTACAACTACAAACCACAAAATGTTTTAGAGAACGCCACACACAAAATGTATTATGATCGGGCCATATTTACTAACAGAACCATTCACTACAACAGACCGGACATAACACTCACCGATAAACTAAATAAAACCACTTACCTCGTAGATATCTCAGTACCAATTACACACAACTTACAGAAGACCATTGCTGAAAAAATTAATAAATACGCAGAATTGAAAGAAGAAGTAATCCGAATTTGGAGACAAGATAAAGTTTACGTAGTTCCCATAGTTTTATCTACTACAGGAGTCATTCCGAAACATCTACACCATAGCCTTAAATTACTGGACATAAAAGACACAACCTACATAACCCTTCAGAAAGCAGCCATTTTAAATACTTGTAGAATAGTTCGAAAGTTCATGCAAATAGACGAAAACGAAATCACACCCTCACACACAACATACACACACAACTAACACAACACACGCCATGTTTACTTGGTTTAGGCCCGTAAATATGGTTAAACCAGCTCAAAGCTGCGAAAAAATAAATCCCCTGATAATAATAATAATAATTTATTTAAAATTGGCATAAAATGGGACTGACATGCCCTGCAGGGTAAAAGTCCCTTATAATTTAGAATAAAAAAAAAAACCTATTAATGAATAGCACATATAACTAATAGTTAGTATATAATTAATATTAAATCTTTATAATTTTTTAATTTTATAGTTTTGAAGTCGGTTTTAATTAACGTAGTTAATTTTAATCGCCTCTGTGGTCGAGCGGTCCGGGTGTTGGACTTGACTGCAGGAGGTCTCGGGTCCGAATCCCGGGTCGGTCAACAAAAAAAAATTGGATTTTTGCAATTTTCTAATAGCGGCAGGATAATGGTTCTTAATAAACAGCTGTTGATGGCGGTCTAGAAACTTCCTAATCGATACAATAGGTGAAAACATACAATTAAAACGTCACACGCCGCCTCGTTGGTCGAGTGGCTATCGTATACGCCTAACTACACCGACTAACCATGAGGCTCGGGTTCGATTCCCGACGAGGGCAGGCATTTGTGTGATGAACATTTAGATGTCTGCATTTCCGGGTCTGGGTGTTCCTCTGTGGTCTAGCAGTCCGGGTGTTGGACTTGACTGCGTGAAGTCCCGGGTTCGAATTCCGGGTCGGCTTACAAAAAGAAAATTGGATTTTTCCAATTTTCTAATAATAAAAAATGTTGGTCGGGATTGGTAACGTGCCCGGTTGGCGATAGGCTTGCCACCTATCACATTATGGGACTTAGTATCTTCGGCTAGTCGTGGGTGCCCTGGTTGTGCCTCTGCCTACCTCTTCGGGGATATGGGCGTGTAGATACTTTGTTTTAGTTAATTTTATTTAATACTTTTTAGTTTATTGCAGATATTATTAAATTTCATAAAAATGAACGTAGGTGAAAATATGTAAAAAATGTTTATAAAATAAAAACTAATGAACTATCTGAATCAATTCGAAACTATTCGGCATCAAACCAAAAAAGAATTACGTAAATCAGTTCAGAAACCACGGAGAAATCGGTGTACATGTATTTAAAAAAATATACCGGCCGCATTGAGAACCTCCTCGTTTGGTCCCACGAACAGCCGAAGATTCTAAAGTCGCACAATATGATAGATGGCAAGCCTTTCGCCAATCTCGCACATATCTAAAGTTATTTTAAAAAAAATTAAATACACATTTTTTTTGTTGCCCGACCCATAGAACGAACCCGGGCCCTCAAAAAGTCAAATCTGACGCCGAACCGCTTGTCCAAAGCAGCAGCACAACTTTATTCCTTTTGAAAGACGATTAAAAACATTAGTCAGTTAAGGTTGAATACGGATATAGGCTTTAGGTCTTAAACACAAAGGACTTCATGCCAAGCTGGTCTACTTTACTATAAAGGGAGGTTAAGTCTCTTTCCACGAATGTGCACAATATTCCAGAGCTATCTTTATTATAGCCTTTGTCACGAGCTTGACTTCCTTTTGAGACCCCTATCTTCCTCCTCTGTTTTATGATAAAGTTATTACAAAACAGGCGTAATATGACTCGTAAAATGAAAATAAAATGCTGTTTCCACGTGTTGGCAAAACTTTGTAGAAAATACGAGTTTATTGTTACAAAAAACTGTGATACATTATTTGATGCGCTTTTATTAGAAGCCAGCTGTTAAAAAGAAGCGTTAAAAATAATTTAAGTGTTGTAAAATTACAAAAAAAAAACGAAAATTATTGTGTCTAAGCAAACAAAAATACTTATCAAGTAAAAGTATTTTCACGCCCATATCCCTGAAGAGGTAGGCAGAGGCACAACCAGGGCACGCACGACTAGCCGAAGACTAGTCTCACAATGTGATAGGTGGCCAGCCTATTGCCAACCGGGCACATATCCAATCCCGAGCAAAGTTTTTTTTTATTTAGAAAATTGAAAAAACCTAATTTTCTTTTGGTTGTCCGGGAATTGAACCCGGGACCTCATGCAGTCAAGTCCGACAACTGAACCGCCAGACCACAGAGGTGAACAAAAATATAATATTTTCAAGTGATCGAGATACTTTAGTTTGCTAGCCAGTTAATGTGTTCATCAATGCTGGGAATCGATCGTGCCTTATCTACTGCAATGTCAAGGTCTACAGTCAACAATCTTCTGATAAATGACAAGTCGAAACCCTTATTAACCCGTGTTAATGTAGGCCATGACTTAATTTGATCTTTTACTTCCAAAATACCCTTTTTAACTGAGTTCAAAAAGGAGGTTATTAATTCGACTGTTTGTTTTTGTGTATTTTTACGTAATTACTCGGTTAATAACAAACAGGCTTTGAAGATTAATTTAATGAATCTTTAGTCATGAAAATGCCAAAAAGCCAAAGTGGTCCCATAATATTATGTCCCAGTGTGTTGATAAAATCTTTATGGGAATATATTGCAAATACCACTTTTCGGAAAATGAGAAAATAGCAAGTCATGACATAGTCATGGAATTGAAGTCGGTTATTTGTAGTATTTAAAAAATTTTTTTTCACTTGCATCATGTAAGTGTACTTATGCGCGCTGGCATTGATATAAAACTGCCGCCAGATCGATACTGCCAATTATATGTGAGAGAGTTATTGATAGCTTAGTCTAATATTATATTAGTCTATTATTAACTAATATTTAAATAAGTAATAATAAATAAACAAATACATCGGCTCTTAAATGTCATTCTTCAGAATGTTTTTTTTATTTAAATGAAATTTATTTATTTGCGGAATATATGTGTTTAAAAGTTGTTATGCTGTGACTATGTATTACTATGTATTCGTACTTACATATTGTACCACATTTTGGTGTGCAAATATTTGTAATATTCAATAACGTAATAGGTATAGCCACAAAGTTTACGTATGGTGTGAATATAATATAAATCTGAAAAAAATAGAAAATGAAAGGCGACAAAATACATATACATATACGACGCAAAAGTAGATGAATTTAGGTACCCGGGGAGACCTAGGTCGACATTTCACGATCAAAGCGCTCGGGTTTCATCCGAGGGCGGTCTCAAAAGTCTCTGAAACCGGCATGTTTGTATGGAAAGATTAATGGATGTGGTCAAATATAGGCAAGCCCGTTCAGGCTTATCTGTGACACTTGGTGCTCGATATACACTGCAAAGGACAAAGGATGACGATACGTAATGAATGTAAAAATGTCTTTATTTTTTTAAATGTTATGCTCATTTAAAACTCTTTATTCTATCTCTTACCACAACTAACTAATCTTTTGTAGATAAATGTGGATGAAAAACGGATAAGATTTTTTGATGCCAATACAAAGTGCCAATAGAAATCATAGATGCGTTACCAACCTAAGACTGAGATATCAGGCATCTGTCATAACTAAATATACAGGCCATCTCAATCTACAAACCGGAACACGACAGTGCTGACGTTATGAATGCAGGAAAAAGGTAGTGGCGTCAATTACTTAGTCGAAGTGATTGCTATAGAAATTACGAGTAATATTGTAGTTGAATTTTTTTATTATAATGGAAGACAAACAAGCAGACGGATTTCTTGATGGTAAGAAATTCACACCGCTTAGACACACCAAAGTTGGTAATGGTGCGTTGCTAATCTGAGGCCGGGATGTTAGGCTTAGAGATAAAAGTAACTTTATCGGCTACCTTAATCTCCGAACACGTCAACAGCAAGCAACAGTAAGGCGGTGGTACCAATCCGAACGAGTCGCTGCGAAACTCTACCACTTAGTAGGAAGTCACGGTATTAGCGACGGTAAGCCTATGCTCGCCTTTTACGAACTGCCTGGCAAGAAGGCGAATACACGGGCGTAAATCCAACACGGGTAGTATATATATTATAAGAATAGTTCCACCAGCAAGCGATGGGATCGTCACCCCTTACATAATTTTCCTCTGTACACATACAAATATATTTTTACATAGCTAGTGTTGTTTGACCCAAATTGCAGATTAGATGCAAACAAAAAATGTCTTCCTTAGAGTGTAATCCTGCTATGATGACAGTTGGCAAGTTTCCCGCTCTCTGGCTGGAGGTAATTTTATTTCCGACTACGTGATGCGCGTTCGCAGAAATGTTTAAAACTTTTAACTTAATACTTTTACATAATACTTCAATATTAAGTTCAATGAATGTTGAAATATTCATTCCACCGTCCTCGTTATTTGCAATTTGTGTAGAATCAGCGAAAAGTATCCTACATTTTGGTTTTGTTTAAGGTATTGAAAGTTAAGAAAGCTATCATATTTTATGAAAGTACTAATTTGTATTTTTTTATTTTTTTTATTTTATCGTTAGCATCTTCCACTAGCCAAGTTCAACGAATGTTAAAATATTCATTTTACCGTCCTCGTTATTTGCAATTTGTGTAGAATCAATGAAAAGTATCTGACATTTTGGTTTTTGTTTAATGTTTTGAAAATTAAAAAGCTATCATATTTTATGAAAGTACAAATTTGTATTTATTTATTTCTTTTTTTTATTTTATCGTTAGCGTCTGCCATTAGCCAAGTTCAATGAATGTTAAAATATTCATTCCACCGTCCTTGTTATTTGCAATTTGTGTATAATCAATGAAAAGTATCTCACATTTTGGTTTTGTTTAATGTATTGAAAGATAAGAAAGCTATCATATTTTATGAAAGTACCTACTTATTTGTATTTTTTTACTTTTTTACTTATTTTTTAATTTTATCGTTAGCATCTACCATTAGCCAAGTTCAATGAATGTTAAAATATTCATTTCACCGTTCTCATTATTTGCATTTTTTTTTGTAATAATTGTACTCAATATATACCTACATTGTAATCGAAATTCAATAACTCAGTTTTCCTCGGATTGGACGGTGGTACCAATCCACTTACTTAGTCACGGTTATGGTGTTACTAATAAATCGAATTATCTAAAATATAGTTCTTTTTAATCTATTTTTTAGAGGCCTCAGTTCGCTTGTGGTGACTATGCCGGCCTCATTGGGGAATACAAATGATATGCAAATGTAATGTATGTATGTAAATGCAAATGTATGCTCAGCTCTTGCTGAAAAACACCGCTGGGCATACCTGTTTAGGGACTTTGCTAGATCCGATATCGACGAGCTGAGGACTGTATTTTATAATCCCGATGTTAAAAGAATCAAAATCGATTTCCAGCTGTCGTAGTTGTGCAGGTCAAAGTTACATATTGGTATTATCTTATTGAAAATAAACACTCATTATGTGAAACTAATTTCTACGGATTTCTAAACATCACAAAAGTAGGTAAATCAACATAGAATTTGGTATGATCTGTTTTAAGGTTACGGCCAACCCTATCGTTAAGGCTGCAACAGGAAGACGGGAAGAATAGGTAAGGTGTTGCTTCAATCCGAGTGGGTTTTTGCAGAACCTTACCATCAATCTTATTTACATCAGAAATAATTTAGAGCAGTAAAACTAAAACAACTGAGTCCTACTATTTTATCCGGTGCCACGTAATGATTAATCTTCTTTCAAAAGATAGCAAACAGATTCGAAATGGTCCTACATATTAAAAAAATTAAGCATTATTAAGTATGATTCAAAAGCCACTAGTTGGATTATGATAAAATTAACCTGGTACCACCTCAAAATCATTACCTACCATTCTAAAAAAGGGTCATCAAAATTGGTTAGCTATTGACGGAGTAATTGCGTAACAAATATACAAGAAAAAAACATACAGTCGAATCGAAAACCTCCTCCTTTTTTGGGGTCGATTACTGTAGGTACTGTTCACGTAGTAGCCAACTAGCATTTTTTTTCAAACAAATTTCAAAATAACTATAAAAACCTTACTCTTTAATACATTTCCAATGTATATATTAACTGAGTTTTACCAAGAAAACTTATAAACGTTAAGACTTTACTTCACTGAATGCTATAGAGTAAGCTTACTAAAGAAAATGCGTTTTCTTTTTCAGTAAAGTTTATTGGTACTTATTTATATGGCAGCATTAGATATCGATATTTTGCTATTTTAAAAAGCTTTTTCAGTGACTACTTGAAAATACTAATAGGAGTTCATTATGTCTTATCTCAGAAAATAAACTAACAAAGTAAATATGATTTCTTTTGCAGTAGTGTTCACTTATGTTGTGTGACAAAATATAATATTACTTTCAATGTTTTTGTTTCTTCAAACGTTGTTATTTTGAGCATTAATTTAAAGTTCTTTTATTTTTTTAATAATTTTATCTGCCCATACAAATATTATAAGAACAAATGGTTTTCCATATTCTCGACTCTGGTCGGCTTAATAAATGCCCCGTCCTGTTGCCTACAAGAAAAGAGACACTTTTTCCCCTCTACCTACGCCTTCTCGATCGTGTATTGTATGGTTGATGTATATTTCTGTCTGTTGTAAGTTGTGTGGTCGATGATTGTTGTATGTTTTGTGAGACTGGCAGTTGTTGTGTGTTATGTGTGATAGAGACTTGTGTACTTGACTGGTGTGTATTTTGTGAAATAGGCGGTTGTTCTGTGCCTTGTGTAAGCGTTAGATATTGATTGTTTGTTGTGATTTGACTTTCCTGTGTGATGGGCGTATTCGGTAGCTGTTGTGTGTTTGGTGTATTTTGTGTGATTGAAACTTGTTGTATGTTTTGTGCGTTTGCCGTTTGGTGTGTTATTTGTGTTTCGTCTGCCTCCGCCCCAACAAAAATAGTATCTCCTAAAACTTTAGAAAGTATTATCGATGTATGAATTGCTGCTTGCTTTTGCATTATAGATATGTTTATATTGCTGTTTAAGGTGTCACAGTACCTTTTCAAGCTTTTATGTACGATTCCAGTTGTACCTATAACTATGGGAATGATAGACGTTTTTGTTTTCCAAAGCCGTGTGATTTCATGTTTCAAAAGATTGTATTTTGAGAGTTTTTCAATTTCTTTTGGAC
>NJDD01001379.1:110834-121248 GCA_002245505.1 Calephelis nemesis
ACCAAAGCTCATACCTATATCTCTAGTAAATATTTCAGTGCTATCTAAAATTATTTGTAAATTATGTCTACTATTAGCATAAATTTTTAAATCGTCCATGTATAGTAATATTATATTATATTATATTATATTATATTAGGTAAGGCGGTGGTATCAATCCGGGCGAGTCGCTGCTAAACTCTACCACCTAGTCAGAATTCACGGTGTTAGTGACGATGAGCCTTTGCTCTTCTTTTACGAGCTGCCTGGCAAGAAAGGCAGATGGTATATTCTACAAAGGAGCCCGGACCAACACGGGGAAAAATAGTTTTAATAAATGTCGTGAATTTTCCTACTAAATAAATGTTTTTGTCCACAGGTAATACAACGCACCCACGTATAAACTTCATTCAGATTGCTATTTCAACCAAAAACATTGTTCATTGTTGCAGCACTCAAGGTACTTTAAACACATAATGATTTTGTTTCGTGTTTATTTTAACATAATGTGAAATATAAATCAGAATTTTTTGTTGTTACGAAATTGAAAATAGTTAACTTCGGAGTCAGTTAGCAAAATGGCTGACTTTTCAGAAAAATAATCTAGTTTCGTAAATATGTTCGTTCAACAAAATGAATTCTACCTATGTTAGACATAAAAGTAAAGTAGGTAAGTATCTTCACGTTTGTATACCAAAAGAGAGAGGCAAAAGTGCAACCAAGGGATCTAGAAATGAACAAATATACTTAACTCAACTCCTATATCCGCCTCGTTGGTCGAGTGGCTAGCGTACACGCCTAACTACATCGACCAGCCGCGAGGCTCGGGTTCTATTTCCGACGGGGCAGGCATTTGTGTGATAAAGATTTAGATGTCTGTATTTCCGGGTCTGGGTGTTTATTAAATTTATTCTAGTATCTATTTAAGTATTTCTATGTATTAGTGTCGTTGACTAACACCCATAACACAAGCATATAATTTGTTTACTTTGGCGTTAGATTCAATTTGAGTATCTTGTCCAGGGATATTTATTATTTATTTATTTTATTTATTATATCATCATATCATATTAGATAAATCCTGGTGAAGTTGTAAAAACCGCGAAGTTGGCAACACATTAGTCATTCCAAAAAATCATATTATGTGGCAAACCATTTGCTGACCGGCCACATAACCAAACCCGTTCAGCTTCGTTCACTTAGCATTATACACTCACTGCTTAAGTTGCTGGCAGGAGGGACTTGGCGTGAAGATTCGTATGAATATGTATGATGAGCTGCAAATCAGTTTTTTTATATAAAGTTCGGAATTCAAGTTAATTTGGTCACTTTATACTGAGTGTTTTTATTCTTGTCAACATCTGAAATGCTGTCCCTTTTTTAGTAGCCTTAACCTGTTTTTAAAATGTCTTCAATGTTTTGTACATTGAACATTGTTCACTTTTCTATCGCTTTATTTTAAGTACAAATAAAAAAAAAATTGCCGCTATTATCTAGCGGTTCAGTTGTTGGACTTGACTACATGAGGTCCCGGGGTTGAATCCCGGGTCGAGCAACAAAAACAAAATTGGGTTTTTCCAATTTTATAATAAAAAAATATTGCTCGGGATTGGAAATGTGCTCGGTTGGCGATAGCCCTGCCACCTATCACATTGTACGTATTGTCTTCAGCTAGTCGTTTGTACCCTGGTTATCCCTCTGCTTACCCCTTCGGAATATGTTTTTTTTGAAAAAAAAAAACTAATTTTGATTTGCTAAACCCGAAAATTGTACCCGTAACCTCGTGTTGTCAACTTTTTTTTTGAATTGGTTAATATGTTGCTAACCGCGAGGTTTTTATAACATTGGATCACTAGACCACAAATATGATTTACACAGTCATATTTGTGGTCTAGTGATCGTAAACGTTTAGTTACGATCTCTATGTGAATGACATTAATTTCGATGATCTCAATATAAAAGACAGTTATGTTAACATCGGAATATTGTTCCCGTTCACAACGAGGCCTAACCTGCTTTTATGTAAAAGTAGACTAGACCGCTACGAGGCCTTTGTGTTTTAGGAACAAAGCTATGTCCGTACCCTGTGTATTTGATTCTACTTTTATTTTCCCTTCTAAACTGAGTTTTTATTCGGTTCTTTTAAATTTGGCAATATTGTTTAAATGTATGGTCAAAATTTTAATGTAGCATATAAAAGAATCTTCTTTATATAGATTATTATTTCCTTTATAGTGTGAGAAGGTGAATAATTTTAGTTAATTGAAATACAATCTAACAACATATTATGTATTATATGTCGCTGCTGAGTATTATAATATTTTTGAAAATATTATGTTGTGGTTCTATTGTCAATTGTTTTGATAAAAACGCCATCTTCAATTAATCAAGATATATGATACGATATACATACTTTGTTTCCAAACACTATGAATGTAATTTATGCGGCTATCTGTGATCTTTTATATTTATCAATATACTCGTTTGTGTTTTTTAAATGCATGATAGTATTTGTGTTATGTTTAATTTTTATTTGATTCACTTTATAAACATTATTATTGAAAAATATTAGCGTTCAGCACTCTTCCTACACACTAACTATAGCTCCCTTCCAAATAAAACTTACGCGCCCGTTGATCTCGCGCGTAAGTTTTATTAGTACCTAAGGGGGATGTGTGCCAAATTTCATTTTCCTATGTCCTCGCAATTTTCTTAAAAAGTGGTCCGAAGTTTTTGCTTCACGTATTAATATTATGATTTATTCAACCGCGAGGTTAGCAACAAATTAGTCATTCAAAAAAAAGGCGACCATTGATTCTTCATTTTTACACTAATATCTAAATATACACCGTACACATGCCTGCCCCCGTTAGGAATCAAACCTGACCATCGTGGTTGGTCGGTGGCATTAGACGCGTATTAACCACTCTACCAGCGAGGAGGCCAAATTCTACTGCTTACATAAAGGTAACGGCAACTGCCGTTTGACGTCAAGCGGCAATATTTCAGTAAGAATTTCACTTGTGGGTGTATATCGCCCACGGCTTTTTCTGCTTACGACGGCATCCTTTGTCAATGAGCCGCACGTGTATAAGCGGTGAGATACAAAGGCGGCGGTATCTAAGCCAATAAACTAACGAATAGATTGTATATTTAAGGAACTATAATTAAGATTTTGGTTACACCTTACTTGAATAGGCTTACGTATAGGACAATCGGCTTAACGATATTAAGATTTTAATGTTATATACTAAGATAAAAAAAAATAAAGCGGAACGTTACTTATCAAACGTTTAGTTTTATAGCCCCAAGACGAAGTGAAAGTACAGTGCTGATTTAGATGGCGCATTCTTTCGATGACTTTGACGTCTTTCTTACTTAATATCGGAACCAGTAAATCTATCACACTTTATAAAAAACAAATACAAATTTAGTGTTTTTCAAACGGCTTTTGATAACGCGTGTCACATTGAATGGTGCAGTCTGTAACAATATATCTCGAACATCATTCTTACAACATACAGTGCTTTTCTGAAGCCGACATCGCACGCTTGAAAAACGTGCGTTGTCGTCGCGTTTGAAATACCCTACGATAAACCCTAAATATATAAATGAAAATACATCTAAAATAATATTATATTAATATCTTCTTATTTTTTTTAATATATATGTATAAATTACGCATCACGTTATCTGTCTGTGATTATCCTAAACTACTAAATCGATTTTAATAAAATTTATCACACCTTGTGCAGTTTGTTCCCAATTGAAGGATGTATATTATCATGGTTGGATCTGCTAGTAATACGAGTAATAAATAACTCTTCTGTGCGTATGTTTGTCATCAAACTCCTCATAATCGCCTGGGCTGATTTGATTAAAACTTTATGTATTTGGATGGCTTAAAAATAAATCAGGTATAAAAGACGAGTATTGACGTAGTACGAATATTGTGAGTTTCAGTATCTTTAGTTGTATGAGGATATAGTGATCGCTTAGTACTAGAAGGTTTTCAGGCATTAAGACCTTTTCAATGTCTAGCTTTACAAGAATTTTCTGCGTCCCATTTTCCCATAAGAGCCGTTTAGGGGATTCAGAAAGGAACAAACTTTCAGCGATATTTTTCTATCCATATCGAATCTTTCATCTATTTAATATCTGTACTAAAGCGGTATTGGTTACACTTACGAATGTATTTTAAACTTGTTTATTTGTATGTATAAATTACGAGTTATTGTAATTCAGCTCTCATTAAATAACATCAAATTTTACGTAAAAAACGCCTAAAAAACAAAGAAGGAACGATCTGTACATTATCCTGCTTTAACTATATTTTTTTAACAAACGACTACCAAAAAAGTACTCTGAATTGCTATTTGTCCACGTATTCAACATAAAGTTCATTTCAACCAATCAGAACGCGCTTTTGTCATTTGACAATGAGCACAAAGCGTTCTGGTTAGTTGTGTTGATTACGTGGACCAATAGAAACGCAGGTAAAATCTTGGTACTCGTTTGTTAAAATAAACAGACTATGTATACTAACTTTATTTATTATTACCTAGTAACAAACTGAATAGCGTTTCCTCAGCGACCCAAAGAGAGCCGTAGCTTACTAAATGAGAAAATGCCACATTTCCTTTTAAATCGCTGATTTGAAGATCACAACCTACACCATGTCACTCCAGCAATATTTGGGAACAACCTATGTCTTCTTAAGGGTGGACCTAGTTCTTTTTTGACACAGCGAAACCTCTCTTTATATTCTAGGCGGCTGGATTAGCTTTTACCTATTTTATTGACCATAGTTATAGCTTGTTCAGTTTTGGCAGCCGTTCGAATTAATAACATGGCATTATGCTCCCTCTTCTACCAAAGGTATGGACTATTATTTGCTACATCTTATAGACTTTATTATAATTAATATGTCCTATTTTTTTTTAATTTCTAATTTTTTAAATTCTGTAATTTTGACACACCTCGTATATGGTATCTCCAATATGGCGATTCTCTACATATATTCGTGTGTTCTTATGATGCTTTATAAAATACTCCAATCTTTACATCTTTTAAGTCTACATCAGATGTCTTTAGCTCCATTTTATAACCATCCTGTAACCATATACTTTACATTAAAGCACATACGTTTTTATGATATGTTTTATGATAAACATATTTTTTATTGACTGTATTCTTAAGGACTGTGATTTCATGCTTAATATAAATAACTTCTTCTTTCAACCTTTCGACTTTCAACCGTCAACATATTTTAAATGAGCTACTAAAATTAATATCTGCAACGTATCTGCTCATAAAACAAAAAAGATTAAAGGACATTGGTTTATCCAGTAAAAAAATCTGAAATATGTAGACTAATTATACGTGAGCTGATTTTTTTTAATAGTAAGTAATCTTTTTTTGAAACTCGAACAAAATTGTATTTTCTCTTTCATAAAACATTATTTTTTAGAATAATTCTGGAATTTCATAATAGTAGTCAGTTATTATATATATAATAACTATAAATAAAGAAGTATTAAAACTATTATGAAAATGTGAAACAAATAAAATGCAGATGAGTTATGAGTCGCTGATTTTTTTTAAAAAGTAGGTAAACTTTTTTTGAAAGTCGAATAAAATTATATTTTTTTCCAGCATAAAGCATTATTTTTTAGAATAGTTCTCGACTTTCGTAATAGTAATCGGTTATTATTTTTTGAAGTTCTGACTCCCAACCTGTATATCAAATTCTATAAATAGTTAACTAAATTGAAAAGCAAACATTTGTGGTAATAAACCTCAAAGATAACAATGGAAGTAAAACTAGTTTATGGCTACCTTATTTAGGTTACACCGAGAATCGAGTGACGGTAATTTGATTACAGGTAAATTATTGAGGTCAGCCTGACGGTACTTCGACTTTATTGAGCGACAGAAATACGTCTTTTGATAATTATAATTAACTAATTATTGCCTGTGGCTTTGCCCATCTACTAAAGTTAAACAAGTCTTTCGCAGGATCTTATGTAGATATTGGTACAAAAGTACTATGTTCTACTTCAAGGTTCAATCTATTTCTAATTTATTATACTAAGAAACTGTATGTTTATTAGTAGACCTAGGTAATATATTAAAAAACATACACACTTTTGCATTTATAATACTAACAGGGTTTTCATTCCTTTTTGTCGTCTTTGTGGTCTAGCGGCTCAATTGTTGGACTTGACTGCATGACAAGAATCCGGGTTGAGCAACAAAAAGGAAATTAGGTTTTCCAATTTTCAAATAAAAAAACGTTGTTCGGGATTGGATATGTGCCCGGTTGGCGATAGCCTTGCTACCTATCACATTGTGTTACTTAGTATCTTCAGCTAGTCGTGGGTGCCGTGGTTGTACTTCTGCCTACCACTTCTGGGTTATCAGCGTGAAGATATTTATTACTTTCATGTAAATAAGTTACTTACTTTCATGCCTTAATAGGTTTGGATCTTATGAAGAATAAATCAGATACTTGGGCTCGTAATCATAAATAATCTTGCTGAACATGTGTCTCGTCTCCACAGAATTAGCCATTTTTTCTTGGGCCAATGTATACAGTTTATAAATAGACTTCCCCGTTATATGAAAAAAAAAACTTTCAATTATAAAATTTAAGAAATGTGTTAAATTTAAATTAAATGAAAAGGGTTATTATACCATTGCTGAATATTTAGCTGATAAGACCGCTGGGGATTTATTGCTCCTCATGTCAATTTCTTACAAATATAATATGTTATCATTGCAAACATTACTAATAAGATGTTGCTAACTGTACGTTTCGTATTAAAAAATATTATTACATGGATTTTTTGATGATTCAAAAGAGATATTCCCAAATATGGTAATGGGATAAATATGAAAATTCACCGCCTGTCCTATCATCACTACCGAAAGACGGTTAGACATGTCCGTTTTTTTTATAACATAAAAAGGAAACTACTAGACAGATATACATAAAAGCAAAAAGATACATTAATTATCCAATGTTAATCGCCTTTTCGTTACATTTTAGCAAGAAAGTTAAAAATGATTTCTACAGCCAAACTTCTGTTACAGTGTTATCGTACGTGTATGTGTATGTATAAATGATAAAATCTAAGTAATTAAATGTGGCGGTTTTTACTTAATGGCTTAGGAATGTCAAGAGGTAAAATAGTGGGTTTCCGGCACAAAAGAAAAAATATTGAGTTTTCTCAATAGGAGGATAAATCGCATTAGAGAATTTTTTGTCGACCTTTTAGAGACAGTCAATATCGCTGTATGCTGCTTTATGTAATCCTAATGATTTGGAGAGAGGACAACAGAGTAATCTGTAAAAATAAGAAGTTTTTAATTTAATGGTATATTTTTATGTGTGCTAGCTAGCCTTTATCATGAGTTGGTATAGAAAGTTCGGTGATTGACATATCGAAATTCTAAAAAAATATACACTTAGTTACTGATAGAGGCGCTGTTCACAGTTTTTTACAAATAATTTACGGGGACGCTTGCAAATATAGTAAACTCGACGAACTTAAAACTACCTAAGGGCACCGTACTTTTGAGTAATTTTGATTATCTAAACATGGGTGACGTTTATTTGGTGACATTATATGCATTAAGGGTTAAGGATTCTACATACATAACTACCCGCGTTAACGGGTAAGAAAAGGAATTAAATATTTTACCAAGGGACTTGAATCCTCAGTAGCTCAAATGGTTAGAGCATTCGTCGGCTTAAGACGAAAGGTTAAAGGTTCAAATCATGTCTGGGGCGATATTTTTTCTTCTTTAAAAATTTGTATAAACTTAACCCAAGCCCAGGGAAAGTGCTAAAATAAAAATACATTTCTATGTATCGTTGACTGATACCCATAACACAAACTTGTTAATTTGCTTACTTTGGAGTTACATCCAATAATTGTGTAATTTCTTCACGGTTATTTATTGTTATTGTTACCGATCGACCGTCAAGTGTCAACGTAAGTAAGATACGAACAGTAAAAGTTTTTATGGATAAAAAACTTTATTCTTTATCAAACTGTTAAGAAAATAAGGAATGTATTCAAAGAAAATACAAACAGACTAAATTCAGTAGTATTCAAAACCGCGCAACAGTTATTTATTCTCTAGAATTAGAAGCAGAGAAAACAAGATGAAAAAAATATTAATCTTACACCAGTCGATAATTTAAATAAAAGAAAATATGATCTTGTTACGTCGTGTAGTATGTTAGGTTTAAAACTGTTGTAAAAGCGACACAATTAAACAAATAGGTATATATCCCTGCACGATTTACACAAATTGAATCTAACCGTAAAGTAAGCAAATTATATGCTTGTGTTAAGAATGTTAGTCAATGTTTCTAGTCGTAGTATCTTCACGCTTATATCCCGAAGAGGTAGGCAGAGGCACAACCAGGACACCCACGACTAGCCGAAGATACTAAGTCCCACGATGTGATAGGTGACAAGCCTATCGCCAACCAGGCACATTTCCAATTCCAGGCAACATTAATTTTCTAAGAATCGGAATCAGAAAAATCTTCTTTCATGTAAACCATAAAGTGGTACTTGTATGCTTTTATATTTCTATTACACATTAATTAACACCCACCGGTAATGCAGACATCTAATGTTCATCACAATAATGCCAGTCCCCGTCGGGAATCGAACCCGGGCTTCGCGGTTGGTCAGTGTTGATAGGCCGATAGTTACTCGACCAACGAGGCGGTCAAGTAATGAAATAATTATGACAACCAATTTTTATATCAGTATTATACGTAGGTATATAGTTAGAAGAAAAAAGAGATTCACTTTCATAATAAATGTACAAAAGTAAGACTAAAGTTTATATCGTTAAAAAGTCATTAATCTGATTTAGCACAAGATTTACAAGAAAAGGTAAAACAATTTTTTCCCATACAATTGTAACTAGCTTTCAATGTCAGGTAGAACAGTATTTGCCAAGTCAGCTAGTACCTGCTTAAGAAGAAAACGTAGTGAATCCAAACATCACGTATAATTAGTGTAGTGTTAGTTGCACGCCTTCCCCTCGACCACTCAGATTGATGTCATATCTGGTTATCATCACATTTGACATCAATTTCAGTATCTTGATATTTATTTTTACGTCTTTACAATACTTGTAGAAGTCTAGACACTATGAACCTCTAGCTCAGTTTCTTGTTAAATATCTGTAAAAAAACTGACACTCCTCTAAAATAGTTTATTTGAAAGTGATCCTTAAAGACATGTTATGCCAAAGAAAAGATTTGTGTTTTTATAAATGTATCGCAGAATAATTTTAAATGCTAAATTACAGCTAGCGACAAGACATTTCTTTTCGTTATACTGCAGTTTTTGGCAGCCTAGACACTATAAAATAAATAACATTAAGATTGAAAAAACAATAAGACCCCAAAAAAATTTATATGTAATGAAAATAAGAACCATCATCGTCACCTCAGCTTTCAAAGTAACAATCCACATTGAAATAGGTCTATCCGTTTAAAAGTATTGATTAAAAAGCGTTAGTCGAAATTAATATTTTTTAACTTGTTAAGGAAGCAAAATTATTTAACCAGTGATGTAGCAAAATCATTGATAACTATTTTTGCAGTCTTTTTTCTTATCAATTAGTCGAATTAACACTTCGTTACCCGCCTTCTTTGGAAGTCTACCTTTATTCACCAGTTTATACTTTGTTTTTTATCTAAAAACTTTTTAGGTAAATAATAATAGATGATTCTAATTAACAATTACTTAGTGTAAGAGGCTTGATTAAAATCTATTTAGAAAGTAAGATTAATTATTGCTACCTAAATTACAAAGTATTAAAGTATCAGTTGCGGCTAATTATAATTTACGTGATATTAAAAATATGACTGAGGTTACAAAGTAATTAATCATGCACTGAGTTCATCCTGATTATTTTTTATTGCTCTATTAAGGCTCAACAAACGAAAATAAAATGGCGAGAAAAATATCAGAAAGCGTATTTCTTCGTTTATTAAAATTTATGAGGTAACACTTTATAAAACGTTTCTGTATTCCGGTCAGAATGTTATGTCAGCTTAATTTCGTTGTTATAACAGATAAAATTTCATTTTATAATTTTTGTTGGATTTAGATTTGTTTAGGTCTCGGATTTGTTTTTTGTGAAGGCGGAATAATAATGAAGTTTAAATTAAAAAAAAGACCAGTAGTATTATTATTTAATTATCGAAAAGAGATTCCATAAGAAAAAAGCATATTCACGCCCATATCCCAGAAGAGGTAGGCAGAGGCACAACCAGGGCACCCACGACTAGCCGACGACACTAAGTCTTACAATGTGATAGGTGGCTAGCCCATCGCCTACCGGGCACATATTGTGACCTAGAGGAGGTCCACCCAAGAATACGAGAGTAAATAAA
>NJDD01001379.1:121373-135152 GCA_002245505.1 Calephelis nemesis
ACCAAAATTTATCATACAGTTTTTTTTGTTACATTATCCAATGAAACAATTTATAATAATAATAATAATAAATTTACATTAATTTTATATGACAGAAAACAATTAAAATCAAAATCAGTTAATACAATAACAAATAACAATGAAATAAACTTTTAAGATTAGGTTATGAATATCATGGATTTTGTGTGTGTGTCAGTGTGTGTGTGTGTAAATGTGTGCGTATATATATATATGTTTGCGTCTCAAAACACCATTTTATTTATACGATATAAGTGATTCGACCTCGTCATATGATTGTACTTCGAAGTGATTTTTAATAATTGTTTTACACATATGAGTATTTAACGGATATATTTCTCACTTTTTTATTTAACTTATTATACAGATGGGCTGATAGTGATACGTATTGTCGCTGAGCAAATACTGTTTTAGTCTGTATAGTAACGGCAACTTTCTGTTTTCTTCTTGTGGTATGGGACTGCGTTTTGTAAGGTAGTTGTTTATGCAATCTCAGGGCTGTTGATAATATGTACAGTTTTCTTACAGATAGCTATTACAGAATTTATATAGATCTTGTGTAGGAAATCGATGAGGTTTGTGATACATAATTTTTAATAGACACCGTTGACATTTTTCAACTTCCAAAAATTTCCATTTCCATACAGAAATACAGTAACTAATTACAGACTGAGCTAAGGCCTTGTATACGCGATTTATTAGGTTTCTATTAAGCATCAGTCTTAGTTTGCCAAATATCCAATTTAGCTTCCTAACGGGATCACACATATAATCAATATGTATATGCCAATTCAAGTGTCGGTCCAAAATGACTCCTAAATATTTCATAGATGTGACTCTACCAATGGCTGTACACGTAGTTATGTGTACTGTTACTGTTGCAACTATGAATTTTTAAGTTATATGTATTTACTGGTTGTGTTCTGTCATTGATAGAGAAACATATGTAATAAGTTTTGGAAATATTAAGGGTAAGTAAGTTTTGTCTTAACCAATTTGATACTTTAGATAGACCCATTTTGGCATTTTCGAAGACACTCTTCTAGGTTGAACCTGCGAAGACTAGTGCAGTGTCATCTGCATAAGAAAATATTTGGCAGTCTTGGACATCTATTTTAAGCAAACTATTAATATAAATTAAAAACAATGTGGGACCAAGTACGCTGCCTTGAGGAACCCCAAAAGAAATGTCCGACTCGGTGCTTAAATAGTTATTAAGTTTTACAAGTTGTTTTCGGTCTCTTAGATAATCTTCAAATAATTTTAAAGGGGATTAGAGAAAGAGTGAGATTTAAAAAAGTGTTGGTATTAAAATGAGAAAGGGGATGATCCGTTGGTTCGGTCATATGTAAACAATGACAGATGAAAGATTGACAAAAGCACACATACAATATGAATGTGGATAGATAGAGGTATCGTCCGTTATCTACCCTGGGTACCTAGGTTAACAATCACTCTAGTATGTGATTGTGATGTCAAAAAACTCCGAAATCGATATATTCGTATGTAGAGGGTAATGCATTTGGAGGAAGCCTTTAAACCAGGTAGGTCTGCAAAGATTGTGAGATATGGCATTCGATACTCTCTGCCTTCCTTGTAGTTGACTTAGTGTGAAGAAATTCATGCATGTATGTAGATATGTATGCATAAAAATGAATCGCCGGAATGAAAAAAACGCATGGACGAAAGTAAAACTTCCTAACCAGTACTGGAAAAATTGAAAAAAAGACAGGAAAATGAAAAATATATTTTTATAAAATAATTGAAAATGTTGTCTGTTCAGGATTTTTAATTTTTAAGCACCCCAATTTGAATACGTTTTTGAAAATACTAGGTTTGTTATATAACAAAGTTAAGTTATAGCAAAGAGCCGCTATAACTTAACATACTAGCGTTATATGTTATATTAACATACTAGCGGCCCGCCCCGGTTTTACACGATTATAAAATATACATAAAAACCTTCCACTTTAATCACTTTATTTATTTAAAAAAAAACCGCATCAAATGCCATGCCAACACATAGCTGCTGATTTTAGACACAAAGGATTAATTGGTGTTTAGCTGCTAGGACCTATTTCCTTTGTTTATGAGATTCGCAGGCAAAGAAATAGATCGATGTATAGGTAATTTCGTAAGGTTGTAACACACATTGCATTATCAACCTAAGATAATTAGAATTTGGTACTTTTTTGTGCACGCCCTTATCCTCGAAAACGTTATCAGGGGCACAACCAAGGCACCTACCACTAGGCGACGACACTAAGTCCCCCAATGTGATAAGCAGCAAGCCTTTCGCTAGCTGAGCTCATATCCAATCCCGGATAATGTTATCCTTGTTAGATAATTCAAAATACGCATTTTCTATTTTTTTGTTGTCCTACCTGAGGATCGAACCCTGGACCTCAAAACGTCAGTAGTTCGACGCCGGACCAATAGACCACAGAGGCGATAATTTATTTTACACAATGAAAAAAAAAACTACACAATGACAATTTATTTAATTTGTATGATAGTAAGTTTACCGATTGGACTATCGACTAAAACAGAACAGGGAAGCGCTGACTATAGCGACAGGAAAAGATAAGTCACCGAAAATTTTAAGTATAGCCAAATGCATACCAGCCGCTTTTAGAAGAGAACGGGGGGTTGTAACTGACACTTAAAATGAGTAGCTTATTAGTTCGACTTTATGAGTTTTTATTTTTTATTTTGTTTGTATAATTTGTTACGCTACTACTCGGCCTTTCTTGGACAGTAAGGTGATGATTATGAGGTTGTCCCAATTAAATTCTATCATTATCTAACAAAGATGTCAGCAATGTACTCGTACATTAATTGTTAAGTATAACTCAAGAACCGCTAGTGGGGTGGTGATGAAATTTTTAAGGGATACTCTCTAAAACATTGGCGATATCTCAATAAAAATATCTATCGATAAAAACTGATCAAATCACAACTTAGTCATGATACAATTGGAGTCGGTTTAATTCTGTTTTACTGAGTTTAAATAATTTATTATCTACACAGTATCTTCTCATTTTGAATTGGTTACTATTGCTAGATTCGGGAGGATTGTGCAGCCGTGCTTACTGCTATCGAGTTCTACTTCAGGAGTTAGAGTTAGCATACTTGCAAGTAAGTAACATGATGAATATCACTACTATAAAACAAAGGCACTTTCCGCTGTCTGTCGCTATATATGCTCTTTAAAACGGATTTTGTTGCGGGTTCCTCAATAGAGTAGTTCAAGAGGAAGGTCTAGGTATATAATAACGTAGGAGGTTTGATTTGCGTTAGTAATCTGTAGTTACAGAACTAGAAGTATAATAACATGCCTGGAATTGGATGAAAGCCCGTTTGGCAATAGGTCTGTCATTGACTAAGTAGTATCTTCGGATAAGAGTGGTGACACAGAGAAAACTGCAAAAAATCGGATTCGACTGCAGTAAGCATATGTACAAAAAATTGTTATTTCCGTCTATTGGTATTTTCTTGAATTCTATCATCAGACTTAGTAGCAGTGCGACCATTTCAGAAATATACTCTTTAAAATACAAAACAAAAATTCGGGCTACAAATGACGAAGAAATCGATTAGCTTAAATATAAAAATATAGGAGTCGAACGTATATATAACCTTCTTTTTACTAGATCGTTTTAAATAGGAAAAACAAAAAGCTTTCCCCTTTGTAATATTAGTATAGATTCACTAATCGAACCAATTTTAGTGTAGTATTCGCGTGGAAAACACGCACCCTGTCGTACGTGTTTTATACGTTTGACAGGTCCACTTACGGCTGATGTTTACCTGTCATACGTACACTCGAATTACAACCAAAAACTGTTTTGAAATATCGGTAACGTTGTCTGTTATAACAGGTTGAAATCATTTCAAAAATGATTTTATATCGCGGCTTTTTTGAAGTATTGAACAACCATAAACATTATTTTATACTTAACCAGCCAGCATTTATTTTGAAAGCCAGTATTTGTTTTAGAAAATACTAGCTGTTCCTGCAAACTTCGTTCCACCTGTTTAGTTTGTAAGGGAAAAATTAAAATTTTATTTTTCCTAGTTTCCTCACAATCGAACAGGATAAAAAGTATCCTATATCCTTCTCCCGGTTCTAAGCTACCTCCCCACTAATTTTCAGTATAATCAATAATTTCAGTCGTTCTTGAGTTATAAATAGTGTAACTAATACCACTTTCTTTTATATATTTTGGAGAAACTTCCAAATATTCATATTTTAAATGAAAAAACTTTTGTACGGTTTCGCTTACACAGAATCATCAGAGCGAGAAATTAAATTAGGTAATAAATAATATTTTTATTTGCAAACCTAATTGCATTTTATAGTGGGTAGATTTTTTTCTATAACATTAACAATTTTCTTTTATTATTATTTAAAATAAATTAATTGTAAATTCTAATATGTGTTAATATTTTTATTGTGAAATGGATATTAAATTTAATATGAATCTATAGTTTTGACATGGACATTTATTATTATTGCTTTTCATTAACCGATTGCAGCGTAAATAGTTAAGTTTTGCATATGTGTAAAACAAAAACATTAACATTAAAAAGTAACATTAAATTATTATCTCATATGCTACTAATTTCCCAATTTGGTGGGCAAAAAATTAATCCTTAGCAACTCTATTGTCTAACGTATTAAAGATTTTTGTATCCCCGTGTTGGTCCGGGCTCCTTCGTAGAACAGACCATCTGCCTTCCTGTGCCAGGCAGCTCGTAAAAAGCAAGCATAGGCTTGCTGTCACTAACACCGTGACATCTGACTAGGTGGTAGAGTTTCGCAGCGACTCACCCGGATTGGTACCACCGCCTTACCTATTCCTGCCGCCATAACGTCATGACTTGTTCCGATTCGGAGGGTATGGTAGCCGGTTAACTTATTTTTGCTCGAGGCCTAACATCCCGGCCTCTGGTTGGCAGCAGGAAATCCGTCTGCTTGTTTGTCTTCCAACATCATAAAAAAAAAGTCAGTGAAACCATGAATATTGATTAAAACTGAGTAGGTCTGTTCCGTATCTCTTGACTAATGAAATCCTGTAAGACAGAATATCTTAACCAAGGACTGTAACTGATAAGGCCCGTAGTTTATCTACACAGGCGGAACATTACAATCCCAGGTGTTTGAAATAAGACAAGAAATTTATGTAGACTTTAGTCTCCTTTGAATATAATGAAATATGAATACCGTCCTGTTAAGACATTCGTAAGAAAAGTGTATTCAAACCTGACACACCGCTTGTATAGGTTTTTGAATTTAGCATTTTCTGAGCAAGATATGAATTTTAATTTAGGTGGAATCGTCTTTAAGTGTACTGAAATTTTCATGCATTATTCAAACGACAGAATAAGCGTTCAAGTTTGTTACGTACGATGAAGACGTTATATTTTGGTTTGTGATTTCAAGCTAGAAATTATAATTTACTGGAACAAAGTAAAATTGGTATGAACTAATAGTAAAATCAAAAATATAATTGACAAAGCCCGACGAAACCTACATGTAATATAGTGAATAAACACTCTATAGCGTAAGCTTTCAAACAAAAAACCATATCGAAATCGGTCCCGCAGTTCAATTAGTTATAAAGACCACAGACCAACTGACTCTTTCTCTCTCTCACTCACTCACACACGCACATAAACACGTCAATTTTATAATATCGCCATTTTTTCCATGCGGGCTAAAAATAAAGAGATGGCATAGTTGTAGCCTTTTTGAGTAAAATAAAATCAACCGTGGAAATAATGTATTGCTAACCTAGAGCGGCAATGTTAAGCTTCCTGAGTAAGTTTATCAGCGACCTTACTGTATATGACAATGTAGAGAAACGAAGTCGTGCCGGAGGAGGAAGTCGTTCCGTTTTCTTACTAAGGCGGTAGTAAGAAAACGGGAGAGTACCAGCTAGTCATGGTCAAGGTGTGAGAGAAAAACATGCATATCCCTTACGTGCTATTTAATAAAAAAAAGTATATCCCGTCGTGACCATTGTATTATGCAACTAAAACGAAATATTAACAAATAAAATAGAAATATATCGTGAGTATCCCGTATACATAATTAAAAATTTTAAAAATTATTTTCACGCCCGCATCCCCGGAATGGTAGACAGAAGTACAACAGTGTACCTACGATTAGCTGGTTTAGTATTCTACTTGTTTGCATTTTAGTACGTTAAGCACTTCTGATAAAATTTTGTTGTACCAACGCAAAAAAACAAACATTCAAAAATATATTTACAACCTTCACTTGATTAGAAATAATATTCGGTTGGTTTTAATCGAAAAAGAGGATTAGACCGAATGAAAAAATAAGTTTTATGTGGCTTTAAAAGGAGGTTAGAAGGTACGAAATATAAACATTTTGTTGACTTTCCTAAATAAGAATAGAAACTGAAAATAATTTGAATTGATATAATATGATAAATTAAGATATTATGAAATACAAAAAAAACTTTGCATTGGTTCACGTGTTTGTTCGGGTCCGCAGTGCAGAATAGACTATCTGCCACCTTGTAATATACCTTCCAGGCAGATGACCAGAGGCGAGCATTGGTTATATGGCCATCATAATTCCGCCGTGTTGCAACTTGCCCGGGTAGGGACCGCCTTACCTATTCCTTCCCTCATACTGACTCCGTCATATTCGGAGGGTAGAGTAGCCGGTAACTTGCACAATTGAGCTAACATCATGGCTACAAGACATCGGCGTACCTATAATCTATGGTGTCTATAGGCGACGGTGGTCTCCTACTACTAGGAGATCCAGTTCTTGTTCTTTCTCACAAAAAAAAATCATTGCAATTGTACTCTTGTGCTATTTTACTATTTTATTGTACATCTACGAGTCTCAGTTATGAATATTTAATAATATTTAAATTATATTAGTGAACATTATAAAAGCCAGATTTTGGCCTTTTTGTCAGCTTTGTAGGACTGCTACGTTTACTGTTTTCTTTGGATCATTCTGGATTTGTCAAATATCAGATAGTAAAATATCCAAATATATACTACGTACAAATTACAAAGCTTAGTTTCCGATATTTTCCACAAGACAATATTAAAAAGTACGTCCTTTATCGCAGAAACCACCGCTCAAATCCCTTGCCAGACATCTTTAAGCTTTCATAAATACACCTATACTTTGATTGTAGTGTACGAGCAAAAGCTGGGATCTTATCATCGTTACTTGGCATATAGCGTTCAGACGCTAAAAATAAGTTATTTTTACAGTTCAAAGCCTTAATTTTTATAAAAGGACACGTTTGTTATCTGATACCTTCCCAAACTTATGATGACCCAAATTTCATAATAAATAAATAAATATCCCTGGACAAATCACACAAATTGAATCTAACCCCAAAGTAAGCCAATTATATGCTTGTGTTATGGGTGTTAGTCAACGATACGAATACATATAAATACTTAAATAGATACCAGAATAAATTTAATAAACAAAATAATTAATAGCTACTTAATTTCTCTTTGTGTTGATAAATTTTCAGCGTTTATAAAAAATGCTTAATTTTTTTAATAATTAATAACTGTTGAGAACCAGTAGGTACATAACTTAATCTCTACGTTAAATGAGTTACTAATATAATTATATAGAATGAATAGATCATTGTTAAACGCAATAAGGATAAGAGCTACTTAAGGGAGACTTAAATAATTGAGTAGCTTTGGAATTTAGGAATGTGGTTACTATGCTACACAATAAAGTAGGGTAAACAATCCTCGCTGAGAACAAATAGCCGACCTTTTGCCTTCTTTATAGGACCCTTGTTAACTTGTCCTTAATAAATAATTTATTTTTCACAACCCACAGCTTGAGGCCGCACTGTTTTGTGAGTCTTTGTTAAGTTTGTGTAATATTTAAAAAGTTCTTGCAACGGGTTCAAGGAAAGATCTAAAACAGTTTGAAGAAGTTTGTTTAGTTACAGTATTTCGGTGGGATTTGTTTTGAAGACAATAGTGGTAATTTTGTTGCGCACTCAGTAAACTAATTTTAAGTTATCGCTGTCTTCTTTCAACGAAAGTGACAGAAAGAGACGAAACACTTTTAGTGCTATCAAATTAGACCGTACACGTCATTTCTACAGACGTTTAATCTATCACTCGGAAAATGTTGTTTAAAAACATTACAAATTGACATGTTCGGACTAATCTGACACGACTTAAATGTTCCATCTCTTTTGTTTTTGTTTCATTTGAAAAAGATAGCATGCATCTAAAGTAAGTTTAGTTTGTAAACAGCAGAATTACCACCAATATATTTCTATCGCGTTAATCTACTTTAGTTTTTAATAGCTGTCGTAATCGTATGAAGTACTCTTGAAAAAACTCTTAACAAAATTCTACTTCTGTTCTCTTTTGAAGGTTAAAGACTAACTGTTCTCTACCAACCACCTTTAAAATCATCAATTAATATGTCATTAACATGGTGACCATAAACAACTGGTAGTGTTTTACTTCAATTCGTCCGCATTGACACTGACATCTGACTTAACCCTCTAGCTATTATTTCTTTCTTTCTTTAGGTTTTGGCCTTCACGTTAGTATTTTGCCATTAGTCAAGTAGAAATTTGCATCAAATTTTATATAGGCAAATTTTAATCAATTATTATCAGTCATCAGTCTTAAGCCGTCAGTAAGTCATGTCAGGATCTTAGGTAAAGCGGTGGCTCATTACACAAGCTCATGTAATGTGATTTGGCGGCAACGAGGAAATACACGATACGCTAATATCTTAACGATTATTTCGTTTGTGCTCTTTCACTGAACAAAATTGTACAAAATGCCACCAAAATTTAATAATTTCACTCAATATTAACACGAAATTCAATGATTATTAAAAAACTTCGACCATCTTTTCTCTCGATGGCGCCAAAACTCTAGCTGTTATTTCAGTGATCGATATCGTTTTTGACGGATTTAAACAAGAATAAGACTTAATTAAGCTCTCTTAAAAAGTTTAGGTTGATTGGGTAGAGATTGTCATGACTCATGCTGCATCAAGTCCACCTTTGTAACTGGTGTGCAAACATTTTAAATAAATATTCCAGTCTGCCGAGCAGCTCGTAAGAGAGGAGCAATGGTTAAGACATAGGTCATCATTAACAAGACCATTGATGTTAGAGTGTTGTGCAGCATCTTACCCGAGTAGCCATCTAACGCCTAACTATTCCTGCCGCTACAATGGCTCTGTCATGTTCCGGCCCGAAGGGACCCTCAACTTTATATCTATATATCTCTGGACAAGTTACACAAATTGAATCTAACCCCAAAGTAAGCAAATTATATGCTTGTGTTATGGGTGTTAGTCAACGATACCAATACATAGAAGTACTTAAACAGATACCTTAATTAATATATTTAATAAACATCCAGACCCGGAAATGCAGACATCTAAATGTCCATCACACAAATGCCTGCCCCTGTCGGGAATCGAACCCAAGCCTCGCGGTTAGTCGGTGTAGTTAGGCGTGTACGCTAGCCACTCGACCAACGAGGCGGTAATTTTTTTGAAGTCCATAAATTTGCCCAATAGTCCTAATGTCCCAGCCATTGGACAGCGATGAACATGCAACATCTATGGTATCTATTAGCCACGGTTAACTTTTACCATCAGGAGAGTTGTGTACTTGTTCGCTGACCTCTAACATAAAAAAACACATTGTTTAAGTAAACACAAACTAAATGTATACTGACGAAACAATGAATAAAAGAACGTTCCCTGTATTTATAAACAAAATGAATCTCTATTTCCCTTTGTCGTTGCACACGCATGAACGGATGGAACAATTTCGCCAGTTTATTTTTGTTATGATAATTATTGACCAGAAAGGGATTGAAAGAAAAAAAAACTAAGTTTAGTGGAGCAATAATTGAGAAAACTTAATGAAAATTTGAATACTATGTTACCATATAATTTAAAATGTATGAATATATGTGTAATGTATGTATATATGTAAACTATTACAATATTAATACTTGAAGCCTTTATAACTTTGGATCCGTTTTTACGAATATTGAGCAGACGGAAGAATATGAAATTGGGCACACTTCTGAATTGTGTGTAGGAGAAGTGCAAAACGCTTATATTTTTTAATAATAATGCTAACAAAGTGCTTTAAATCAAAAAATTAAACATTCTCCATAATACCAAAGATAATAATATACATTTATTAATCTCTGATACTACCATGCATTTGACACACACAAATATATTGATGATAACGATAAAAGATCATAGTAAGATGACGCTCAAACTATATAAAGTTTGGAAACAAAGTAGTTAAATGAAGATGGAGTTCGTATCAGATAGACTGAAGATAAAGAAATTAAAACTTTAATTTCTTGATATTCATTCAAATTAAAAGATATTAAAATAAAAAAGAATTAAAATCGACCAATTTGCGACCAGTATATATAAAAATGAATTGCATGGTTATTGCATCATGTAAAATTTCAATAACTCTTTTTTTTGTAATGTCAATTACTGTCAAATGTCATGAGCTGGATCTTAAGAAAATAAAAACTTTGCAAAGGTGAATGGGAAAACTAATTCTTTAATCCATACAAACTGTTAGTAGCTGTTAATGTCAAGCGATATAAAGTTCGCTGGGTCGGATAGATTGATAATAAAATACAATTAAGTGACATTCGAATTTAATGTTTTATAAGAGAGAGCAAAGTGTCGAGTCAGTTTCTTTGAAAAAGATATTTAGGTGAATAAAAATTAGGTTATGCTGTTGTGATGTCTCTATAGAGAAGCTGTGAGTTAGCCGTAATTCTTGTACCAACCCCTAGCACTTTAGCTCTTTCTAGCTCCTATTCTAGCTGTTTATGTACATGTATAGTTTGTGTTCATGTGTTTGACATAGATATCTGTATTTACTAAATATATTTTAAAAATATAAATAATCTTAACATAAGGGTATTAGTTAACAATATTAATACGTAGACATATTTAAATGGATACCGGAATAATTACCGCATAATTTAATTAGCACCCTGACCCGGAAATACAAAATACAAATATCGATGCTCACCACACAAATGCCTGCCCCCGTTCGTCGAGGAGTTAGGCGTGGAAGAGCAACCCTCGGTCAACGAAACGGTCAAGGCACAATTTCTGGACGAGCACATTTTGTATCGTTTTACAATACGTACAAATAATTTTCTTACTTCAAGTCTAAATCAAATGTGAATTATTTAATGACATTTATTTTTAACCGCCGATGCAAAACGGGTGTGTCATAAGTTTGGCGTGAGGCATCGTTCTTTGACGGATCTATGGATGTTGATGTGTTTTTTTTTATATTTGAAGGACAGTTTTTAGTTAAAGTTTATCGAGATCTATCCAAGTGTTCAAGGTTATAAGCTCATTCCCAGCTCAGTTGTAAGCAGTAGAATAGATGTGCACATGATGATGAACATATGTGGGACCTTAACCGCTCAAAAACTAACGGATGCTTGCTCAACTGAGCTGGTTTGATCATGGAGCTCGAAAATAGGACACGTAACCCTGGAATACCTGCGGGTAAACTTATCCAGTTTGGGCGCGTTAGATTCGTCTTGACTAGACATGCTGATATTTTTTGATGACGAGAACTTCTTGAGGATGAAAGAACTGGGAGATGAGGATCACAGTGTAAAAGTTACGGTGGTACTATGTTTTGTAGTTGCAGTTTATGTAAGGTAACTCAAGAAGAAAGGTGTTGTAGGTTAGATGTGTAAATTTGTCTGTGGCATCATAACGTTAGAAAGGATGGACCGTTTGTCGGGGGTCAACAATTTTTTTTAAATTTTAAGCTTAAATTATTTGTATATTCGATACGTTTTATGTACAAGTACAATCTCTCTTTCAAAACGTTTATAATATTTTAAAATAAGCATTCTTATAGGATGCTAGCAGTTTCACGTAGCTTCACCAGCGTATCTTGGTTTCTGCTGCACCGATTTTGATAAAAAAAAGCCCATGTCACTCACTGATAATGTAGCATTCTAAAGGTGAGAACTTTTGAAATCAGAAACAAACAAACAAAATATCAAATCTTTTCTTTCTATAATATTAGCATAGATAGGGATGTTTTTATTTTTTTGGATTTTTTGTTAGTTTTTTCATTAGTTGTAGACATGATTTAAACCCATACATAACTTTTGTCTCTTATTGACGAGGTTCTTACTATTTGTTTTACTTCAGATCCACATGATGTAACCTTTTTTTATCCTTTTTTCCAAAAAAAAAACTCACTCGCTACATAGATAGGGTGGAATTTTTCCTTCATTAAAATTTGTAGACTCAATTACACTTTTAAGTGTGCTATGTCATTGACATTGGATACATACCTAATTCAACAATTAAATTTTAATGTATGACAACTTCGCAGAATAATTTTGTAGAAATTTAATTCTTGTACTTTATATTAAATAATAAGTTTAAGAAGTTAAGACGTCGTGGAGCCTTTTCTGAGATTATAATTTTATGTAACTTTGACGAGACCGGAAACCACACAAAGAGGCTTTTATGTAACAGTTAATGATCCCAAATAAAAAGAATATTTAAGTATGAGAGAAAATGTCATGAATTACAGTTCCAAAGTGGAATGAGCTTTATATTTAATTGAAAAATTTTAAAGTAGATTACTTTGACTTCTTAAGATTAAACGCTGATATCCACTACGTCGTGAGAGAAAAATAGAACTTAAAAAAAAATATAAACTGCAGCGAAAAATATACCTACTAATAAACGGAACCACTGTCTGATCACATTTTGTTGCTGCAAAGTTGTGTGATTGGTGTATTTATTAACAGATGCTTAGCGGTGTTGAAGTAATTAGGTCGTTATGGTACCAGCTTTGGTTAGACCTCTGATAGGCTTCCTGGACATTAGTAGCAAGACCACTAGTGGTAGAGTGCCGTACAGTAACTTGCGCTGGTATCCACAACCTTACCTTCTTCTGCCGCAATACTGATGGTATCATGTTGTAATATCAAAAATAGCAACAAGAACATTTTATAAAAGTAAAGAAAGACTCTGAATGTAAGTCGGAGGGCAAATTTGTCAATAATATATAAAAAGAATACCTAGAAATATTGAAATAGATACTATAACAAATTTAATAAACACCAGATCCGGAAATACAGACATCTAAATGTTAATCAAACAAATGCTTGTTCCCATTGGGAATCGAATCCGAGCCTCGCAGTTGGTCAGTATAGTTAGGCGTGTACGCTAGCCACTTTACCAACGAGGCGGTAATGAAAATGGAAACGGTTTTAGATATTCCACTGCTCTCAAATTACGTAGACTAATGTCAGTTAGGAGCTGATTACAAATTTTATAATAAATATTTTGTAACTCTGACATGATGGTTAAAATATTATGGACATTCAAGGTTACATTATCTAATTTGTTTTATTAATTCCCACATTTATAATTTAAATTAAAGTACAAAAACTAATGATGTTCATTAATCTACAGCCGAGTTTGAAATGAATAATGTAATTTAATTAGATTAAAGCAATCATAAAAGATCGCAGATAATGTGCCAACTGTTTCTTTGCAAGCAACTTGTAACAGGCGAGTTAATCGGTGAATAACGTTAATACTTTGAATGCGATTGGTGGTAGAAATCAGTACCAAATTTTATTCCTGTCGCTATACCATATTTTTTTTGTGACATTTCCTGATGGTAAGAAATTCCCGCCGCCTAGAGA
>NJDD01001379.1:135230-157574 GCA_002245505.1 Calephelis nemesis
TCCGGGCGAGTCGCTGCGAAACTCTACCAGCTAGTCAGATATCACGGTGTTAGTGACGGCAAGCCTATGCCCGCCTTTTACGAGCTGCCTGGCACAGGAAGGCACATGGTTTATTCTACAAAGAAGCCCGGACCAACACGGGGAAAATTGCTTAAATGCTCAATGCTCACCACTGTCGTGTATTTTATATTTTGATGACTTTTTAGTCTTTTTTATCCCCCGTGTTAGTCCGGACTCCCTTGCAGAATAAACTATCTGCCTTCCTGCCAGGCTGCTTGTAAATGGTGAGGAAAGGCTTACCATCATCTGACTACTAGGTAGTTTCGAAGCGACTCGCTAGGATTAATACCTCCGCCTCACATTCCTGCCGGCATAACGTCAGTGTCTGCCATGGACGTGTTCCGGTTCGGAGGATAAGGTAGCCAGTACACTCGAAGCCTTACGAGATGTAATTCCGGCATTCATTTTGGCAACACACCATTAGCACTTTTGGTGTCTCTAGGCGGCGTGAATTTCTTACCACCTGCTTCTTTTTCTTTCAATATCATAAAAAATAATAGAACAAATTAAGAGGTCACACATTTTATCGAAAACAGTTCAGTTCTGTTTGGAATAGGAAAAAATAAGTATAGGTTATAAAAGAGAAGTAACCGTGTGTAAAAAAAAACACTAATAAAAAAATAGAGAAAGTGATAGCCAATGTCCTGCAAAGATTATTATAACTATAATGTACCGTACTACAACATTCAGTATTACAATTACTTTAAATAAATTGTTAAACTGTTATCCATTATAGTTAGATTTATTTGTGTATAAGTTTTATACAAAAATAAATTTAACTATAATGCTATAATAATTACTCATTATTTCATGCGTTATTGTGTTGCGAGTAGTATCGTCACATAATATAGTGTCCCATATATTGTGGTTTCTATGATTAATAGTTATTTAATATAAGCTTAACATAATTTATTTTGAGTTAGATTATAACGCGAAATTTTTCCAGGGATATTAAATCTCTTATTAATCCAGGTTCCTCCTTTTTTTATCAATATTAGAATACGTTTGATCTTTTTTACTTTAAAAGTGAAATTTTTAAAAAACGTAAGTTTAATCTTAAAATATTGATTAATCCTTCTCTTCCCCTGCCTGTCAAGGTTTGGTAACGGTGGTAGTTTAAGGTAATTAGGTTTATGAGACGAAAGGTTACAGTTTCAAATCCTGTCCGGGGCGAAATTTTTGTCTTTCTTTAAAAATTTTATAGAATATTATCCCAAGCACAGGGCAAGTGCTAAAATAAAAATAATTAGGTTTAAATTTATTTACATTTAAATTGTTTCTGACTAATAATTTAAATTGAATTTTAAATTAAATTTTAAAATTTAATTTAGTTTTTTGAGTACCAAAATATATGTAAAATAATATTTTATTATCTTATAAATATCAAAATATTTTCACATGTCAACTTGGTTGAATACGCTGGAATGCTCAAATAATTTTGTAAAAACTTTTTAACACACATATTTCGCTAAAAATATTTTTAATTTCACCGCATTTCATTACGTCAAGATGTCTGAAGTAGGTAGTGTGCTGTACACAAACTAGCTCGGCCAAGAATCTATCGCGTCATCTGTTCCTGCCGCCATAATGACTCTGAAACGTACCGGTCCAAAGGATTTCTAGAGGATTTTATAAAATTACAGAATAGCCATAACGTGTCTCGGTTACAGACTACCTATAACACCCTAGGAGTCTAAAGACCATGGTTGTCCGTTACATTCAGGAGAGCTATATGCTTGTTCATTTACTTCTCACATAAAAAAAACGACGGGTTGCTTCCCGGGAGTGCCGGCAGAAGTGAAAACTTAAATATTAACGTTGCGCATTTTTGATATTTTGGAATGGTTAGGGAATAATTTTGCACGAATTGCGTTAATTATCAGTATGAAAGTACTATCATTTATGTCCTAGGATACAATATTCGTTTTTTGCGCTATTGTACTCACAAACATGGCAACACGAACATTCGCGCAAGTGCCCTGCGTCGTCTAAATGAAATAGCAGGCGCAGGCATTGATTTTCGCTGCTCCGTAGAAAGAGAGGGGGATACTTCCTCTCCTAAGCCGCGATGGCTAAGCGCGATGGAAAATAAACATTTTCCATCCTTCTTACGAATATTCGATTAGCTCAGCGCGAGTTTAAAATTTTTTACCCATTCCAAAAAAGTGCACAACGCTGCTAAAGAAGTTTTCACTTCAAAAATCCAGTCCATATCAATGCCTAATCTGAATGCTACCTTAGTGACTTTGTTCGTATATTTCTGAAAACTGTTCCAAAGTTAATGTTAAAGTATGCATTTCCACCCCGAAATGAGGGTTGTTTTCAGTCGTATAAACTTGAGCTGCGGAAATTATTATGTGCTCGTAGGTTGAGCTCACGCTCGATGTAAGAATACAAGACAAAATTGCAAGTGAGGATTCTTCTCAACCTAAAATTTTGTACAAAAAATATAAAGCAGTATGTTGCAAGGAAGAAACTGCCTCCTTTTCATTTTTTTTTATTCTATGGGTGTACGTAGATATTATGCATGTTTAACCTACAATAAAGGAGGAAGTTATATGTATGTCCGATTTCTATATTTTTAAGTATGTTTATCGATTTCATCGTGATTTCAAAACTGATTTCATAAAATTGTTCTTGATTTCTAACAGCGTATTTTCGAGATGATTATATTGCCATCAGGTCTAAATTTGGTGGTAGAATCCCAGAGAAATTGAGGAATATGCTCAATTTTTGTGTATTTACATTGAAATTGTGTTTTTTGGGGAAAATATTGAAGTGGAATTCAGATTTTTCGTTGCATTTCTTTTTTTCTCGTTCATAAGTTGTTAGTCTTTCGAATTTTATCGCAATTAGCTAACTTCAAAAATGATGTATTTTAATACTACCTTTTCACTCCCATACATGAAAAAGCTGTTTAACTATAAGTATTTTCATAGCACCGAGTATGTTATGAACATTTTAAGTGCTGTAAAACTTCAAAACAGAATTAACAAACATATCGTAAAATCTGGTAAACTTTTATATATCTGTTGGTCACTTATCAAAATTGGGCGTAAATATTCAACTACACGTTAATCATCTTATTTAAAAACCAAACTTGGAAGTCGAAATGTTAACCCAATCTAAATTGATGAAAAAGGTTCACGCCCCACTTATAAAAAATACAATTAAAATGAGAACCTCTTTTTTTTGAATTCGAAAATAAAACTAGGTCGTCTGGAAAGTTTTTAAAGTTATCATTATAAATACAGAATCAAACTCAGATCCAATAAAAAAGATAAATCTCAATAAAAGTAGCGCAATTATAAGTTTATTTGCCGGAAAGATTTTCCGTTGTAGTCGCACGAAGAAATGTGTTTGATTTATCAGCACTCCAGGCCGGACCTTCCGCTGGCTATAAATTTTATTGTGTTATGATTTAGGGGTGTGTATACGATTTTATGGTAAACACTTTACTCTTTGTGTGTTACGTGATTTATTTCGTGGATTTTGCTCTTCTCTGTTGTCAATACTGGATGATCGAAAAACAAAATATGTGAAACTTCAAAGGACTTGGATGATTTAGCTACGCTTTTTGATAATATTGCAACTAACACATTTTTTAATCGAAAATATCTTTGCTTTTATTTCGGATTCTGGTGCACTTTAACACATATATAGATTAAGGTCTTAATGTTTTGGATAAGGAACACAATATCTGAATTATTTCAAGGTAATTTACAAAGTTCTCAAACCAACCTTGTTAAAATGAGGTTAAGTTTCTTGCACATAATTTGAAGTTAGTAGAAATAAATGAAAACTAACCATTTTAATAATAAGTCCTCTAAGAAAACAAAATGCGTAATATCTATATTAATACACCTCACAAACAATTTCTTGAATTCTAATTTTTAGCCTCCGATGAATAAAAAGGGGTGTTATACGTTTGACATGTCTCTGGTATTATTACTTATGAACGGATGGATTGATTTCGATGCGGAATTTGTGTTTGAAAGCTGAAGTAATATAGATAGTTTCTAACTATATTACGTGTAAGTCCGACAAAAATCCACGTAATATAGCTAAGAAGAAGAATATTTGAAAAAATTGATAACACTAAAATTATCTTCACTAGATTTTATTGGAACCGGAATAAACCTGCTTTCAAACAAAAAAAAAAACACACATCAAAATTGTTTTATCACTAAAAAATACTTACTAATAATAAGTAAAAACAAAATCAAAAATTTAGAACCTCTTCATTTTTTGCAAGTCTATTGAAAAGTAGCATGACTTGTAACTTCAACATCTATATAATAAAAATGAATGTCACTTTCCGTTGTATTTTTATAGCTCAAGAAAGGGCTCACCAATCCAAACTTAATGTTTAGACTTTTTAGTAGATGGTTTATGTAAAGTTTGCATGAAATCGGTCGAGCGGTTCTTCATATTGTATCACATTTTTTGTACTTAACAAATAAATCCCAAAAGTGGCGGATCATTTTGTTAATATGTATTTTTCGGTGAAATCTTAGCGAAAATTATGCTCTAATTTAAAAAAAAATGTTTTTTTAAATTACAGCATAATTTTCGCTGTCATATTGAAACTTTTTTCATTTGTTTTTTTTTTCTTTTGTTGTGTTATATCATTCATACAATATAATAAATGCTTTTACTGTATTTGTTTTATGTACTTACTAGGTTTTACTCGCATTTAATTCATTATAATCCTATGTTATTTTTAGAAACTTGAAGAATATGTGTATACAGGATCACGATGATTTGTAAAGCAGTTACCGCATGAAAGTGTAACAAACAAACTTACATTCCCATTTATATTATTATTAGGGTAGGGATATTACATTTTAAGGTATTTTATAGTTCTAAGCGTTTGGCAGTAAGTAAGTATTGCTACAAAAATAAACGTTCATTATTCCTAACCAATTTCATTATTTGCCGAAATCAACTTGACAACTTTGACCTCTGGTGGTAGAGTGCCGTAAGATAAATTGCTCGGGTAGGTATCCACCTTACCTATTCCTGCAGCCATAATGACGTTTTCCCGTCCTGAGGGTAGCCTTTCAGAAATGCCGTAACATCCTAGCCTCAGGACAGCAACGCACCTGTAACATCTATTGTGTCTATAGGCCACAGTTGTACCGTATCAACATGAGACCTGTGGGCTTTTTCACTAATCTTTTACATAAAAATCATATACTACTTACTCATAAACTGTCCACTTTTTAAAACTGCGCTATTTCAGAGTTTGACTGTTTCTATAAAGGTGGTATTGGTTGAAACCTTCACCTCGCCACTATGTGAGAAGGTGGAATATAGAACCTTAGACATTGTAGCACATGGAGGCATTACCAACAAGGCAACTTATAGTACAGTGCTGTACAACAAGTTACCCGAATAAGGATTGCTTATTTCTCATAGCATTATTTATTCCTTCTTCCATATGACAAAATCATGATCCGCTATGGACTGCTTAGCAGCCGGTAAAACTACACTTTCATTCCTTACAGCTTAGCAATGCACCTACAAAATCTTTGGTGTCTATAGTTCATAGTTATCTCTTTTCATAAGAGCCGTATGCTTCTTCGCTGTCTTCTCATATAAAAAAAAGCCTTGACCTGATTTATACTCTCCAAAGAATTTGTTAAGTATTTTGAACAACATAATTTAACGTACTTCTAAACGTAATAAGTTTAGGAGAATTTCGTCTATAAACTTTATAAGAGCAGATTCTTTTGTCTTTCATTTTAAAATACTTGCTAAACCAATTAAGCTTAGACACATTTTACGTAATTTTTCCTTTCGTTGTTTTTGAAGTTTCTAATTAATATTAATTCATTCTTCGAATTTTCAAAGGTTGAAATTTCGTTACGATTATTTCAGCTCTTTTTCATTCGTTTTGCCTTGAGCGTTAAGGCAAAAGGAAGGAAATACTAATGTTCTCCATGTATCGGATGATTTCCAGACAAAATAAATTCGCCTCTGGTCTAGCGGTTTAGTTGTTGGACATGACTGCTTGAGGTCCCGTATTCAAATCCCGGGTCGGGCAACTAAAAGAATGTTGGGTTTTCCAATTTTATAGTAAAAAAGGAAATTTGGGTTTTTCATTTTTCTAATAAAAAAATGTTGCTCGGGATTGGATATGTGCCCGGTTGGCGATAGGCTTGCCACCTATCACATTGTGGGACTTAGTGTCTTCGGCTAGTCCTGGGTACCCTGGTTGTGCCTCTGCCTACCTCTTCGGCGATATGGGCGTGAAGATACTTTTTTTGGAAACTCTTTTTTCAATTTGGAAACGTTCAGTTTTTGGGTAAAAGTCACCGATCACAAGACTGAACGTCAAAATTTAAAAGCCCTGATGGATGCTATAAAAGTGAAATTAGATGACTTAAGTGTATATTATGAAGTTTAAAATAAAGTGTATTGTGAAAAAAGAACAAAACCTATTTGGAATTGATAAAAATACACAGTTATTTAAAGTATTAAAGCCTCACTTGTTGTGTACCTCTCAAATACTAAAAAAAGTTATGTGATATAGCAGTTTTATATATAACATAATATATATAATATACAAGTTTTAATTTTGTTAAATGTATTTTAACTACGCTTTTAAGAAGACTGTCAGTCCCGTTTATACCTAAACTAGCTAAGCCAACAGACGTTGCTCTAGCCTAACTATGAATGGTGATTTTATAAATGAACCCTCTCTAGTAAATAATTATCACAATAAAAATGAATTAGAAGCATTGGCCAATCCGTAATGAATCCGTAATGAACGTGATGCAGTGACAAGGTAAATAATAATATATTGCTTCTAAAACGGCAACTTTCTGGTTTATGTTTGTTCTTTTAAATATAAGAATGTCCATTGACAGTTCAACTTATAAATTAGATATGTATATCGCAAGTTGCACATTAACGGCCAATGTTAATAATATATCTCTAAAGATGGATTTCAAGCAATCTAGATAGCTGCGTATCCGCCGGCCTATCCTATACCTAATTTCCATATTTATCCTGTCCACAGATATGTTATTATGAAGCGATAAGACAAAAATGGATCAAAATATCAATATTGGACACCAAGTTTTGGATTAGGATTGATTATTAATATTGGCCGTAAGTGACTCTTAGATTGGAACAATATTCAACAAAAGGCGAGCACGAGCAGGGCACGTGAGTCGTTGCAAAACTATTATTTTTAGCAAAACATTTACCGATGAAAAAATAGCCACCTGAAAACATACGTGGGTGATAATTCTCCTTAGATTACTTACTACTAACACTAACTGAGATTAGCCCGGATATGTCAACTTGATGTTTTAAACAGAGGAATAGATTTAACTTATGTAGATATACCGTGCACAAACTAACCTGAAAGCATTAAACATTTTTTTTAATTTTTTCATTGAAAGATGAGAGCTATTATTTGAAATTAAATTATAAGTAAGTGTATTGCATAATTACCACTATAGTCTTTTAAATATATTTTGATATTGAGTTTTCTGACAAATGTACCTGAGCTAAGATATCGGCGATCGATAATGTTGCTTTATCTTTTTTTCTAAGACGTATGATATGATTGATTTGCTACTCATATTTATAAAAATATATTCCGTAATAAATTCATCATTTTTTAATTCATATCTTCATGCCCATATCTCCGAAGAGGTAAGTAAAGGTACAGCCAAGGCACCCACGACTAGCCGAAGATACAAAGTCCCCTAATATAATAGGTGGCAAGCCTATCGCCAACCGGACACATATCTAATCCCGGGCAAGGTTATCTTTCAAAATAAAATTGAAAATTTACATTTTTGTTGCCCGACCCGGGGCTCGAACTCGGGACCTCGAGTAGTCAAGTCCGACGCCAGAGCGCTAAATCGACGCTTAGTTCGTGATACAATAAAATATAGTAACAAAAGTATTTTTTAACCAATAGAATGCTTGCACCCACATCAAACTAATTAAATTTTAATTTATAATGTGATAGTTCGTACATACTAAAGTACATCTGCTGCGTAAACTGGATTCAAATTGTAACAGCATTTTAAAATAAAATATATTATACGGCTGCACTAATAATGAAACCACAGGTGGCCTGACCACTTATGACTAAAGTGGTGCACGTAAGCGATTATTTTGATAAGGTTTGAGTTAATTGTTCTAAGTAACAAAATTATTGATACCAACATAACACGCACAGTGAGCAAACAAATTAAACTGCGTAGCGTTTTTGTGTTATATTTTGTATCAAATAAAAAAACTATAAATTAACTTCAAGAGTTCAATTACCTTCATTATTTCAAGATAAGTGAGTTTTAATACCCTCTACGGTTTGGGAAGAAAGAGCCCTAGCCCGGTGACATTGTAAAAGTCTTAAAAAAAATGAGAAGGAGTTTTATAAGTTTGATGCGCGTGTGTGCGTGCAGGTTTGAGTGTGCGTGCGTGCGAATGTGCAGTGCATTACCTATTCCTGCCGCCATAACGTCATGACGTGTTCCGGTTTGGAGGGTAAGGTAGCCGGTAAACTTACTTTTGCTCGAGGCCTAACATCCTGACCTCAGGTTGGCAACGCAAACATTACCATCTTTGGTGTCTCTAGGCGGCATGAATTTCTTACCATCAGGAAATCCGTCTGCTTGTTTGCCTTGCCTTGCCTGGCAAGAAAGGCAGATGGTCTATTCTGCAAAGGAGCCCGGACCAACACGGATTTCTATTACATAATTTGAAAGTAGCGTATGTGAAAGAAGAAACCATTTGCTGACTTTCATTGAAGTCGAAAAATAAACCATCACTTGAGAAATTAAAAATTCGTTCAAAATAATTGGTCTAGCTCTTTTGTCATTAAACTAACAAAACAGGTGGAAAGAATTAAAATGATGTTTATTCTTTTTTTCTGAAATGTCTTCCAATGTAGGGAGAGCTCTTTCAGGGTTTTATTTTCCTCGTTGTGACGTATACCTGATGAAGCCTATTGAGAAGGCTCTTTAAATTTTTATGGCATTGCATTGTTTGGGGCATAAAGCCCTAACCTTAGGCCTGACTTCATAAATCAACATCTTCACCCTAAGGTTTTCTCTCAGATACTGATTCGAAGATATAAAAACATCTTTGTGTATAATTCAAGTATTATTTTGAGTGTGATAGTATCTTATATTGTAATTTAACTCCTGACGCAAAAAGAAGGGTGTTATAAGTTTAACATTAAGTAAGAGTTTATTCGTCTGTTTGTCTGTCTGAGGCACAAGAATTTCTAAACGAATGGATTGATTTATTTGTTGGGAAGCTGACGTGATCGAAATATTTTTTAGCTACATGAATAGGTTTTGTCGGGATCTATAGAACGTTTTTAATTTTATGAATCAGTATATTGGTTTGAACTTATAGCATCATTCAGACGGTTGCAATAACGCCCCAATCACGCTTTGGATAAATGTAGATGTCCACACGGATGCAAACTGATGTTTACAACCAATGTTTTAATCCGTGTGGAAAATCCCAATTAGTTGGTACGTGAAGTAGGATATTTCAATAATACTCCCAATTTTCTAAACACATTTTTTATTGACCCCAGAAAGAGGCTATCAATTGACATGTTTTTTATTATTATTTTTGTTACACGATTGCTCGGGAAAACTTTTACCAAATATGATTTCGCAGAGGTCTCATATACATTTTGACTATATAAGTTTGACTGCTGGTTTTTGAGTTTGAGTTATACATACATTTTCAGTGTGACACGACGTATTCGAGGCAATAAAAAATAACTTTAGATTTTTAGGGAACCATTAGCTTTCGAAAAAAGGTATTACAGATTGACCTAACTTGAAAGATAGGATAGCTTACATCTAAATTTATCGCGGACAAAACCGAGGGTAACACCTAGTATGAAATATATGTGGAACTTTTATTCAGAAACATACACATTGTGTCAAAATAATATCTCGCCTAAAGTGAAACTGGCGTAACAACACATCACAAAGTTTGTACATGAACAGAGGAATGTCACAAAAGCTTACACTCCATTTGTAGCTGTCAAACACGATTTACATTATTTGATAAGGTTTGACTTTTATCGTACGAGAAATAATGGAAAATTGCATTTGACAATAACTTCTGGCTTTGAATGTGACTTGTGTTTACAAATTCTGAGTCGTTTACAAGGAAGATTGATGCAAAGCTTTCAACTGACTTTAAAAAATGCAGCGGGTTTTTAATGTTACTGTATGGTTTTTGAAGTAAAAAGTTTTGAAGGCACCATGCACTTTTTGTGGCGGGTAAAAAAAATTAAACTCGTGTTAAGACACGTGACCTGATCGAAGACGGAGACGAGATAAGACGAATGAAGAGTAAAACCACTATCTGTTGTCGTCGCAAATCATACTGTGATATTCCGGCATTCCTGGAATGCACCAGTTGACTTTTTTTAGGTGTTACCTTAGTCTCTTTAATGAAAAAAAACTCTTTACTTAATAGATGTATTTATTAATTTTGATTTTTTGTATGAGATGGGGCTTTCTGATTTAATTTTTTTTTTGGTTTTTAATTTAGTTCAATTAGTTCAAAATTCGACACGCAATATTTGAGAATTCTATTTTACATAATCTTAAGTAATGTGTTAAAGTATCTTCACTCCCATATCGCCAAAGAACTAGGCAGAGACACAATCAAAGCACCCACGACTGGCCGAAGATACTAAGTCCTATAACGTGATAGGTGACAATTTTAATGGGTGATTTTTTGTTATTTTATAGTGACTGGTCAAACTTATATTTTGTCTACCGGGTAGTTTTATTGATATTTTAACAAGAACTAGCTGCTCAGGCAAACTTCGTTACACCTGTTCATTTTGTATGGGAAAATTAAAATGTTGTTTTTCCTAATTACCTTACAGTCGGACGGGATAAAAATTCTATATCCGTCTCCTGAATCGAAGCTACATTATTAATTTTCAAATAAATCAGTTTATCCTTTCTCGAGTTACAAATAGTGTAACTAATACGACTTTCTTTTACATAAATAGATTATGTTGTGATATAAATTATAGTCGTCTCTATGGTCTAGCGGTTCAGGTGTTGGACTTGAATTCATAAGATCACGTGGTTTTTCAAATTTTATAATAAAAAAAAATGTTGCTCGGGATTGGATATATTCCCGATTGGTGATAGGCTTGTCACCTATCACGTTATGGGACTTAGTATCTTCAGCGAGTCGTGGGTGCCCTGGTTGTGCCTCTGCCTACCTTTTCGGGGATATTTTTCGGGGACTTTTTTTAAATTACAGTTTTATTAGAGTTTTTCTTTTAAAATCTTTTTCGCAATATCTATTAACCTGAAAATAAAATCGTCGAAGCCAAGCAAGAGCATCAAATTTCTTAATCGCACACTGTCTGTTATTAAGGATAGCAGTTACCAGCTAGTAATTACCTACTTGCCTGTTTGTTTCTGACAGATCCAATTACACCAAAGGAGCCGAGCTTTTCATGCCTGTCATATTTTACCTCTTTGTACTTCATTTAAGCTCCCTTGCTACGATACTTATGTAATTATCTTATTTTCTGTTATTAACTCCACATTTTCTAGAGATTTTATATCTTGTTTCAATAAAGTGCAATTATGAAGTTGTAGGTATATCTATATATATAAAACAATGACTGGTTTGTTACAACACTTGAAACTCGAAATTTGCTGGACCAATTTCCATGGTTTTAGAGTCGTTGGATTTGTCTCCACCCCGAATAGCTAAATACATCTTAAAATCAATGAAAACTCAACGAATACGTAATTATAAAAGATGAATAATCTGTACCCTATTCATATTGTGAATGCGAAAGTTTGTATGCTTGTTTATTTGTTACTCCTTCCGCAATAACTGATGAACCGATTTTCGTGAAATTTGGTACTCACATAGAGGGTAACTTGCATTAATACATATGATAGTTTTTATCCCAAAACAATGTTCCTGTGGCACCACGGGCAACAGCGGGTATAATGTAAAAGAAAGTCATGTTATTTAAACCAATTAGGCTGAAAATTGATGAGGATGTAGCTTGGGGAACTGGGAGAAATACAAAGGGCACATTGTATCCCGTACAACAACGAGGGAACTAGGAAAAATAACATTTTAATTTTTTCCATACAAACTGAACTGAAATTCATATTTGCTTCTCCTTGGACCAACATCTTCTATTTGTTCGCTCGAAAATATGATGTGGGAATGTAACGACCCCATAGTTTACTACGAAGCTAAATAACCTAGTAATCTAGGTCATGCTGCTAGAGTTATCAGACTATGTGGAAGAATCTTGGCAGCAGCAGTAAGAGTCATTAAGGTAATACTAATCCAGGCGAGTCCTTGGATTAGTATTACCTTTATAACTCTTATTGCTGCAATCATGCCTGTGCCTGTTTTTATCGTGTTCCGGTTTGAGGAGTAGGGTACTTCATAATGTTATTTGCTGATAAGCGTAAGATTTGAGCCTCAAGTTGGCAACGCAATATCAAAATTTGTTCTCTGTAAAAGCGATTTGTGCCTCTATAATAATACCTGCTACGTAATAAGACTTATCATACTTTATATCATATATTATTATAATGTTTGAACGTATGTACTTAGTATATTATATCACTACATAGTATAAAACAACATCGCTTCCCGATTCAACAACAATCGATTTTGAACAACATCGATTTTGATGCGGTTTTTTTAATAGATAGAGTGATCAAAGAGGAAGGTTTATAATAGCACAGAGGTTTGTCCACCCGAGCAAAGCTGGGACGAACTGCTAGTTATATATGTATACATTATATGTAGATGTTCGTGTGTAACAATCTTCACGCCCATATCCCCAAAGAGGTTAGCAGAGACATAACCAAGGCTCCCACGACTAGCCGAAAATACGAAGTCCCACAATTTGATAGGTGGCAAGCCCATCGCCAACCAAGCACATATCCAATTCTAGACAACGTAATTTTTGATCAGAAAATTGTAAATATTAATTTTCTATTTTTTTGTTGCCCGACCTAGGAATCGAACACGGGACCTCACGAAGTCAAGTCCGACGCCGGACCGCTAAAGCACAAATTTCAGTTATTTTTATCTTATGTCGGACCATACTGTACTCCAATTCTATGGTTATTTTTATTTTTAGTGTCAATTTCTCACGGGTCAGCCAGTAGAAAACTCTCTTACGGAGATAAGCTCGCCCATTGTACTGTTATTTTTTGTGTTGCTGTTATGTATACAATAAAGGGATTATTGTGAAGTATTATTCAAGTATTTCTTGCCAATATCCCCGAAGAGGTTGGCAGAGACACAACCAGGGCAACCACGATTAGCCGAAGATACTAAGTCCCACAATGTGATAGGTGCCAACAGGACACACATCCAATCCCAAGCAACATTTTTATTATTAGAAAATTGGAAAAATTGGAAACTTTTTCTTGCCCGACCCGGGAATCGAATCCGGGACCTCATGAAGTCAAGTCCAACTCCTGGACCGCTAGACCATGAAAATGATTAAATATTATTAATTTTAAAGGTATATTTAAGCATGTTTTCAACATTTTTTTCAGTAATATTTAAAAAGTAGATTCAGGTAGTTAGTTATAACATATAACTTTTTGGAAGATTTGCCGTCACCTTAATGCCTGGTTATATTAAAGTTGCATATTAATATCCCATATTTTCATAGCCTCTGTGGTCTGGCGGTCCGGTATCGGACTTGACTTCTTGTGGTCCCGGGTACGTTTCCTGGGTCGGGCATAAAAAAAATTGTATTCTCAATTTTCTAATATAAATATATATATATATATATCTCTCTCTCTCTGCCTTCCTCTTCGGGGATACGGGGGCAAATATACTTTACGTTTCCTTTTTACTTTTTCATACCGATATTGCTGTCATAATAAACCACACACCGAAAAGTTTCTCCTCTTGAATAATGCTAAATGCTATATTTATTGGCACGAAGTACAAACTTAATTTTTTTTTCGATCGATCGAGGTCGAACAAGAATACATCTCTCCTGATAGTAAGAGAAAATATTGCCTATTAATACCAGAATGCTAGGTCTAATGTGCGTCTTTACCGTGTAGCCTGCAATGGGTATCATTATGTCTGTCTTTTTGGTAATAACCCATTTGTACCTGTACTTCTTACGTGATGCTAAGCTGAAAGGCAGATGATTTATTATACACAAGGGATCCGAAATAAAACGGTAAAAATAATTAGACCGCTTTAGCGTAGGGATAGTAGGGATATTTGGTGTAGGTATAAGATAAATCCCTCGATCCCTTATAGAACAATCTAGAATATTTTTATTTCTCAAAAATTACACTACTGTACTATAATCAGACATAGCGGTAGAGTTTTGATGCAACTTTCATTTCTTATTAACATTTCTCAGCCCCAAAACTTCAATGCTCATCATTATCTGAGGCTAGGGTAGCTGCTAAACTTATGTATCTACGCAAGAGGCTTAAGATCACAATTTGTGTGTTTATTTTTATTAAAAGATTAATCGATTGTTGGCGTTCTATTTGTTTGTTTTTTTTATGAAATTGGAAGGTAAACAAGCAGACGGTTTTCCTGATGGCAAGAAACTCCCACCGTCTATATAAACCAAAGGTGCGTTGCTAACCAGAGGCCGGGATGTTAGGCCTCGAGCAAAATTAAGTTTACCGGCTACTTTACACTCCGAACCGGAACACGTCATGACGTTATGGCGGCAGGAATAGGTAAGGCGGTGGTACCAATCCGGGTGAGTCGCTGTCGTCTAATAATAAAAAAAAACTGAAACTAAAGGTTCAAAGATTCAAAGCCGTTTTCATTTGTGTTCTGTCTAAATTTGTTATGCCAGTGATGTAAGGGTTGATTTTATATGTACATACATCAATAAAACTGACACCAGCGTTTCACATCTATCTAGAATCGTCTAAAATATCTGAATTATTCAAGGAACCTTTTGCTGACATACTTTTGAAACTCTTTTCCAGGTATCTGGAAATGAATACGTGGAATGATCAACACTATATTTGTTGAATATCAACTAAATTGACCTGAAACTGACAATTCAATTTGTTGTGTCAGTGCGCATACTGATTGTAATTCTCGAAAAAAACGATACTCACACACAGATAAGAAGTCGATTTTAATATTCACACCAACACATCTTCTTTAACTAATTAAGTAGTAAGTAATTTTAGATTAAACGACCTGTACTAAGATTATTAAGAAGAAATAATGAACCACGGGACTTGAATCATCCGTAGCTCAATTGGTTAGAGCATTCGTCGGCTTGAAATAAAAGGTTACAGGTTCAAACCCAGTGTGGGACGAAATTTTTTTCTTTCTTTAAATGTATATAAGTAAAGAAACTGTCTACCTACCCCGTAAGGAACTTGTAGATATGCAGTACTTAAGTAAACAAACTAATATTCCTAGAGAAATTACACAAATTGTTCTAACTTTAAAGTAAGCAAATGATTTGCTTGTGTTATGGGTGTAAGACAACGATCCTAATACAAAGAAATTTTTAAAAAGATAGTAGTATAAATATAATAATCGCCCACAAATACATGTCCACATACTAATATACAGAAATACATATTATGTTGTACATTTTATAAACATAAATACAAAGAAAAAAAGACATATACGCCGTCACACAAATATACCTATCTTCCTGTCGGTAATCAAACCCGAGCCTCGCGGTTGGTCGGTGTAGTTAAGCTTGTACGAAAGCTCCTCGGCCAACGAGGCAGTCATATATATTGTTTCTTAATCAAAATTAGATTTTTAAAATTATTTGCTTTCAGATTTTTTATTAGACGGATATAAAACGCAATTTTTTCAAATTTTTTAATGGCATCTAAGTAACTAGACTGCTTCGTGGGTGAGTCCGCAGTACTCTGATACTTATACAGTTTTTGGGCTTGGCTTCTTGTCAGGTAGGCTTGAATACCACTGTGATTGTATATTATTCTTAGCTCTACTAACATTTATGAGGTCCGGGTTCGATTTTGACCAGGAGCTGGCATTTGTGCGTAGAGATATTTTAATTTCTGAGTCTGGATGTCTACTAAATTTAGTGTAGTTCAAATTTACTACGCTTTTATTTCTATGTATTTTTCCGTTATTTAACGCTCGTAATTTGTCTAGATGATTTTTTTTTATAATGCCGTTGTAAGTGAAGATGAAAACCTCATTAAAATAATAGCTCTGACTAATAAAAAGTAAATGTTATGTAATAAATTATTTCCTTAAGCTTTCCAAAGAAGACATTTTATACATGTTCGTTTTGAAAAAATATATTTAACCACACCCTTTAAATATTTGAAACACTTAATCGATTTAGTGCGGTGAAATTGAGAATATCTTTAATGATCTTTATATAAAAATATACGAGTTTACCAAGTGTGTATTTTTGATATACAAACACAGTATTTATACGATATCAAATTATTAATTCACTAATCACAAATTACGGTAACTCCGTAAACCTTTTAAAAATTTCAATCCATATTAAATCCAACCCGGTCAGATTAAATTCCATCAAAGCAACATCTATCACTATAATTGAAATCAAGGCTGTACGATCGCTAATTTTCTTGCCCCGAATATCAGATATAGCGGCCGCATCATCTGCATTGCAAAGTTCTAAATCGAAATTGAAGCACGAGTTAAATTAGACTCCTGTATGTCGAATAATAATTTTGTCCAGCTCAGAATTCAGGACAGTGGTATGTTGATTAACTGAATGATAAGTGACAGATCAAAGACGTTTGATTATACTAGTGCAGTGGTCGTCCATTGGTCGAAATTCGAATATTCAATATATAATTAATTATCTTTTTGATAAGAACGCCATCTTTATTTATCAAGACTAACTTCTTTGTTTTCAAACTATATGAGTTTTGTACGCTATCTATGATCTTTTATCGATGTAAATATTTTTGTTTGTGTGCGTTACATGTATGGTAGTATGTGTAATCTTTTATTGATTAATGTAATGCACGTTCTAAGCATTAATTACTATTGAAAAATATTAGTTTTCTTTTTTTAAGATAATGGAAGGCGAACAAGTAGACAGATTTCCTGATGGTAAGAAATTCACACCGCCTAGAGACACCAAAGGTGGTAATGGTGCGTTGCAAACCTGGGACCGGGATGTTAGGCCTCGAGCAAAAGTAACTTTACCAGATACCTTACCCCCCAAACCGGAACACGTCAACGGCAAGCTCTGACGTTATGGCGGCAGCAATAGGTAAGGCGGTGGTACCAATCTGAACGAGTCGCTGCGAAACTCTACAACCTAGTCGAATTTCACGCTGTTAGTGACGGTAAGCTCTGCTCGCCTTTTACGAGCTGCCTGGCAGGTTGTTTGCTCAGTGTCAGATGAACTTTATGACTTTTATGACAGATGGTTTATTCTGCAAAAGAGCCCAAACCAACACGGTGTAAAACTTAAGCTTCTCCTACACATACAATATAAGTGTGCCAAATTTCACACTCCTGCGTCTGCGCAATTTTCGTAAAAAGGAGTCCAAAGTTTTTAATTTACGTATTAACATTTTAGTAAGAAGTTATTCTATGATTCTTTTAACGAATTTTATGTTATTTGATAGTATATTAGTCCAGTTCCTCTGTGCAGAATTATCCAGTCTATCTGGCACATCATAAGCGAACAGCATAGGTAAAATAGCAAAGGTTCATTACCAACAAGATCACTGGTTTGTGAAGAAATTTAGCGTAGGATTTCTCTGCTCGTCATGCATCTCGTCGTCGTCTGCTTTTGTCATATTTCGGTCCAGATGTAGACTTGAAGATAAGCAGCACAAGACAACAACAAACAACACGAAAATGAGGGTGTCTAATACCACCAGCAGAGCCATACGCTTGCAATACTATATTAAAAGTATATTGAACTATATTTGCAATATCCTCCGACTAGCTAAGAATCGTCTCAATCACGATAGCTTTTAAATAAAAACCCGCATTAATATCGGACCATCCGTTCAAAATTTATGATGGCACAGACATACTCACACAGAAACATAAAACTTATAATAACAGTCTTTTTCAGTCGGGGGTTGAACAATAGAAATAAATCAAACTGAATTTCTTGTGCTGAATCTTGTTGGTGCGTGGCTGCTTTCTAAACCACTGGCAGTCACGAGAAATATTTTTTTATGTTTACTAACTGTCCCGGCAAACTTCGTTCCACGCTATCAGTATGAGAAATAATAAAGTATTATTTTTCCCATTTTCCCTTGCAAATTTCCCGGGTTTTCTCTTTATAAAAACCTTTTCCTGACAATACCTTTTTTTATGATATAGAAAGGCAAACAAGCAGACGGATTCCGTGATGGTAAGAAATTCACGCCGCCTATAGACACCAAAGGTGGTAATGGTGCGTTGCCAACCTGAGGTCGGGATGTTAGGCCTCGAGCAAAAATAAGTTTACTGGCTAACCGAACCGGAACACGTTATGACGTTATGGCAGCAGGAATAGGTAAGGCGGTGGTACCAATCCGGTTGAGTCGCTGCGAAACTCTACTACCTAGTCATATGTCACGGTGTTAGTGACGGTAAGCCTATTCTCGCCTTTTACGTGCTGCCTGGCAAGGAAGGCAGATGGTCTATTCTGAAAAGGAGCCCGGACCAACAGGGAGGAAACTAACACAATAAAAAAATAATTAGCCAAATCGGTCCTGCCGTTCCGAAGTTTTGCTCTTAGCGACACATTCACATTCATTTTTATTTTATAGATGTAAAATAAATATTTTCTATTTCCATTTTCAACAGTAAAGGCGTGTTGTAGGTGTTCTATGTATTATAAAACCAAAGCGTAGCGAGTTTAATAGAAAAAGAATATTTTTTATCGAGATATTTTAAATTTCGAATTCATTCAAAAACAACACGAAACAATAAAAAAAAAATTAGAGCTCCATTCCAATTATTCAATTTTTGTGTAATAAAAATAGCTTACTTTAAAGTCTATCAAATTAGAATGTACTTTTCAATTTTCCAACAAAAACAAGGTTGTCCGCTATTGGATAAGGGCCCGGATAGGGATATAGGTTCACATTGTGAAATTAAAGTACCTTCAGCTAGTCTTGATTGTACCTTTGCCTACTTTTTCGGGGACGAGAAGATACTTCACTTTATTTTTTATCACTATATATATATAACAAACTCACTTTCTGCTGCCTGTTCCTATGTATGCTTAAGTCTTTAAAATTTTCATTTTTTTTGATAGAACTAGCGACCCGGTTCGGTTTCGAAGAATATTGTCAACACTACATTATACAAATAAACCTTCCTTTTGAATCACTCTATTAAAAAACCGTATAGCTTTTAAGATCTAAGCATACAAACATAGGAGCAGACAGCAAAAAGCGACTTTGTTTTACTGTATACTGATGTCATAGAAGTTTGTCCACTCGTGCATGAATAGATGGGCGGCTAGTATGTTTCATATTTAAAATGAAAGATCATGGTAGATGTAAATGTGGGCATGTACCTAAAGAAGGGCTGAACCAATTTGGCTAATTTTGGTTTTGAATTGTATATGATAACATATGGGTTCAAAAGGTAAGAAAATGGGAAAAACTGCGAGGAGATTAGAAAAACAATTTAAACTTTTTAATTTTCCCGTATTATCCAATATTATCTGAGGGTGGTGTCAAGAGTCTCCGAAACCGGCGTGTTTGTATGAAATGAATGTGAAGGAAGCCAGACAGGTTTGTCAGGACCGTGAGGTCTGGCACTCGATACTCTCTGCCTACGCCGTAAGGGACTTGGCGTGAAGATATGTATGTATGTATGTATGTAATTTTCCCATACGAACTAAATGGGGCAAACGAAGTTGTCGCTACAGCTAGTCTTATCTTCTTAATGTATATAAATCTCGTGTCACGATGTTTGTCCTCAATGGACTCCTAAACCACTTAACCGATTATAATAAAATTCGCACACCATGTGGAGTTCGATCCAACTTGAGAGATAATATAGCTTATATCTCAATTTATGGTAAAAAAAATCCATCCGAGCGAAGCCGGAACGGGCAGCTAGTAGTTAATAAATTTCAGAAAGCAATAAACACAAACTAACAATAACTCATTTGTTAATCGATTAAAATATGCCCACGAGAATGCTTATAAAATATTAAACGAAAAATCAAATCATTCTGTTTGCCAGTGACATTTACATTAGCCATATAAATGAAGCTCACACCAATGAATATTCAAGAGGATTGGAACTATTACTATCGACCGCGTTAATATCTTCCACAGTAGCTTAATCATGACTCCCGTAGCCAGTTACAGTGATCGAGTTCTTTTCATAAGAAGCAAAAACTGATCAGTTTAATCAAGCCAGTGCTGCGCGTCAATCAGGAACCTCGTTACTGTAACGACTGGTAATTTTCTTTCGCTGACCGAATTCGATTTTCAAACTCATCCTTTATTATTGGCCTTTGTTCTGGAATCAACCATGATTTTTACGGAACAAAAGCTTTATTTGCATTTACTACAATCACCTTTAATATTGTGGCACTCGATTTTCAGGATATCAGGGCTATTGGCCGAAACAAATGACGATATACGCGATATATTTCTACACTTATGGAGTTTTGGAGGCCGCTCGTTTGTTTCGTTGTTGCATATATTTTCATCGGTGAAATATTTTTTTAGTATCACCACGCTATTTATTTATAGTAACAGAGATAACTTTTATATATACAATAGATTGTGTATTATTACTTCGTCAGTTTAATTAATGGAGAGTTGTAGATATTTCTCCATTAATAATAATTGCTGATTTAAGTTGTTTTGGTTAGGCTAACAGATTTACATATTCCTTAGTCGATTACACGTAGTACATTTTCTGTGTGTCTTACCTATACTCATACATACCACCGGGTATACCTGATACTTGGTTAAAAATCCACCACCTCCCTTATCTCTACAATAATTACAGTGATATGTTTCGGAAATAAGTAAATAATAGCCGGGTGAAAGAATTTTTTCATTCGTTACTCCTTGGCCACAGGATAGCGATGTACCTTTTTATTACATTACATCTATGGTGTATCTTACTTTTAGAAAAGCCGTTGTAATATTATTTTCTAAGCTGGCCTTTGTAGTTGGTAACTACACTGGCCAGCAATAAAAAATAAAAATGTTCTCTATTATAAAATTTTTAAAATGTAGAACCTAAATTTAAGTCGAAAGGACAGTCTGCGACATGTTCTGACACGGTCTACATTGGTCTGCATCTAGTAATCTCAGCCTACTTTTTTTTATTCCTAACATTCTTCCTAATATTCTATAAGTCGACGGAACTATGACTGCTGCTTGCTGCTTGGTGTCTGCTGCACGGTGGTGGGAGGACCCTAGACCGGCGGAAGCTGCCCGCCGGTGTTCTTCTGTGGCCGCCTTCCCAGCCGCCCTCTTCTACTGCTGCTTCTGGCTGCTGAGGGAAGGCGCCAAAGGGTCCCGCTAGCCCAACCGCCGAAGACTACAGCAGCAGTCCTTCGAGTTCTGTCGACAGACCACCGTATCCCACGACCCTTTTCTTTCTTTATCCGGCAGAACCTTTTTGTGCACAGACTTTTTGTATGGACTTTATTTTTACTAGTGTTTCTTTTATTATAGTGTTTTTTTATTTACATTTTTTAATTTTTATGCCAACAGGATCCCGTGTCCCAAATATGTCTGTTGGTTTGTTTTTTTATTCTGTTAACATAGTGGTAGGTGGTAGCTAAGCCACCCCCACTACGTTACACCGTGTGCTTGTTCGCTGCCTCATGTTCTATACAAGAACTTATACTTGATGAGCTGTATAATCTTAACTGGAAATAGCTTTGTCTGACTGTTTCTTCTGTAATCGTATATTTGATAAGTCAATCTATGAAACTATCAAGAAAACTCATATCAACTAATTTCTCTTCATGTAAAAGTAAAGACAAATTGTAGTTGTGCATTGTCTTTCTCGTTGTTTTATTTAATCGACAAACTTTGACTATTTTCCTGAATAGACATGTTTCTTTTGCGCATACCTGCATTACTGTAGCAACAAGATTTATCCAATATGAATTCAATAAATCATTAACATTGAAGAGATTTAAATACATTCCTATCATTTGTAGAGTATTTGTCGGTGTGTTATTCCCGGTATTCCAACCACGATTCTCGCCGAATCTAAATTCTAAATCTAAATCTAAAATCTAAACTCTGGTTTCAACAACTATTTCTTGTTCTGTTCTAATTCTTCTGA
>NJDD01001379.1:163056-198711 GCA_002245505.1 Calephelis nemesis
TAGTAGTAATATATCGTTTACATAGATACGGATTTCACTTCAATCTTGAATTTTTAAACAAAGTTTTATTATTAAAAGCGAAGGGAATATTAGCGCTATTAGGGGTTGAGAAGACTTACTTGGTGTCGTTATTAAAATAATTAAACACAAGTATGCCGACTCCGGAGATGCGGATGATTTACCGAGACATTAATGGGTTAACTTCGTCAAACTTCTGTTCACTCATAGCTTTGTTTGTAGTCAACAGTATCGTGTTACTGGTAATATAAGGGAAATTAATATTTTACACACACTCCGGTGTCTATTACCCTATTAATTAGCATTTAGATATATGGTAATTTTTAACTTAACATGCACCTATTTACAGCTGTAGATCTTTTTAAACTCGTATAATAAACAGAAATAAGACAAAATCTGTACTTGATATACATTTTTAAAAACAATGATTGCTATACGTATGTCGCTTTTTGCCCGGGATTGGATAAAAGTCCTGTTGGCGATAGGCTCACACTATGGGAATTAGTGTCCGGCTAGTCATGGGTGTCTTGGTTGTGCCTCTGGAACGTAGGCGTGAAGATACTTTACTATATTTTACGTTTTATATACAGGATACAGAAACCAAAACGAGGGTAATAATTTTTTTCATGTTTTTCTGTTTATCTGTACACTTTTCGCACAAAAACTACTGAAAGGATTTTTATCAAATTTTGTGTAGTAGTTGCTTATAGCCAGGGTCAACATGCAGGATATCATTTACCTACTGATAGAAAATATTTCGCTTCAATCACCAGCCACAAAAAGTCAGTTCAACCCGTGTACCAAGTATCGTCTTTTTTAAAAATTTAAAAAAATCTGCTGTAGCTTAGATTTCGGAACATTTTTATGAGTGCAACGGACATTGAAAAAATTTTTGCAGTTTTGCTTTGTCTAAATGTTTGTGCGTGACTCTAGAAAAAAAAACAAAGAAATCTAAATAGAGTTTAGGTTGCCATAGAATGCTATAGATAACATCAAATACCTTCTTTTATCGCGTGCCTCACCTCACCCTGGACCAGGCAATCCAACTACTGCATAATTTATATGTCTTATACTTTAGGTAATGCAAGATTAGATAAAAAAATAAACAAGATATTCTTCACAGGACTTTTAGGCAACCTATTTTTAACATGTTTTATACTAAACAAAAATATTTTTGTTATCAGCTCAGTGGAGCACGACTTAAGTTCGGATCTTACACCACTCGTACATACTTGTAAATTTTTCATTCATTTCTAGTGTTAGAAAATTTTTTGGCGTCTGTAAGGGAGGCTACTGAAACCGTATAGCATAGAGATAACACAACATCCCCCGTGTTGGTCCGGGCTCCTTTGCAGAATAGACCATCTGCCTTTCTTGCCAGGCAGCTCGTAAAAGGCGAGCATAGGGTTATCGTCGCTAACACCGTGACATCTGACTAGGTGGTAGAGTATCGCAACGACTCGCCCGGATTGGTACCACCGCCTTACCTATTCCTGCCGCCATAACGTCATGACTAGTTCCGGTCCGGAGGGTAAGGTAGCCGGTAAACTTACTTTTGCTCGAGGCCTAACATCCTGACCTCAGGTTGGCAACGCATCATTATCATCTTTGGTGTCTCTAGGCGGCGTGAATTTCTTACCATCAGGAAATCCGCCTGCTTGTTTGCCTTCCTATAACATAAAAAAAATATCAATTATCATACAATAACGTGGAGTACTGCAAAAGTAGGTGAGTTTCTACAAGCCCGTTGACGATATTGCCAAGAAAATTGATTGGGATAGGCTAGCGGGATGCTTTTAGCCTAAAACATTTATTTGCCGGGTTACCTGTTGATCTACATTTGTGTTATTTGACACATGAACGGAAGACTATTGGACTCATTTTAATTAAGTTTTTTTTTTATGATAATGGAAGGCAAACAAGCAGACGTATTTCCTGATGGTAAGAAATTTACGCCGCCTAAAGACATCAAAGGTGGTAATGATGCGTTGCCAACCTGAGGCCAGGATATTAGGCCTCGAGTAAAAGTAAGTTTAAAATACGGCGGTGGTACCAATCCGGGCGAGTCGCTCCGAAACTCTACCCCCTAGTAGGATGTCACGGTGTTAGTGCGGTAAGCCTATGCTCGCCTTTTACGAGCTGCCTAGCAGGAAGGCTATTCTGCAAAAGAGCCCGGACCAATATTCGAAAGATAGGGACCCAGCTTAAAATCTAACAATATTTTATTGAGATCGGTTAAGAAGCACGAGAATCATTTAAAAGAATTTAATGTTGTACTGTCAAAAGTTGATGGCGTAGGTTGCTTTTTTAATATAGGGCTTTTTTGTTCCGGGAAGTTTAATGCATGAACCTTAGTACATATTGTTCGAACCTTTTATCACACAAAAATAATTATTTTGAAATCACGCATTGAGGAAACAGCAATACAGAATGCAAAAAAATGGTTTTAATCATAACCACAATCAAAGCAAAAGATTTGACCTCCTCGTTGGTCGAGTGGCTAGCGTACACGCCTAACTACATCGCCAACCGCGAGGCTCGGGTTCGATTCCCGGCGGAGGCAGGCATTTGTGTGATAAACATTTAGATGTCTGTATTTCCGGGTCTAGGTGTTTATTAAATTTATTCTGGTATTTATCAAAGTAAGTCTATGTGTTATTATCGTTGGCTAACACCCATAACACAATCATATAATTTGCTTACTTTGGGGTTAGATTCAATGTGTGTAACTTGTCCAGGTGTATTTATTTATTTTTTTATATGATAAGTCAGTCAATCTGAGATATAAAGAATGTGTTTTTTTTTAAAGTATCTTTACGCCCATATCTCCGAAGACATTGGCAGAGGCACGACCAGGGCACCCACGACTAGCCGAATACACTAAGTCCCACAATGTGATAGGTGGCAAGCCTATCGCCAATGTGTTTTTTTTAATTTCAACTAAAAAAATGTGACTTGTCCATTAACATTCATTTATTTTATTTAAATACTAAAACTACTTAATTTCTTTCGATAAATTTGACAAGGGCATAACTGACCACTCTTGTTTTTATCCGATCACTAAAGTAACTAACGCATCGGAGTTATTATTGTATGGTAAAATACTATTAGTTTTTCCCAGTTACGGGCTAGCACATACTCGTAATATATTCTGTAAACTTATTTAACAATTGTAAGTTGGTACTGTAATTTCCGTTCTGCACCTCGCTGATGCAAATGTTGGAGAAACAAGTTGAATGAATTCAAAAGCTCATACCGAGAGCATGAGGTACCACACTACTGGTTTTTTTTTCTTTTTAATATGAATCACATACAAACGTATTGTTAAAGAATTGTTCACATTTATTTATATTACTCGAGAGAACAAAATTTATTCATAAAATAATGCAGTTATTGGATCAATTAGTTAACAAAAGATTTTTTTGTTAACTAATTTAAGGTGAAAGGTTAAACATGGACCTTGACATTTTTTAGATACAACAATTAATAGAAACAGGCAGCTAGAAAGTTTTTTTTTTAATTGGGCGGACACATCTGCCATTAATCAAGCCTAAGTTTGCAACTAGGTTTAACAAAATCAGACTTAAATTATTCACAATCAGTCACAGAAAGACAAGGCAGGGTCTTCGCCGTTTCTTCTCGTGACTGGCTAAGCTTGGAAACGGTGGTAGCTTATGGTAGTTAGGGTTAAACCTAATTATATTTTAAAATTTTGTTCAAATATTTAAAACGTAATATGTTATAAATCTTAGTAATAAGTATGTATAATTTTAACGATATTTACACACCATAATGTGGTAACAAATAACTTTTGTTACAGCTTTTAACACACATTTTCGGCAAACAAATAAATTTCATTTTCCAAATAATTAAACTAGTTATTAATATAAATAGTTGGCTTAAAAGTTAAAGAGTATTTAATTAAATATTTTTTTATTAATATAGTAATATTTGCACAACAAAATATGGTAGAATATGTTGATATACTCAAATATTTTGTAACATATCATTTGCACACATGTTACGCAAATAAATAATGTTCTTTCTTGGTTAAAGCGTTGGATGCTCAAGCTTATTAAGTGAAATTTGGCTTTAACAACGTGTTTCCGAACAAAATGCCGCCAAAATTTAGTAATTTTGCTCGATATGTACACGAAAGTCAATTGATACGAAAAAACTTCGATCATGTTTCTTTTTGACGGCGCCAAAACTCCTCTGGAATCCTACACTCTGTTTTTAAACAGTAATTAAAAAAATACAGGACTGTCTGGACCGCAGATTAAGTTCAAATTTAATAATGATCAGAAGATGGAAACAAAACAAAGCAATGTCAATCTTGATAATTTTAATGGAACAATATGTCCCATCCATAATCGTACGTATTTTATGTAAAGTGTTGGAAAGGATTTCCTACATAAAACCCATTGACCCGAGGCGAGCGTAACTCACGAGCGCGCACAGGACACGCGGACAATAATGGCGGCCATAATTTGCCTGCAATGGGCCTCACACTATCGCACTGTCAGCTCCATCGAAAATAAGCTTCGTTTACCTATCTAAATCTTTTTCACAGGGTAAAGATGAATATTTTTACCCATATATTTTTATCCAAATATTGGATAGATTCCATACACGTGTTACATAATTTTCAATTTAGGAAGCGCTGTATGTGATAAAATTATAGGTAGTTATTTTGACTTATTTTTTTCTGTGATAGATACAAACTTAGAAGCTAAGGACTAAATGTCTATGTGTTTGTCATATTCATTTTCAGATTCAATGATCTTTTGTCGTTGTCAATATTTTTGATTGTCTGTCAAATGCATGTTAGTATGTGTAATGTTTTATTTTTTTAAAGAATGCACTTTGCAATGACTGTTATTGAAAAATATTAGCGTTTTGCACTTTTCCCAATCATAAACTATAAGTGTGCCAGAATTCTTTAATCCGTCCTCGCAATTTCTTGAAAAGGGGTTTTCCGTGTTACGATTCCTCCGTTAAGTAAGCCCCCGTTTCATATAAAAGGATCCAAAATTTATTGACGTATTAAAATTATGATGTAAGAAAATAATATAAAACTATAATGAGATACCAATTACTACAGTAAGTAATTACTATACTATATAGTATAAGTATGGTGTATTTGTTTATTATTCACGAAAAAACCGTTACCGAAAGGAGCTCAACTATTTATAATAACGCGATTATTATACCGAGCAATATCGAGGTTGATAATATTAATGGAACAATATGTCCCATCCGTAATCGTACGTATTTCAAGTAAAGTGTTGGAAAGGATTTCCTACATAAAACCCATTGACCCGAGGCGAGCGTAACTCACGAGCGCGCACAGGACACGCGGACAATAATGGCGGCCATAATTTGCCTGTAATGGGCCTCACACTATCGCACTGTCAGCTCCACCGAAAATAAGCTTCGTTTACCTATCTAAATCTTTTTCACAAGCCAAAGATGAATCTTTTCGCCATTATTTTACTTGACAAATTGGATAGGCATTTTAAAGAATATATTTAAATAATTAATTTGGTTAGCAAAATTGTGGTTGCTTTAACTTATATTTCCTCGAAGGTAGGAAAGAAGGTAACCCTATTTTCCTACCTACGAGGTGATATAACCTACTCACCTACTTTTACTCCTAAAGCATCCGAAGTTTCTTATGGTTTGGGTTCAATTCCCGGGTGATTACTTATTTTGTTATGATATTTTATTTACTTTCTCCATCTATATTAGGTATCGTTGTTTAACATTCATAATACAAATATAGTTATGCTAACTTGGGTATTATATCTATTTGTATCATTTGTTCGACCAAAAATCTCTTTAAAATCGTTGGTTTTTTTATTTTATTATATAACGTCATCATTTATTTTTGTTTCGATTTTTATACCAAGTAAATGTGCCTTTTTATCTTTTTATATTAGGGTTTAATGAAATATTGTACAAAAATGAATACGTTAAGATTTTAATTTTATGTCAAATTGTTTATAGCTATTACTAGAAAGAAGAAGATAATGCTATACTGACAACTATAGACTGATAAGTGTGTATCTAATCTACACTCGAACCAGAGCGAGCACTGGCCACGTGTCGGGAAACATGTGCCGAGATATTAGAGTAAATATAAACACAGTTTGTCAATGACAAAGTTAAATTAGTCTAAGTAAGTGCAAGGCTAATTAGGAGTAACTTAAGCTGAAAATACAATGCTGCATTTGTAAAGCGAAAATCCTTTATTACGTAGATTTGCTTACTGCCTTTGTGAGTTTATTATATTGTATTGTATTTAGTCACAGCTTTGTACAAATTGCAAATATAGTTAGCTACTACTTACATAAGACGTACATACATTTACTGTGACTAGTTAATCTATATATAGTATAAAGCAAAGTCGCTTTTCGCGTCTGTCTGTATGTATGTATGCTTATATCTTTAAAACTACGCAACGGATTTTGATGCGGTTTTTTACAATAGGTAGAGTGATTTAAGAGGAAGGTTTATATGTATAATAACATGCTTCATATATTAGAGAACCACTTATAATTTCAAGATTTTTAATGCGAAGTCGTAAATAAACATATTTTTTTGCTCTTGCATTGCAAACGCTGGCTGAAATCTACGAGATAGATCAAAATAATGTACTAAGTATTGTTTACCCTAAAAAGGTCTACAAAAAAGTTCGCGATGGTATATGTTTATCTATTAGGGATAACTTACAATAACCAATTTTTATCCTTTACTTTTTACGAAAAATAAGGGCTCATTTACGAAGCGATTTAAAGGAAAACAACATTAATCCTTATCTAATTAAGTATCTTAAATAAGTTTTACATTTAATATAGAACAATATAGCCCTGTATAGTATGTAAATTAAACGAATAGTTTCGGAGATATTACAGGTTTAAAATATAGGGACATCGCGGTTGCGACGGTACCGGCTGGCCGCGGTGCGTGCGCGACGAAGCACGCGCCATTTATCGGAGATCCCTAGCGAGGAAAATAACAAACTTAATAAAAACATGCTTTTCAGCGCGACATTTTTTATCTAAATTGTATTTACGTTCGTAATTTAATAATCCACACTAATATTATAAAGTTTGTATGCGAAAGTAACTCTGTCTGTCTGTCTGTTACCCCCAACCAATTTTGCTGAAATTTGGTATGTAGATAGTTAGCAATCATGAGAAGCATATTATTTTTTGGAAATTCAACCTTTTAAATGGGTTAAAAGGGGTGGCAAAGTGTGTATGAGAAAAATATTTTTATTGCACATTTTTGCATGAAACTTTGAATCAATGCTTTTTAGTACAAATGATGAAATGCGTATTTCAGGATTTTTCAAAATTCTACCCCATTGGGGGTTAAAGGGGGTATCTAAGTTTCTATGGGAAATTTAATTCTATTGAAATATTTTGCGTGACACTGAAATAATGCTCTGCAATACAAATTATGAGATACATATCTAAGCGTTTTTTGAAAATCAACCCCTATGAGGGTGAACGGGGGTGGCACAAATTACTTTGGAAAAATATTAAACAGTAATTTTTACCATAAGTCCATAACAATGAACCACGTACATCAGTTTATCATTAAAGAAAAACACACAAAGAAATTATGATATACATAGTAGCAAAATTGGTTAAAAATCACTACTTCCCTACTAATAATATAAATGCAAAATTAACTCTGTCTGTCTGTCTGTTACGCTTTTACGCTTAAACCAGTAAACCTCTTTGCGTAAAGTAAAAAAAAAACCTTTAAAAGTAAACAGTAAATTTTTTTTTTGTTTTTTTTTTGTTGCCCGGACCGGAAATAGAACCCAAGATCTCAAGAAGTAATTCCGAAGACGGACGGTTAGACCTCAGAGACGATACGTATATTTCTAAAATGTCAAAAATAAAATCTGTTTGAGGTTTCCATAACTTGCTATACAGTTTAATTTAAAATGATTTGCCGAAGTGCAGATAAAACTGTAAACACAATAACGTATTCCTACTATTTATCTGAGGTGAAATTAGAAAAAAGAAAGTGTATGTTCAGTTTTGACGGCAAAATTGCTGAATTGATTTTAATATTTACAAAAAAATAGATGAAACTTTGGATAGCGATATAGGCTACATTTTATCTTAAAATTTTAACGAGTAGTGTTGGAGAGCTACGCGGGCGAAGCCGCGGGTAACAGCTAGTACATTATATACGTTAATATTTTGAGTAAAAGAAACATAGGTAAAATAATATATCAGTTAAAGAGCTATGTTATATCAATGTATACTTACACATAAAAGAAAAAAAGTTTTTTTGTTCACCACAACGTATAACAGAAAAGATGGTCAGATCATTTTTAGTCACCTATGCCCATTATTATAAACATCTTAAACTACTTTCTTACCCGCGAGCAACGTCATCAGCATATAATAGATATTTCACACAGTAGCTTTTGTTATCTTTAACATAATTATAACTTAAACTTTTATCCATTATTAAATTTTTTCAAAAAAAAAATAGCCTTTGTGTAAACGTTGACTGTATGCATTTCAAACTTCATAAAATTGGGTACACAGGTTTACCCATAGCGGAGAGACAAACAAATTTTAATAAAAAATATCGAACTATAGATAGCAATAATATAAACGAAGATAGAAAAAATGTAATTTAATAGGTACTTTAGTGTGTTACTGTTATAAATATTGTTTATATATCTTAAAAGAAAAGTAAGTATCTTCACGCCCATGTCCCCGAAGAGGTTGGTAGTGGCACAACCAGGGACCCACGACTAGCCGAAGACACTAAATCCCACAATGTAATAGGTGGCAAGCCTATTGCCAACCGGCCACATATCCAATCTCGAGCAACGTTTTTTATTAGAAAATTGGAAAAAACACATTTTCCTTTTCTTACCCGACCCGGGAATCGTGATCCGGCACCTCATGAAGTCAAGTCCAACACCTGAACCGCTAGACCACAAAGAGGATAATCTTAAAAAATACAAAGATGTGTTTTTTACGCTAGCAAATCTTACATGATAAAATTATTCAGTGCTATTCAATTGCGTGAGAGAATGATGTTAAATCAAATGAGAGAATCCGAGTAAAGATGGCGCAGAGTGCACGATTAATTAAGATAGTACGGGAAGGTTGAAAACATTGCCAATAACGGTCGCTCATTGTAGGTACGAATCTAATAAGTTTGATAGGGTTTTTTATTACGGATAAAATGTTTTTTCATTATGATATCCTTTTATAAGTATTAAATGTCTTTATTTTGACATTTACTAGAATTCCGTATTTTATTCAAAAGTAGCTATTTAATGAAAACAACTTTACCCAGGATTGGGTATGTGCACGGTTGGCGATAGGTGACGGATTTCCTGATGGTAAGAAATTCACGCCGACTAGATACACCAAAGGTGGTAATGGTGCGTTGCCAACCTTAGGCCGGAACGTTAGACCTTAAGCAAAAGTAATTTTAACGGCTACCTTATCCTCTGAACCGGAACACATCAGCGGCAAGCGCTAACATTATGGCGGCAGAAATAGGTAAGGCGATGGTACCAATTCGGGCGAGTCGCTGCGAAACTCTACCACCTAGTCATATGTCACGGTGTTAGTGTCGGTAAGCCTATGCTCGCCTATTACGAGCTGCCTGGTACAGGAAGGCAGGTGGTCTATTCTGCAAAGAAGCCCTGACCATCACAGGGAAAATTAAAATATAATATTAACTTACCCAAGTTAGGTGACATTGTAGATTTTAAAGGCATGTACTATTTATGCGATTACAACATATTTTTAAACTGTAATACATAAAGTGCTTATAAAAGGTAATATATATTTGAGAATAGCTTTGATCACGTGGTGCATCGAACCTGCTACTCTAATCCCCTCTTCTGGTTTGAGTTTCAAAAAGAACAGGTGGAATTCCTGTGTTTTACACAGATATTACTATCTCCGGGTCCAGAGGCTTATTTCATTAATATAAACACTGATATTGACATTAGCAAGATTGGAAACATTAAAAAAAAGTAACTAAAGTCGCTCTTAAGCGGTTAAATCACTTTGGAGCTATCCTCCTGTCAATCTTAGGACTTGGTATATTAAAATAACTTGGTATATTATTTTATGTATTGCTAGCGGCTCCGGCTTTGCACGTTTATGAAATATACATACAAACCTTCCTCTTCAATCACTTTATCTATTAAAAAACCGCATCAAAATCCTTTGCGTAGTTTTAAAGATTTAAGCATACAAAAGGATATAGGTACAGAGGAAGCCACTTTGTTTTATAGTATGTAGTGATTAATTCCTAGTCCATTATTAAATTTAGATGATGTATATATGGAAAATTCTGCATTTAATTTTTGTGTCTAAGAGTATATATGAAATGTAAGAATATTTTTTGTGGTTTAATATATCTCTGGCCTTGAATGCTTTTAACGTCATAATATAACAGTAATGGCGAGCTTACAATCGCAGACTGAAGATTTGGGCGGCGTGCCCGCCCTGAAGCTGTCCCTTGTGGGATATTACTGCGAATAGCATGTTGAAGGATTATTCTAGCTTAACTGTAAATAATTAACTATTGAATTAGAGTACCCGTATATGGTGCGGATAAGAAGCTTATAGACAGGAAGTAACTAGTCGCTATTTTGAGTTAACAAACGATTATAACAACACATAAATGATACGAAATGTAATAAAAAAAATCATAAACTAGTGGGTTTTACGAAGACAAAAGATTTTGGTATATTCATTTCTATATTTTTTATAAAGTAAAAGATTTTTTCATACATACATATATATCTTCACGCCAAGTCCCTTACGAGGCGGGCAGATCGAGTATCGTATCGAGTGCCAGACCTCACGATCCTAACAAACCTGTCTGGCTTCCTTCACATTCATTACCCTTTTCATACAAACACGCCGGTTTCGGAAACTCTTGACATTAACCTCGGATAATATCAAAGCGATCTAATCGTGGAATATCAACCTTGATCTCCCCGCGTTCCCTACATCCATCTTATTTATTAGTCCATATCTTCAAGGAAAAGTTTTTTAAAATTCATTGCCTTATTTTTTAAGTAGCCGGATATAATGTACATAAACAAGAATATACATATAACTAACACGAAAATCTTTCATTTATTATCTGAAAAGCAACAAAAAAAGAACGGAAATTATTTACTTCCTGCAAAAGATTTTCCAATAATCTACATAAGACGCTTAAAGATGCCGTGTTTCTTCCTCAATATAATGTCTTGTATTATAAAGAGTGTATAACGGAAAAGTACAAGTTACTGAATAAATAGTAATTTAATTTTTTAAAAACACGCTATTATATCCAGCTGCACTAAAAAGTAGAAAGTGTTGGTGGTAATTTTGTTGCACACTCACTAAACTTATTTTAAGTTATCGCTGTCTTCTTTCAACGAAAGTAACAGAAAGAGATAAAACACTTTTAGTGAAATTAGACCGTACACGTCATTTCTACAGATGTTCAATTTATCACTCGGAAAACGTTGATCAAAAACATCACAATTTGACATGTTCGGACTAATTTCACATGTTTAAAACGTTCTACCTTTTTTGTTTTTGTATTATTGGAAAAAGATAGCATGCACCTAAAATAAGTTAAGTTGGTGAACAGCTGAGTTACCAACTTTATATGTAAATTGATCTACAAAAATTTAATGATTAGGAAAAAGTATTACACATCATAAAAAGGCTTTGGATTTTAGATTTCAATTGTTATAGGTAACATCAGTAGCCAGTGCATCGGTCTCTATTCTCCAAAAGAGCGCAGGACCGATACATAGAATAACTTACCATCACTTCTTAAATGAGACAAAGTAACTAAAGTAAATAAATAACTCAGAAGAGCGTACTGCGCTACGGTCTGATATTTTAAAAGAACATTCAGCTCAATCTCAACAAACGTAACCTACATTCGTTATCAGCGAGATCCTTTCAATTTCGTATCTTTCAGGTTTGCTTTACAGGTACGCTCGAGATATTGTCGATTTTTTAACAAATAAACATTTTTGAGAGCTTTCATTGTAAAACTAGCGGTTTTCTGCGATTTCTCTATTACAATTAAACAGGTCTTATAATAAGACTAGCGGCCCGTACCGGCTTTGCACGGTTATGTAATGTACATATAAACCTTCCTTTTTAATCACTTTATCTATTAAAAAAACAGAATCAAAATCCATTGCGTAGTTTTAAAGATTTAAGTGTTATACAAAGGGACATAGGGACAGATGAAGCGACTTTGTTTTATACTATGTAGTGAAGCATGACTGCTGACGCAAAAACTGTTAGCTATACTTATAATATTATGTATAATAAAGAGTAAATTTTATACAGTGAAGATATTTAAGAGAAATAGATGCAGGCGATTAAGAATTGCCAGCACAACACATTTTTAGCATTTTATAAGTCTATGTATGTAGGTACCTATGTAAATTTGGAATTGTACCTAATTGCGATTCACGCCGAATCAATCAAACCGGTCGTAACGAAATTCGGCAGGTCGGTACTCTATGTTACGTGGAAGGTAACATCAATATAGCCTTCATATATATCGTCATAAGTTTCGAGTTTCGGTGTCATTAAAAGAAAATATGGCCTCAAATTAATGAACTTAACATGCACCAGTGAAGTATATTCATGAAGCAATAATTAAGCGTAAGAAGAAAAGCGTATCCTTACATCTCACTAAATAAAGATGGGTACGAAGGCCACTGCTTTACCCAAGACCCTGACATGACATTCATCGACTTATGAATAACTTTAATAATTTAAGCCCGATTTTGCTAAATCGGATAATTTGATGCAAACTTATTCTAAAGTGATGGCAGATGCTAACGTCCATAACAAAAATTTTAAAAACGTTACAAGTTGGAGTATAAAAGTTACAGACACTTAACATTGTGTATAAAGTGACCAAATAAAGTGAGATGTGAAATGTACTTAAGAGTTTTAGCGCCATCGAAAGAAAAGACAGTCCTAAGTTTTACGTAATTATTGAATTTCGTGTATATATTGAGTGGAATTATTCAATTTTGGTGGCATTTTGTACACTTTTGATTAATGATAGTGCACAAATTAGATAATCATGAAGAAATGAGTGTAATTGTGTTTCGTCGTTGCCGCCAAATCTCAATAAAAGAGCTTGAGTAATGAGGCTTGTTGACATGTTTTTCTTCGACGACTTATAACTTATTTAGAATAATTTTAAACAGTCTTTGTTAAATCGAGTAACTTGTTGCAAATTTCAACCTGACTAATGGCAAATGCTTACGCCAGTGCCAAAACCCTAAGAAAAGAAGAAATGTTAGTATATGAATACCTATGGTTTCTATAATTCTTATTGTCGGCGCTTGCTGGAATTCCATACTAAACACTATTTATAAATTACACCACATACCTAGTACTTTCTTAACATGTTTTATTATTTTTTTACATCCACCCGGTTCCGCTAGTTAAGGTGATCAGGTTCCCCGTAATCGCCCTGACGATGCTAAAATATCGAAACCGGTTGCCTAAAAAGTAATAAAATGTATTTAGGAAAGTAATAATGCTAATTGAATATTCTGTCTCACACAGAACATGTAGTTATTACCTTAGCACCTACTAGGTACTGATATATTTGCTTATAATGTTCTTCGGCTAGTCGTGAGCGCCCTGGTTGTGCCTCTGTCTAAATTTTCGGGGATATGGGCGTGATGATACCTGACTTTAATAACAATGCTTGTCATTTTGGGTTCCGAAATGTTACTATGTGTTTACAAAATTAAAATGTATTTGTCAAGAACTCTACATCAATGAATATCAATATTTTTTATTAAAAATATGTCATATAGAGTATTTGTTATACATTTTTCTAGTCATTGAAGTTATGGGACTTGTTTATTCTTTTGAATGTTATCTTGCACAAATAAATTTATGATCAGTCTAGACATTTTTTTGTTGTTTTCTTAATAATTTCTCATAAAATAATAAAGATAGTCAGTCGGTCTGATATTTTAAAAGAATAGAGAATAAAAAAAAATCTTTGTAAGGAATCCTGACTTTGTTATGGTTGAGATCCTTTTGATTTCGAATCTTTCAGGTTTATTTTACACTTAGGTACACTAATTTTTGTTTATTGTTTTTTTTGTTTTATGTCATAGAAAGGCAAACAAGCAGGCGGATTTCCTGATGGTAAGAAATTTACGCCGCCTAGAGACAACAAAGGTGGTAATGGTGCGTTGTCAACCTGAGGTCGGGATGTCAGGCCTCGAGCAAAAATAAGTTTACCGGCTACCTAACCTAACCGGAACACGTCATGACGTTATGGCGGCAGGAATAGGTAAGGCGGTGGTACCTATCCGGGCGAGTAGCTGCGAAACTCTACCACATACTCAGATATCACGGTGTTAGTGATGGTAAGCCTATGCTCGCCTTCTACGAGCTGCCTGGCAAGGAAGACAGATGGTCCATTCTGCAAAGGAGCCCGGACCAACACGGTCGATATTATTATAAGCAAACATTAATCGCAGAGGTTTAACAGGCCTACCAACACTGTCCACTAGGCCTGGATTGGAATCCCGATGAATCCCGGAATAAGCACTTTTGTGAAGACATCTAGTTTTTCTGTATTTCAATGCCAAATATTTTTTTATGATATCTGTATTTGCCTTTGAGTATGAAGCTTACCAAAGAATCATTGACTGGCATAATATATGCAAATGATCTATTTACTTTGAGGATAGACAAATTGATTTATGTTTTCTTTGTTATTGAATTATGTTTTTTTTGTGTCTATCCATTAGGTAAAAGATATTTAAGTAAGTAAACGAATTATGAATTTATAATACTTAAAAATGAAAATGAAGCCTTTAAGGCTTTTTTTTTGTTTCCAACAAATTAGTTGCCCAGAGATGTTTATTTATATGTGCAAGCGGGAACCTGTGGAACTACGGGAATAAAAAGTTGTGAAAATATGAGTAAAAGTATTAAATTGTAATAGCAAAATCATTTTCTTCTCTAAAGTGTAACTATTAGGTACTCTATTTATTTGATAAATTTAATAAATTTATCAATTAAAACCAAAATTATTTTAAAGTAATTATTAAAAGCAGTCAACTACGCAAAATCGACTTCAATTTCTTAAATAATAAGGAGAGTTTTTGTGCCACCGAGAGAAGACGGTCGTAGTTTTTTTGTTTATTAAAAATCATATACATATTAAGTAACATTAGTCATTAACATTTCGTGTTAAGTGCGCAAGTGAAATGCTCTTGAAGAACTGCCTAATTATTTTAATGCGAGGACAAAGAGTTGATATCAATCCTGTACCGTATAACAAGTTATGCCTGGTATTTTTTAATTTAGTTAAATACAAGGAGCACTTAAATACTTTCAAAATGTAATACACGCAGTATTACATCGCTTATCGCTTAGCATATACCTAGTCTAACATTTTCGTGTGAACTGTGCAAAAGTTTAGCAGAAAAAATGTATTATCCTAAAAGAAGCATTATTATTTTCTATTTTATAAAAAAATAAAGAAATTAATTTAACATGTGAAAATAATTTCACAAAAAATAATTAAACAAAATCGTGTTTTGAAATTATTAAATATATAATAAATATTATTCACGTGCCATTAGATGACTGTATATTTTAGTGTTTTATAATCACTGTCATCGTGCATTCGGATATTCATTCCGATTGCTAATTCTAATAAAACGACGTTTGTCGGGGTTAAATAAGTTTCCATTATGCACTAGTTTTATTACCTAATATATTACGGGATAATGTAGTAGTTACCTACGGCTAATCGTGGATGCGCTGGTTTTATCTCTCCCTACTTCTTTTGGGATATGAATATAAAGATACGTCTATTTACTTTTATAAGTATCTCCACGCCCATATCCCCGAAGAGGTAGGCAGAGGCACAACTAAGGCACCCACGGCTAGCCGAAGACACTAAGTAAGTGGCAGGCCTATCGCCAACTCACCCGGATTGGTACCACCGCCTTACTTATTCCTGCCACCATAACGTCGTGACGTGTTCCGGTTTGGAGGGTAGCCGGTAAACTTACTTTTGCTCGAGGCCTAACATCCCGGCCACAGGTTGGCAACGCACCATTACCACCTTTAGTGTCTCTAGGCGGTGTGAATTTCTTACCATCAGGAAATCCGTCTGCTTGTTTGACTTCCATTATCATAAAAAAATCCTATCCCGAGCAACGATTTTTTATTAGAAAATTGGAAAGACCCTATTTTTCTATTTCTTACCCGGCCCGGGATTCCTACCCGGGACTTCATGTAGTCAAGTCCAACAACTGAACAGCTAGACCACAGAGGCGATACTTTTATATTAGCGTGTATTTAGTTTCGTTTATTAGATACATACAATACAATATTTGAATAATGCCTTTCTCTATACTAGTCATTAAAATCACCTAAACATTAGCCAGGTTGCGAATTGGAAGCGTTATTTATAGGATATTATTAACGTGCGTGGATTTTGGAGTCGGTAACTAGAATGTATTACAGATTAAGTACTAAAACACTATATTCAACTATAGCATTACAACAGTTTCGTAATCTGCATTAGCTGAACACCCTGGTATCTAAAAGTCCTAGATATTCCAGCCATATGTTATGGAAATTACGATTTTACGAGGATTTCAGGAGGTATTAGGTTCCGTTATTTATTTTGTTTTGTGATAAATATGTAATGCAAATATGTATGTAATATGCAAAAACTATAAAAAAATAAAAAGCGAGTTATCAATGAAATTGGGAAATGGTTACCCCTATTTAGATAACACGTATTCTCAAAATCAGGACAACTAGACAAAGAGATTGAATCGACTATAATGTGATAGGTGGCGAGCTTATTGCCAATCTCTCACAAATCCAATCCCGGGAAACATTGATTAGTTAGAAAATTTAAAAAAATCATTTTTACATTTTGTTGCCCGGGAATCGAACTGGGGACCTCATGAAGTGAAGTCCAATACCGAACCGCTAGACCATAGAGTCGATATCACCACATAGTATAAAACAAAGTCGTTTCTTCTATCCATATGTCCCTTTGTATTTAATATTTATAAAAACGCAACGGATTTTGATGCGCTTTTTAATAAATAAAGTGATTATAGAGGAAGGTTTATATGTATATTCAAAACCGTGCGAAGCTGGGACGGGCCGCTAGTAAGTAATAATTAGGTAAGTACCTAGTCTATATAAGTTTGAGCGTACTGTTGGAAGTAGGTACTTATGTTACTTGAATATACTGCGAATTGAGTTCTAGAACATTAATATATTGGACCTGCGTTACATCCAACAATAGAATATTGGAGCTGCTATGTGACCTGCATATCCAACACATTGAATGTCATAATTGCTTTTTGCATATTATACAAGATGTTTCCGTAAATGTTAATTATTCGTGTATAATAATATATGTCATGACGCCAATTTATGTCCATTGGTCATATAATTTGTTCCAATTTTTTAAACATTTAGTAAAGTTTTTGAATAAATATTTTATTTGAGTTTTTTTTTATATATAACAATACCAATAGTCAAAAAATAACAATGGCAAGATAAGAAAGATGGGTCATTATTCATTAAGCATTAAAAAATGCCTTTATTATTTATATATTAATACGTGAAGCAAAAACTTTGGATCCCTTTTTACGAAAATTACGGTGACAGATAAATATCAAATTTGGCACACTTATAGTTGAAGTGTAGAAGAAGTGCAGGATGCTAATATTTTTAGTGACAATGTCTTTAAAGTGCATTAATTTAAACAATAAAATATCACACACACTACCATGCATTTGACACACACAATAAAAAACAACTAAAGATCACTGATGTCGTACAAACTATATTCATATAGTTTGGAAACAAAGTACTTGATCTTGATAAATGAAGATGGCGTTCTTATCAAAAAGATATTAAAATTTGTTACGGTCGAATTTCCACCAATGGGCGACCACTAGTATACATAATTTTATAGTTTTATTCATTTATGACGGCATCAACAGTAATTTAAGTGAATTTAAACTTCAAAAACTGATGCCAGTTATTTCATGACCACTTTGCGATTTAATCATTATTTTTCGGATGTTAACTAATGACCAACATCCCACTAGCGGTTTTCTGAGTTATACTTATTATTGCATAAATTTTCATGTAGGTATATTGATAAAATCATTGACTACACACCTACATGGGAATGGGTGAATTATTAATAACTAGCGGCCCGCCCCGACTTCGCACGGGTATAAAATATAGATGTAAACCTTTCCCTTCAATCACTTCAATTGACCGCCTCATTGGTCGAGTGGCTAGCGTACTCGCCTAACTGCATCGACGAACCGCGAGGCTTGCGTTCGATTCCCAACGGGGGCAGATATTTGTGTGATGAACATTTAGATGTCTGCATTTCCGGGTCTGGGTGTTTATTAAATTTATTCTGGTATTTATTTAAGTATTTCTATGTAATAGTATCGTTGACTAACACCCAGAACACAAGCATATAATTTGCTTACTTTGGGGTTAGATTCAATTTGTGTAATTTGTCCAGGGATATTTATTAATTTATTAATTTTATTAACTAATAAAAAAAACGTATAGAAATCCGTTGCCTAGTTTTAAATATTTAAGCATACAAACGGACATAGGGACAGAGGAAGCGACTTTGTTTTATACTAAGTAGTGATAACGTTTTTTCACTTTTTTTTGAATACTTCAAGAAGTCAAGTCCGTTGCCGGATAGCTAGACCACAGAGGCGATAAAGACGATTAAAAAACTAAAAAGATTAGTAAATTGTAGAGATCGTCTGAGCTGATCCACTACATAAATGGTTAAAAATTTTATTATTTCGCTTGGACGTCCCAAATTTACTCTCTTTCTCACGATTAGCTACATTCGTTATCAGAATACGGTTCTTAAACTATCTCTATGTCGAATATCATTAAAAGTTGGAGTACTTAACAGTAAAATTTTGGAAACTTAGAAGACCGATTATTTGTAATTAGTATGGAAGTGTTGTCAACTAGCAGCCCGCTCCCACTTTGCACGGGTATAAAATTTACGTATAAACCTTCCTGTTTAACACTTTATCTATTAAAAAAACCGCATCAAAATCCATTGCCTAGTTTGAAAGATTTAAGCATACAAAGCGACATAGGGACAGAGAACGTGACTTTGTTTTATACTATGTAGTGATAGGTATGTAATTAGCTAATACAATACATTGTTCAACTCTCATGTAGGTCACCAAAGTCTCCAAAACATTTATCTAGGCAGGCGGCAGCTTATTGAATGGGTTATTTGTAGGATATTATTAATGTGCGTGGTTTTGGTATTAGTAACTAGAATATATTGGCAATTTAGCACTAGACCGCTAACACATTGGACCAGCGTTACATACAAAATTGTAGAGTTACATGTTACATAGGGTTGTCACTTTATAAGAAAAACCAAAATGATTTATATCGTGTGATTGCAAATTTGTATTACGTAACTAACAAAAGTATCTTTTTCCCCGTGTTGGTCCGGGCTCCTTTGTAGAATAGACTATCTGCCTTCCTTGCCAGGCAGCTCGTAAAAGGCGAGCATAGGCTCACCGTCACTAACACCGTGACTTCTAACTAGGTGATAGAGTTTAGCAGCGACTCGTCCGGATTGGTACCACCGCCTTACCTAATCCTGCCGCCATAACGTCATGACATGATCCGGTTCGGAGGGTAAGGTAGCCGGTATACTTACTTTTGCTTGAGGCCTAACATCCCGTCCTCAGGTTGGCAACGCACCATTACCACCGTTGGTGTCTCTAGGCGGCGTAAATTTCTTCCCATCAGGAAATCCGTCTGCTTGTTTGCCTTCCAACATCATAAAAAAAATCTAATTTACGAACTTAGGTGTCACTTGACATTTAGCAATCGATGGTTGTTCGATTGCTGATTGCTATCACTATATATATAGTGGAAACAAAGTTGCTGTCCCTGTCCCTATGTGCTTTTGTATACTTAAATATTCAAAACTACGCAACGGATTTTGTTTGTATTAATAGATAAAGTGATTGAAGATAAATGTTTATATCATTATGTTATTCCCGTGCAACGCCGAGGCGAGCCGCTAGTACCATTGCAAGAGCTTTATGCACTAACACGATTGAGTCGTAGCGCATCAAATGGAACATTTTCAAAACAATAGCGAAGTTTCAGAAAGATAGAAAACACATATATGAAATTTAGGATTCATTAATTCTTTGTATTATTTATTTAACCTCCAAAACTTTTAAACTTTAATCTATCTTTCATCAGTAGTGTCTAACTTTGCTTAAATAAGTTTGGTAGTGAATTCTTTTTGGTGAAAGATTATCCGACGATTCGCTCCTGAAAGAACATTCTGGAAACGCTCGTAGTAGAACGGTTCTGTCTTCGAATCGGTCATAAAAGGATCGTTCTGTTGGCCAAACGTTCGTAGTTGACGGTCTGTCGTTGAACAACTAATAAATGAAACATTCTGTCGACGGCTCATTCGGTACAGAAACGTTCGTCGGAAATAAGTTTCAGAATCACATAATGGCCGTTCAGCTTAAACTGGAACCTTGGATCTTGTAATTGCTTTTTGCATAATAAAACTTCTTGTGGAGCATGCCCTATCCTATTTCTGGGGGTATTCAATAGGTAAGCCTACAATAAAAGCAAAAGGTATTTTTTGAAGTGAAAACTTCTTTAGTGGCGTTGCGCACTTTTCTTAGAATGGGTAAAAACTTTTAAACTCGCGTCAGTACACGTGACCTGATCGAAAATTCGTTAGATGGCGCAGGGCGCTTACGCGAATGTTCGTGTTGTCATGTTTGTGTAAGATAGCGCAATACATGAATATTGTGTTCTACCACATAAATTGTAGTGTATTTCATACTGATAATTAAAGCAATTAGTGCAAAATTATTCCCTAGCCAACCCCAAATATTAAAAATTCACAACGTTAATATTCAAGTTTTCACTTGCTGGCACTCTCGTAGTGCAACCCGTCGTTTTTTCTCGTTTGTTCACCGTGAGAGTAATTTGATTTTTAATTTTGAACATTTGGGAAAAGGTTAAAAATTTGAGACTTGTTGTAAATTTTTTGACATCTAACCTTGTACATTGATGGAGATTAGATTTGTGATTATTTTTATTTTGTTCACAATATAGAAAATTAATAATTATAAAATAAAAACAAAGGAATTTTCATAACATTTCAAAATGGCGAGAGGTTTATCGCAGTCAGCTACTGCTACCACTGGTTTTTGTTTATTAGAGCGCCATCTACAATTGTGTTTGTAGCTGTAAAAGTGTTCTAGTCATAATAAAATTATTATTGTCATTTCCTACAGTGAAAATATCTTTATTATTATGGATTTAAGTTCCGAGTTGTATGAAACCCATTTATTATAAGTTAGGTCTTGACGTTGAATTTATTGACAAAATAATATTCTCTTTATATAATATCTCATTATATAATATTCTCTTTATATTCCTAATAAACTTCCTCAAGAAATATATACGTCGCGTAGGCTCACAAAACCTACTTGTAAATACAATATACAATAATAATATTAAAGAAACCAAAACAAATCAAATTAAAGACATTTATAAAATAAAAAATATAATAAGAAAGTTAAATGACAACCCTGCAAACGCAACAAGACAATCACTAAAGTACAGTTTCAGTACAGTACTAAAGTTTTATTAAAAGATGTTTGAATGCACTTTTCCAAAAAAATGCATGATTGCTTCAGCTACCATTATGAAATATAGTACGTATCTATAGGTTTGAAGATGTTTCAGAAAACTTTAACTTTTGTTTTGATTTTACATTTGAGAAAAGTAAGTCAAACGTCTTAAACTTTTTCGCAACCATAATAACTAAGTACTTCAAAAATAGTACATACTACGCCTAAGTGTATATTCCACATTTTAAAAATTACATTGGATGTATGAAGTTTATTTTACAAAATTAAGAAGTAATAAAAAAAATGTTGAAAAAAAAATGAATTTCCAGTTTTCAAGAGACCATCATGTGATAAGTTAGACAGTAAGCCACTTTGCACATTATTTCCACTTAAAACTGAAAGATGGCGCTGTAAGAAATAATATTATGGTAGTTCACTGTATATGCAACAGATGGCACTGTGAGCAAATGAAAGCTAAAGAGAAATGATCGCAGTTTTTTTCATAATTATTGAATTTCGTGTGCACATTGAGAAAAAAATATGCAATTTTGGCGACATTTTGTTTAACTTGGTACGTTCAGAACAATACCTTATAATATCTTATTAAGTATACCTATTACTTGATGAGTTTTATTAATGTAAACATGCTAGTGCTCTAGATAATATGATGAATTTCCTGACATGAGTTATTGTGACGACTTATTGCTAATTTTAAATAATTTTGATGAAATGATTGATGCAAATTAGTAAAACAGCACTAATCACACTACGCTAATGCCTAAAACTAAAAAGAAAATATATTTTTCATATATTTTCTCTCTTCTCTTATATATATGTGCATATAAGACAAACTATAATAATGTGGATATAAGCAAACGAGCGTCTTATCCTAATTACGACTGTTGATTTTATTCATATCAACCTTCTCCTGCCAATAACTGACGTATTAAAACAATAATTAGCAAAAAAAACGAAAATCAGAGGTGATGCGAATTAGATTTTATATATTTTAATAAGGTACATATTTTACTACGTACTTTATAGTTGCTTCTAATGCCATTGTCTTTTGACCCTCACAGATTATTTAAACTATAATGATGCTGGCCACTTTAAAATAATTAATTAAAAAGAAAAGAGAATCGTCAAAGAGGAGGTCGAAGAAAGAATGTAGAAAAAGTGGCTGATCGATGTTCATGAAATGTGTGGGAAAAAGTGTAAGCTATACACTATAGAGGAATAGTGGCATTCCTATTCCTAGTTTTTACATTACCCAGACCAAAGATGAGGAGATAGAGAAAGACTTGAGAAATTTATTATACTCGTATGTACCTCTTTGTACATTTAATAAAGGACTCTAAAGATAGTATTTGAAAGATTGATACAGAGCTTTCTGGTGATACAGTTGGCCATAATATTAACATAATACTTGGTAACCAAATAAACTGGTACTGCTGGGTTTAATCTACAGTATGGTTTATTACCAGAAAGAAGAAGTTTTTGCATGAAGATTTTTATGTCGCTGTCTTAATGGAGAGGAGTAATTTATATACTTTTAGTTTATCAAGATTACATGTGTCTGAGTCCTTAGTAATACATTCTTGTGAACCTCTTATCCTCAGACCAATAAAACTTTTTCATTGGTTTGAGCTCCTATCTTATAATTTTGCGCTACTCTGTCCAATACCATGATGTAAGTGACAGACTTTCTTAATATGTTAAGATTGTGGGTGGTAGCTAAGCCATCTCCAATACGCTACAAGCTACCTACTTATATATAACGTGGTTTTCAAAACTCGACAAGTAGTTTTTTATAATCTGCTTCCAAGGCTTCATTTACCTTTACAAAAAAGCACCTTTAATTTTACTATTAGATTTTATTCTTGTCAATTTGTGATATCTGTTTGTTCTGTTTTCTTTGAAACAAATTTAAACAAACTCTAAGTTTGATTTTTTTATTCTTTTCTTCTTTCTTTCTTTAGGTTTTGGTATTCGCGTTGTTTACGCCATTTCTGCCATTATTAAAGTAGAAATTGCATCAACGTTACCAAAATCGGGATTCAATTATAATTAGTCATAAGTCGTCAATAAGTCATGTTATATACCTGAGTAAAGCGGTGGCCTCATTACTCAATCTCATATAGTGAGATTTGGCAGAGAAAATACACAATACGCTAATATCTTCATGATTATTTCATTTTTGCACATTTACTGAACAAAACTTTAAAAGATGCCACCAAAATTGACTAATTTAACTCAATATAAACAAGAAATTTAATAAGTATGAAAAAACTTCTACCATCATTTCTCTCGATGGCACCAAAACCCCCTCATTTTATTTCAATCCAACCCAAAACCTCAATGACATATTTATAGTAAGCCGAATTTGACCTAAAATAAGCATTGGAAATGTTTACCAAAATAAAAATTAAGAAGTAACACTAAAAGGTGTTCCATTTATTTTGTGACCAAATGACTTTCGTTTTGCAATTTTTCATTATATATGTATTCTAATTTCACGCTCTGGCAATTCAATAACGTACGCCAAAGATTCAAAGAAAATAATTTAATTCTCTTCCATATAGGTGTATGGTCTATTTCCGAATTTCCTTTGAGAGATCAAGCGAGTACCGAGCAGCGAACCGGCACGTCGCTGAACTTTGGAATTCCAATTTTGGAAAGTTTTTCGACAAGGGACGCAATTGACAGGAATCATGCCAGAAATATTGCCGCTTCTTATTGGAATGAATGATAATGGTATTTAAATTTAGTTGAAAGAGTTTAGTTGGCGTATATAGTTATAACAATATGCGTCAGTAAATACGTGATGCCAAAACTTTGGACCCGTTTTTACGAAAATTGCACCGAGACAGGAGCATAAAATTTGGCACACTTATAGTTTATGGGTACGAGAAGTGCAGAACGCTAATATTTTTCAATAATAAGGCTTATAAAGTACATTAAATCAATAAATAAAATATTACCTACACTTTTTATTTTGAATGACTGATTTTGTTGCTAATCTCGCAATTTTTTGCAACTTTACCGAGCTTTGCACACTACCATGCATTTGGCACACACAAACAAATATATAATTATATTTATGATAGCATTAAAAGATCACAGAAGACGCACTAAAAATTTTGGAAACAAAGTAGTTGGTCTTGAGAAATGAAGATGGCGTTCATAAGAACGCGAACGAATATATAAGAACGAAGAATATCTTGTTGATAACAACAAGATATTAAAATGTATCATGGTCGAATTTCGACCAATGGGCGACTACCAGTCTAAATTTAATAGCTATCTGCAGTCCATTGAAAATATAACAATAAGTATAGTACACAGTGCCCATTATCAAGTAGCTAGTACCGTACGTGTTGACAATTCTAATCCTCCCTATTGAACATCACGGTATTATAATTCAATAGTCGTAGGCGGCGCTACACAACGGAGAGCGTAGTGTGACGTCCACTAATGTAATCCAGCTTGGAACTAATCTGATATCGACTGGAGCCAGCCATGAACTCCTCGCTAGTTAATTGAGTTGCATGTAATCCTCCACAACGCAACTTTAGACTCGTTTCCGCTGTCCAATAAAGCTGCTCATGTTTGATAGCGTCTGGAAGCTAAGCTAAATGGCTGTCACGACTTATAGCTCGTAAAAGAGGAAAATTATTTTACTTTGGTGTACGTGTTTTGGTCCACATATATAGTCTTCACCTGTTTCACGGTTGGCTAATTAGTTGGGAAAATTTGTTTTGTTTAATATTGGGTCAGGTACAAAGACGAAATAATGAAAAGTAAAAATAAGGTTTTACCGATGCGTAGAGTCCATATTTAATCGCCTCTGTGGTCTAGCGATTCAGTTGTAGGACTTGACTGCATGAGGTCCCGGGTTCGAATCCTGGATCGGGCAACAAAAAGAAAATTGATTTTTCCAGTTATCTAATTAAAAAAAAATCGCTTGGGATTGGATATGTGCCTCAGTTGGCGATAGGCTTGCCACCTATCACATTGTGGGACTTAGTGTTTTCGGCTAGTCATGGGTGCCTTGCTTGTGCCTCTGCCAACCATTTTGGGGATATAGGCGTGAAGATATTGTTTTGTAGAGTCCATAATATGATGAGAGACCGGTGTTAAAGTTTCCTCCGTGTTGGTCCTATCCGCTGAGTAGAATATACCTTCCTACTAGGAAGCTCGTACCGGTAGACTTGCATAATAGCCCCAACATTCCGACCACAGAACAGCGATGCACCTGTAATATCTACAATGTCTGAAGGCTGCGTTTGTGTCTCCATCAGGATAGCCATTTGCTTGTTTGCTGACCTCTCATATGAGAAAGTGGCAAGAATATGTTAAATAGGTTATTACCAACAAGACCACGGGTGGCAGTAGAGTGCTATGCAACTTTCCCGGTTAGGGATTCACCGCCTTAACTATTCCTGTCGCCATGATATTGCCATGTTTCAGGAGAGTAGGGTGGCCGGTAGACTTGCACAATTGCCCTCACATTTATAGTCCACAATGGTCTTTGTCAGGAGTCCCGCGTGCTGTTTGCAAATCATAAAAAAACCTTGTGCAGCCATTTCCCCAAACGTAAAAATAAAATTACAGGTCAAACGTCGTATCTATTCTTTCGGCAATAGTGATAGTGCCATGTTTCGATTCAAAAGGGAAGTATTTGGTTAACTTGCACGCTAAGTAATATCTCTGCCACAGCTGGTTCTTGCCATCATAAGAGTCGTATGTTTGTTCGTTATCTTATCATATAAAAAATATGTCTGTTGTGAATAAAAAAGACTCGAAGTGGACTCGAAAATGGCCCCGTGCTGAGCGAAAATCAGCAAGTGTAATACGAGCGGGTAGCCATTTTCTAAGTGATAGGTTAATGCTGAAAATGTTAATCTTGGTTAAAAGTTGTGACGCTATTTAATGTCACCATATTCGACCAGCCGATGATGTACAGGTCATTGTTTTTCCAGTTAACTTTCGTGCTAGATTTGTAAGAAGGATTTTCAGCGCTTAACAGTTTCTTTAAAGCTATTGCAAGCTTTTGGGATTGGAATATCTAGTGAAACGCAGGCGAAAGTGCTTTTGTAAATCAAGCGAATAGAGGGCTTGTGATAGATTATTATTATTATTATACAATTTAAACGAAAGCGACCAAGTACTTTGCTGACCTCGTGGTGCAGATTAGTGGTCTACAGACACCACTTAAGTTATAGGTGCGTCGCTGTCCTATATCTAGTTTGAGTACTAATGTACAATTCTAATAGCTACCTCACTGGACCGGAACACGACAGTGTGAAATACTGACATTTCGACCGCACGAATAGGCATGTCAAACAAAGTAAGTTTATACACACAGCACTACCACTTCGTAGTTCATCAGGATAAAAAGTGTAAAATGTCACGTTCAAGCTTACCTTTGTTTAGAAAGGTAGTACAAAGGAAGGCTCGAAAAATTATAACAAAACAACGCTCCATTGCGACGTGAAAAGACAAACAAACAAAACAATTTTGTTTGATGAATGCTTTGTCTTTTTTTACTTTTAAAATTGAATGTAAAACGGATTATTTATAATAATTAGTAGTAATCTTACGAAAACATTTCAAACCTATCTTTTAATGATTTTTGCATATTTAAACACATTATTTGTTAAAAATTGTGCCCTCTGGTCTGCCTTTTGACTGGACACCGGCATAAACCTGGCTGGGTTTTCAATTATAAGTTTACACAAATAAATGTTTTTCACCGAGTTCAAAAAAACAAAGAGATTTTCAATTCGGCCGGTATATTTTTGTTTGTTTATGTACACCGATTTCTCCAAGGTTTCTGAACCGATTTACGTAATTCTTTTTTTGTTGATGCGGAATAGTTTCTTATTAGTCCCATAAAAATTTGATTCAGGTAGGCCCATTAGCTTTTACATAATGAGCATGTTTATCTGCTTTCACCTATTCCGATATTCCTTTTCATTCAATTAAATCATTTCAGAAATAAATTGAAAAGTATTAAATAAAAGTAACTACGTTAATAAAAACCAACTTCAAAACTAAAAAGGTGTGTGAAAGAATGAGATGAATATATATTTTTATGTCTCTTACCTGTTGTTTTTCCGTTGCACCCGTTTTGAAATCACAACGACTCTAAAGAAGTTTCACTTCAAAAAGTAAAAAATAATAAATATTTAATATTAATTATATACTTTCATTATTTACATGTGCTATTTATTAACAGGTCTAAAGTCGGTGCACAATCCAATTTAATACTTATAATTTAACTATTAGTTTAAGGTTTGGCACCGACTGCGTATGTAATAATTAGTATATAATAGCACTTGTAAATAATAGGTAGTACATATTGAATATTAAACACTTATTATTTTTTACTTTTTAGTTTTGAAGTCGGTTTTTATTAACGTATTTATTTTTACTCTTGCATTTCACTTAGAACAACCTATAAACAGTATTACAATATCATAATTGAAATCGATTTGACACGTATAACAGCTTTATTCACAAATCGGCCTGATTTGAGTGGCTATGTTAATCCCAGCTATGTTATTGGATATCTAATTACGAACACATCGTAAATTAATTAACTCCTAATTCAGTATTGCTGGATATCTGTCTCAGCCGATACAATACATATGACGGTAATAGGTTCTGCAGTCTGTATATGAATAAATGCTTATTCAACCGTTTTATGCATGCAATCAACTATGCATTTGAATTAGTGACTATTGTTAATGGTCTTGGAACTTAATATTGTTGGTAGCGCGGAACTAATTGAATCCCTTTATGGTTCCGTAGGTAATGTTGATTACTGGTCGTTATAATGTAGGCTATTGTACACTCTGTGGTAGAACGGGTCAACACTCAGGTCCTCTTTCAAATAGAGCTTAGGACACCATGAGTTTTTAGTTGATTGTCGATTTAATTTCAATTAATTTCTGTGTATATTGCTGCTGCGAGGATACTTGTGAAGGGTTGCGCCATATAAAAAATGTTGTTGTTTAAAACAAGCTGTAAATAATTGTACCCACTGGTATTTGTTAATAAACAATAACAGCAAACTTATAAAGCTCTATTACGTTCTACAATATATACATGGTATACTAATTTCCATATAATTTGTTATAGCAAAAGCCTGACTTTCATTTGACAGTTATGTCATCTACGTAGACAATCAATATTGATTGTTTTCTTTGATTTGCGACTTTCAACTCGCGCGTGGACACTCGGAAGTGTCCAGGCGCGAGATATTTTTTTTTACCCATCACGAAAAGAAGTTTTAACTACCATAAAATTTAAAATTCCTTATGTGCAAACGAGCTATCAATTATTTGACAAAATTATATTATCAATATTGGAATGTAAATCAAAGAATAATCTATAAAATAATTATTAATTTAAGTTATGATTGTATTTAAAAGTAAATGCAGTGCCTAAGCTGTCCACTGTCGCACACTGGGTCCCAATGCTACCGAACGGCATGACTTGAACATATAATAGAGAGTGGATTTATTCTTTCAAACTCTCGTGAAACGTGACTGATAGTAAAAAAAAGAGGGGTTGCACTCCAGGAGTGCCGGAAGAAGTGAAAACTTGAATATTATCGTTGTGCACTTTTGATATTTTGGATTGCACGAATTGCTTTAATTATCAGTATAAAAGTACTATCATTTATGTGGTAAAATACAATATTAATTTATTGTGATATTGTACACAAACATGACAACACGAACATTCACGCAAGCGCCCTACGCCGTCTTACAAATTTTCTATCAGGTAACGTGTCCTGACGCGAGTTTAGAAGTTTTTACCTATTCCAAAAAAAGTGCGTCACGCCGATAAAAAAGTTTTCACTTCAAAAAAATATCACATGTGTATAGATGCATCATTTAGGAGAATACAGATTTTTCGATTTATAAATTAAACCGTTTCTTTGGATACGGCCCACTAATTTTCATTCAATATTAATAAGGGTTGGGTGCTAGTATTGTTATCCAGTATTGTAAACGTGAGACAATGTATTATTACCAAAATAGAACTACACGTAGGAGTTCGCTTTAAGCTTTTGTATAACAACTAATTTCTAAACAAGTAAATACTTAAGTAATATGAATTAAATTACCTTTTTTAATCATCAGCGTATTTTTGTTGTAAGTAGTGTTGTTAGGCGAGTATAAAGCTGTTGTGAGATTGGTGTACATGTTCAGATAGTTTTTTGTTTGACTGTTGTATAAATCTGTTTCATAAGAATAACATTTTAACTTCATAGAATAAAAAAGTTTTTAAACGAGTTTAAAACCTTGTTTAGTATGTTTTTTTGTCATAATTTCCGTTCATTATGTTTGTTTTTATACGACATTTATAATAATAATAATCAGTATCACTCTGTATTGAATATTTTGCAATAAGCTGGCTCACTTGATGTGATACTGATTGCATATTATCTGTAACAAATCAAATAATATAATGATATTAATAATATAATTATGTTAATGAATGTGCAAAAATGTCTGAGTTCAAACCAAACTCACTTTTTTTCAAAAATCTACTCCGAAAGGATAATAGTAGAGGACTAATGTTTACAATAAAATCATGTTGAAATTAATCTAAACTGGTGTCCGAACTACTGCTAGATAGTTGTTTAACTAAATCGTATGTTGTATACATCTACCTACGACTTTAAAAGTAAGGATTGCCGTTTTTTAAAAGTATCTTTGCGTCTATATCTACGAAGCGATTGATAGAGGCACAACCAGGGCAGAAATTGCTAGCCAAAGCGTCTAAATCCCATAGTTTGATAGGGGTAATCCTATCGCCAACCGGGCACAAAATTAATCTAGAGTACAGTGGACCTCCGGTAATCCGACAAACGTTTTGCAAGGCGATGCCGAATTATCGAATTTGTCGGATTATAGAGTACTGTCTAATATTGACGGATTTTATGACGACCTTGTGATCTGATAAATCATAAATATATTTATTAAAAACTAAGAATCCCATTACATAATAATGCAGGTAAAATATATAGTAAATTAAACACCTTGAAGGAGTGTCTGCGTGTTAGTTACAACTTCATAGTTCATGTTTAATCATGCATTACTAAAGATTTACCAAAACATTTACTTGTAAGGAACAATGTTAGGAGTGTCGGATTACAAGGGGCGCCGGATTACACAGGGTTCGGATTAACGGGGGTCCACTGTAATGTTGTTTTTAGTAAAATAAATAAAAAAAAACATATTATCTTTTTATTGGTCAATCCTAGGATTGAACCAGGACCTCAAGTCAAGTCCAAGACTAAACTGCTAGACCACATAAGCTATGAACACATTATTTTATTCAGAAAAATAAGTACAAATAGCACACAGCACACATAAGCATAAGTACAAGCTCAAATAGTAGACACAAAACCATAGGAGGGCTCTCCAACTCAGCTGGAAAGGTTCCAATATATCAGATGGGCAGTAACAGGAAATGATCCAAAGTAGAACATGCAATATTAACAAATATAATGTATAATAAAGAGACTCGGTTTATTAAAAGTCTATTATAAAAATGACATTATTTTTTATTTCTAACAAAAGTTTTTCAGAATAAACGATGCGGCTCTTGATTAGACTATGTTAGTTTATATTTTCTGAATTGTATATTTTTTTAAGACAGCTGCTTTTTATTGGTTCCCCTTCAAAGATTTACTTGAGTTTTACTTAACAATACTAATAATTATTTAATATACTAAAGATAGATAATAATATTTTTTGTTTGTTGTACATATCAAACATTGTTTAACATTATAAAAAGGTATGTTTGTATAATTTACTCCTCAGTTTTTTAAAACCACAAAAATATGTTAACCCCCGCGTCCCCGAAGATTAAGGCAGAGGTATAACCGAGACTACCACAAATAGACAAATGTACTTCAGTCCGTAGGTACCAAATCAATCCCCGACCAAACACTTTGCTCATGCCTTAATATAAAAAACAAAAGATATACAAAACAAAACAAAAAAGTATCTTCATGTCTATATCCCCGAAGAGGTAGGCACAAGCAAAACCAGCCCTTCCCCACGATCAGTCGAAGACACTAAGTCCCACAATGTTATAGTTGGCAACCAATTTGGTTGGCACATATCCGGAGCAACGTTTTTTTTTATTAGAAAATTGAAAAAAACAAATTTTAGTTTTGTTACCTGACCCGGGAATCGAATCCAGGACCTCATGCAGTCAAGTCCAATACCGCTACCGCTAGACCACAGAGGCGATTTACCATGTAATATTATTTTCTAAGCCGGCCTTTGTAGTTGGCAACTGCACTGGCCGGTATTAAAAAATAAATAAATTCTTTCTTAACAATTTAAAAAATGTAGAACCAAATTTCATTTTAGTCTGCGACAGTCTGCGACATGTTCTGACACGGTCTACATTGGTCTACATCTAGTAATCTCAGCCTACTTTTCTTATTCCTAACATTCTTCCTAATATTCTATAAGTCGACGGAACTATGACTGCTGCTTGCTGCTTGGTGTCTGCTGCTCGGTGGTGGGAGGACCCTAGACCGGCGGAAGCTGCCCGCCGGTGTTCTTCTGTGGCCGCCTTCCCAGCCGCCCTCTTCTACTGCTTCTTCTGGCTGCTGAGGGAAGGCGCCAAAGGGTCCCGCTAGCCCAACCGCCGAAGACTACAGCAGCAGTCCTTCGAGTTCCGTCGACAGACCACCGTATCCCACGACCCTTTTCTTTCTTTATCCGGCAGAACCTTTTTGTGCACAGACTTTTTGTATGGACTTTATTTTTACTAGTATTTCTTTTATTATAGTGTTTTTTTTTTTTTAACAAAGGTTGAGATTACTAGATGTAGACCAATGTAGACCGTGTCAGAACATGTCGCAGACTAAAATGAAATTTGGTTCTACATTTTTTAAATTGTTAAGAAAGAATTTATTTATTTTTTAATACCGGCCAGTGCAGTTACCAACTACAAAGGCCGGCTTAGAAAATAATATTACAACCAAGAAAACAATTACAAAACAGACAAACACATATACAAAACAATTAGTCACTTATGCCTTATTCAAATATTGGGAAATCATTTTCCACTTCCTACTTATAAATACAAAAGTACTCCGTTTGATTAAGAGTTATATCTAATAATCTAAGGTTTTGGTCATAAGTTTGAGATTGGTGCGCTATTTCAAACTTATGACCAAAACCTCATATTCCGTTGAACATTATATGTTATACTTATTTATGATGAAGGCCACAAGTTAAAATGCAGTTATAACAGTCTCGAAAGCCGCGTAGAGCTCATATTTCTCATGCTTGTCTTGTTCCCCATTGGCCCGACGCTTATTTTATACGTGACAGCCAACCGCTTGCAAACGGATCACTTTATAATGTATTTTGTTCTGGTTGTGTTCTTATTGTTTTGCGTAATTTTATTCATAAAGGAGGTTAAATAAATATGTTCGTATAAGGATTCTAAATCTATAATTAAGTAATTGAAATCAGATTTTTTTTATGATTTTGGAATTCAAAAAGCAGACGGATTTTCTAATAGTTAGAAATTCACGCCGCCTAGAGACATCAAAGGTGGTAATGGTGCGTTGCCAACCTGAGGCCAAGATGTTAGGTTCCGACCAAAAGTAAGTTTGCGTTACCTTACCCTCCAAACCGAAACACGTTATGGCGACAGCATAGTTAAGGCGGTGGTACCAATCCGGGTGAGACGTTGCGAAACTCTACTGCCTAGTCAAATGTCACGCTGTTAGTGACGTTAAGCCTATGCTCGCCTTTTACGAGCTGCCTGGCAAGAAAGGCAGATGGTCTATTCTGCAAAGGAGCCCGGACCAACTCGGGGAACTGTTAATGGAAAACAAATTCCCCTTGTCGGTCCAGGTCCGTTGAGTAGAATAGACTATCTGCCTCTTTAATTATTTATACGGGATACTCACGATCTATTTTTATTTTATTTGAATCTTGTCGTGACCATGGCTTATGCAACTAGGGCAAAATATCGACAAATAAAACGAAAATCGATCGTGAATATCCCGTATAAACGATGTTAAAAAAAGACGAGTGGCATTCGGAGACTGTCGCGGTAGAGCTTTTGCATAAGCAGGTATGAGTGTCACCAGAATGCGGGGAGAAGAAGGAGATCACTCATGCGCAGTAACGCCGATACAACCAATGCCACCTAGAAGCGAATTTCTGAACTAAAGAGACAAGCGTGATCATAAAGTCATTAAAATTTCTGCTATTCATCGATATATGGCAAAATTAAAAATTATTACCGACTTTTCTGTTTTAGACCGAAATCCGCGCAGACGGAGTCGCGGGCGGAAGCTAGTCACGTAATAAAAATGATTGTGGACAAAATCTTACTGTTATATCTTCCATTCACTGACCTGTAACATAAAAAATACTTCAAAATTTTAAGTTTAATAAACTTACCAACAAAATTAAAATTAAGAGAAGGTAACATTGACGTTTAAGCGACCGCTAGGTGGTGGACTGGTTGGTACCGACCCACAACAAAACCACCACCTCTTCAAAATTTGACCACATCCCCGAAGAGGTAGGAAGAGGTACAACCAGGGCATCCACGACTAGCTGAAGATACTTAAGTCCCACAATGTGATAGGTCGCCAACCAAGCACATATACCGAGATTTTTTTTTATTAGAAATTTGGAAAAAACCAATTTTATTTTGTTGCCCGACCCGGGATTTGAACCTGGGACCTCATGATGTCAAGTCCAATAATTGAACCGCTAGATCATAGAGGCGATAGAGTTAATCTTTAGAAGGTTTTTTAATCAACAAATGTATAAGATTTTTACAGTTATAGACTCGCACTTTGCATAGATGTCGCATTAAAAATAGTAACCTTGTGCAGTAGAAAATAATTAATCGCTGTTATTTTAAGAAACAATAACCAAAGGTCATGTATAAAAATAACGTCGCGTGTAAACATTTTAGAAATACTTAGATGCTTTTTATATTTCTGCGTGGGTGTTGTTAATTAACAAATAAATTAACATATTTTAAAGAGCAATTTTTTTATATCAAAAGACATTAAGCATATTTGATATTTTCCGTCACCGGCGCTTGGTGAAACTTCCAAATATTCACATTTTTAAAAGAAGAAACACTTGTACTGTTTTACATGTCACTTATAATTTATTATTTTATATTAGTGATACGTAAAACAGTACAAGTGTTTCTTCATTTAAAAATATGGAGACATTAAGAACGCTACTACCATCATAACAAGAGAAGATCATGGCCTATAAACACCAAGGATAGCTGTGTCGCTATCCTGTAGCTGGGGTGTTAGAGCGAGTGTACTAGCTGACCTTCCCTCTGGACCGGAATATGACACTGTAATTAAGGTGACAGGAATAGGTAAGTGGAACCTACCCGGGCTAGTCATTACACAGCACTCCACCACCAGTGGTTTTGTTGGTAAGAAGTCATTTAACCTTTGCTCGCTCCTTACGAGCAGCTAGATAGGATACATTCCACGGACACCTCCATGGCGCCTATTTGTATATATTTATTAGTCTGTGTCTATATCCGTCTATAAATGAGATTTTTAAATGTCCCGCAGGAACTTAATCCTCGATGAGAAAAAAATTGCATGTATCCTTTTTAAAGACACAAAGTATATGCGGGCAAAATTCGTTAAGTCCAATTTAGGTGTTGAGATATTATTTCCTAACTACGCTATCCGTCATATTTAAATTTTTAACATAAGAATAATAACACGTTAAAATAACAAAAATCAATAATCGCCGACTAATTATACATGTAATGTAGCTTTCAATACACACACACACACACACACACACACACACACACACACACACACA
>NJDD01001379.1:198747-211136 GCA_002245505.1 Calephelis nemesis
CAGGGTTTCTCTAACCATAATAAGGCCTGTCACAAAAGTAAAATTAATTTATTTTCTACTTAAAAATTACTCATAAAATTCCAATGTAAAAAAATCACATTCTAAACTTTTTTAACGTAAATACTAGTTTCGGAGTCTTAATCAATTACGTAATTAGCTCGTAGCATTTTACTAATCAAACATTTTTATGAGTTAATAGAGACTGACTTTTTTTGCTACATATAAACCTCTTATGAAAGTTAGATCTAAACCGATTACATGATTATAAAAGCAAAATTCCGTCCGAGATCCGTGTTATTACATAAAGTTCAGTTTTAAAAGCGATGTAAGAAAAACACACGAGAATACAGCTTTTATATAGCATTTAGAATGTATTTTGAGAGTAAATATTGAGTAAAAAGTAAAAGAGACGGCGCAGGGGAAGCATCGAGTTTATTAACGTTGCGACACAGACGAGTAAACACTGAATCTACTTATATTAAACCAAGCGGTCCATCAGACCTGCTATTAGGTTGCGTCAGCCAACATTGACAAAGAATATCTAGATACATCTTTAAATAATAATTCAAAAGTACAAAAAATGTAGTTTTAAATTCGTTGAGATAGTTTCAGAATTATTTGGTAGAGGCCTGCCTTATAGGATAACTCGTAAGGGGCAATGTTTGTTGTATTTATCTTTAACAGCGCAACCTTTAATAGGTAGTGTTTTGAAAAGATTAAGGCTAAAAACTCAAGGAGTGGTTTTCATCCGCGCCCGCTACGGTCGTGGAACTGCGTTTTTGTTTCAAAACTCATGAGACCGACAATTTGTGCAGTTACAAAGCCGTCGAAATCATCGCCTGAAAACTTGTACGATTATACCGGCGGTCGATCGGTGTCGCGGGAACCGAAAACAACTGCGGGCGCTGCGGTTGTAAAACGCATCGTGAAATGTGCTCTTACCCTTTGCATTTAAATCTACATTGTATACAAGCCGCGGGCCCGCGAACGCGGCGAGCGCGGATGAAAATCGCACCATGAGTTTTTAGCCTAACCGGGATTAGTGTCTACCGACCGCCAAAATGTCACTGCACTTTCGAAAGTTAGAGCAGCAAGTAAATTCACTTGCTTACGAGGTGACATTAACAGTCAAGTTATAAGGGAAACCTTTTGGTTTTTAACACAACTTCTTTTACATTTATTTTTTACACGGATTATTAAATTTTTTGGAAATTTATTGTTTGTTTTATAACTACTAAACTAAAATCTTTTGTTTTGTCATTTAAACCTGTTTCATGGTTTTTACATCCGGACTAGAAATACAGATAATTTGTTACTTACATAATTTTCTGAATACCTAGATCAGAAAGACGGTCCATTTGTAAACATTAATTTAAAATGGTTTTACATTGTTCGTAAGCAGCCTTGGAGCTTGGAGCTTGCACTACCACTTCACTATTAATCACAGACTATCTACCGAGTGTGACCATTAATTACGAATCGTATCTAAGACCTCCGCTAAAGAAATCTGAGTTCCTGTTTTTTAACAGCGGTACTCACTTTTATTCTGTGTAGAATAGACTATCTGTCCCCTTGACAAGCAGCTTGTAAAAGAAGAATAAAGGTAGAATAAATCACCACCCACAAGGTCACAGGCGTTTTGCAGCAATATGGGGTAATTAGCCACCACTTTACCTATTCCTGCTGCTACAAAGGCAGTGTCATGTACTGGACCGATGAGTGGACTTGAATATTAGGCCTAACTTACATTTATAGTGTCTTACCATAAAAAACAAGAAGATGGAAATGGAACTATAACGAAAACATGTCACATTCATCCTGTAATGTCAAACGTTTAGCGTAAGTACCAGATATCCTAGCACACCTCTCCGTTCCCTTCCCAAACTGCCACCAGGAGATCCGTGTGCTTGTTCGTTGGTTGTTCAGATAAAAGCTTACTTTGTGAAGCAAAAGTAGCAGAAGTTTGGTACTTAGGTACCTACCAAACTCAAATAAATTATTTTATCTTTTGTTTTTGCTTACATCTATTACAGTAAAGCACTGAATCACACTAGTGTGATTAGAATATATTTTCGTAAGTAGCAGTACGTGAGTTTATTTATTAGCTATTGATTTTGTACTAGTAGTCGCCCATTGGTCGAAATTCGACTATAAAATTTTTTAATATATTGTTGATAAGAACGCCATCTTCATTTCTCAAGACCATCTACTTTGTTTCCAAACTTTTTCGTGCGCCATCTGTGATATTTTATTGTTATTATTAATATATTTGTTTTAGTATATCAAGTGCATGGTAGTGTGGGTAATGTTTTATTTATTGATTTAATGTACTTTATAAGCATTCTTGCTGAAAAATATTAGCGGTCTGCACTTCTCCTACACATAAACTATAAATGTGCCGAATTTTATGCTTCTGCGTCCGCGCAATTATCGTAAAAAGGGGTGCAAAGTTTCGGCATCACGTATTAATATATATATAACTTTTGTCTGTTTCACTGCCTTTTTATGTGCACTTAGACTTTTTCTTTTATCTGACAATACAATATTAAAAATTGACACCGTGTCTAAAGATGCATAATTCTATGGTTTGTTAGCAAATCTTTAATGAAACCGCTTGTGTTTGTTTTGGCGATGTAAATGAGAAACGGATGCAGTGCTTATTAACAAACCCAGCCACGCGCTACGAATTATTAAAAGTAATAAATGTCTTTATTAATACGGAATTGTTTAATCGAGAGTTTTGATTGCGTTGATCTATACTAATAGGTATTATAAATAGGAAATGTTTGATTTTTTGTTTAGGCTCCGAAACTATTAGATCAATTTCAAAAATTCTTTCACCTTTAGAATGCTACATTATTCCTGAGTGACATAGGCATTGTTTCATCAAAATCGGCGCAGTAGAAGCCAAGTTCCGCAGGCGAAGCTGCGTGAAACTGCTATTCATTAATGTACTAGATCATTAACTTACTTTACATTTTAAAATCATTTGATTTACCTACTAGAAATGAATAAAGTGATATTAAATAAAAAAATAATTGATTTGTGACTTTTTCATAACTAACAGTAAATAAAAGAAAGTCGTCTTATTTGTTACACCTTAACTAACACTTTTAAAAGCAGTTAAATCAATGTAGCTGAAAATTAATGGGGAAGTAGCTTTAAACCAGGAAGCGGATAAAGAATCATTTTTATTCTGATCGACTGCGAGAAAACTAGGAAAAACAACTTTTTATTTTTTCCATATAAACAAAGTTTGCCGGAATAGCTAGTTTTGAATGTGTTAATCCAGGCTTTGTGCTAAGTACACACTTTTTTTTTAATATTGTATTGTCAGATAAAAGAAAAAGTCTGAGTGCACATAAAAAGGCAGTGAAACAGACAAAAGTTATAAGTATATTAATACGTGATGCCGAAACTTTGCACCCCTTTACACCCACCCCAAAACTAGGAAAAACAACTTTTTATTTTTTCCATATAAACAAAGTTTGCCGGAATAGCTAGTTTTGAATGTGTTAATCCAGGCTTTGTGTACTTAGCACAAAGCCTGGATTAACACAAACGTCCGCTTTTATTATTCGTAAATATTCATGAATTCCCAGAAACACCTAATTTAGAAAAAAATAATTATTGTTTTGTTCTTTGTATGAAATATTTAATAATATTTACGTAAGTGTCTTGCTGTTTATTTGTGATATAAACCCATTCAGACAAAATTTCTGTTACTGATAAGCACGAATGAAAGGATTTAGTTAGAGGATTGCGATAAGTAAATTTTATAAAAACATCCTAATATTACAATCGTAAAAATCTTCGTGATAACAAAAATGATATTAAGAAATACTTTCACGCTCATATCCCCGAATTAATGCAGATACAGGGCCAGGGAACCTAAGACTAGCAAAATACACTTAGGGCCACAGCGTGTTATGTGGCAACTTTATCGCGTACCAGGCACTTTAATCGTGATCGGGCAAAAAATCGTGTAAACACACGTTCATTTTGTTGCCCTATCCAGGAATCGAACGTGGAACCTCATACAGACAAGTCTAAACCCGGAAAAATAGAGCACAGAGGATCAAAACCTATTGTTACTTAACAAAATATGTACATCAATTGTGTTTCTACAAAAAAACACTAACAATTTTGTAGCAACATTGTAAAACTTTCTCTCGTATTTTCTTTTCGTTCAGAACGAAGTGTTAAAATAGCGTTTAAAATACTTTTACTTTGTGAGAGCTTCTGTATTTCAACTGTAAATATAATAAAAGGCGATAGAAACAGAGTCAATACAAGAAATAATGTCTGTCCGATTGGTAAGCCCTGGAACGAGGCAACACTCCGGAATCCAGTGGATTAGGCCTCCAACACGCACGCTCGCACAACTTCTATTTATGTTGGGTCGCTTTTCCAAACAACTTGTAGGCTCTTTATTACAGTTGTTCTTTTCCGTTCATGACATCTTTGTTTCTTTGTAGAAATATGGGTTCAATTTTTTCATTACGAGTTTATTTTGTTTCTTGTTTACGGGATTAAAGGAGATAAGTTCCATAGATTTGCTTGCTTGCTTTACATTTATGGTTGTTTTTAGATTTTTAATTTTTTTTAACAATTTATAAACTTTATATACTATGTCATTAATAAAGAAACGTTTGAGTAATATGATCTCGTTGGCCAAGGGGATAACAAATCAAAATCTAATCGCATTATTTGCACGAAATAGGGTTATATAGTATGATAGAAGGTACAAAACGCAGGATAGTACATTCCTACTTCGCCACATAAATCGTGTGCAATTGTAGTAGTACTATTTAATTAAGCGCTTTGGCTATATACGTCAAGTTTCGGAAATCCGAATGTATTTTAAAGAATTCTATATTTAGAGTTGTTATTACATATTTATCATTCCGCTTAAATTTAGATAAGGTCAGCCAATTTAAAAATAAAAGTATTAAGTGAAGAAAGAGTAAAAAGTGTGAAGCCGAAGCGCATAATTTAAATAGTACTGCTATACGTACATTGACATTTCTATTTATAGTAAATAAAAACATCAAATTCTTATGTAAGTAATTAATACAGATAAAAAAATTACGATACCCTTATGACAGTTTACACGTTTAACCGCAGCCATTATCATCTGGCTTGGGTTTAATTCCTGTCTCCTTGACATATTATTTAATATTATATAATGCATAAAGTGTAATTCAATACTTTTCTTTTCAAAAAACAGAGACGTTTAGACGTATTTTACTTGTTTGTATTAAACAGCACCTCTACGTAAAATAGTTAACACGGATTAACTCTCATATTACGATCGAACAATTGGTTAAATTTGGGGTTCGGTCAAATAAATATGTATCTATGTATTTTATAAACATCATTATCGGGTATGTTGTATTTTTGTGATATTGGAGGGTGAACAAGCAGACGGATTTGTTGATGGTAAGAAATTCACGCTGCCTAGAGAAAACAAAAGTTTGAAATGGTGCATTGCCAACCTGAGGCCGGGATGTTAGGCTTTGAAAAAAACTAATTTTACCGGCTTTACTCTCCAAACCGGAATACGTCAACGGTAAGCACGAACGTTATACAGTAATGTGGTCGTACCAATGCGGATGAGTTGCTGCAAAACTCTACCACCTATTCAGATGTCACGGTATTAGAGACGGCAAGCCTATGCTGCCTTTTTACGAGCTGCCTGGCAGGAAAGCAGATGGTCTATTCTACAAAGAAGTCCAGACCAATACAGGGATATATTACATAATGTACTGATACTATTGACAAGAAAAGTTGCTGCCAAGCCAATGTCTTATAGGTTTAAGCCTTTATAAACTCTAAGGATCACTTGCACGTTGCAAAGATAAATTTAAGCATGAGTTAAACTGGCAAATATAAAGTAATTTAACCAAGCCGGTTTAATGAAAACTTGCCGAAAAATTATACAAATTGATAATAACCGAATATCTCATGGATTATTACTTTATTTCAGGGAAAAAAAGATGGCATGAAGAATAGAAGAATGGAGCGCTCGGGTCGACGGGCTAAGGCTGGGTCATTGAGTGGCTTGGCGGGTGCCCTCCCTAACTCAGTGACAGGTGGCACCACCAACGTCAGACGCCAGCGCTCCTTGGAATGGGGGGGAGACAGATATAGCAGTAGTGACGACGACCATCCGCAGAAACCACCCCAACTTGCAGATCGTGTATTTGCGTCACTACTTGCTCAAGCTACTCAGCAATTTGACAGTAAGTTTTTTATAATACAAAAAGCTATAGTACTCATAAATAGTATACCACTTATTATAAGTGCAAAGCCATATAGTAAATAAATAAATAAATTTTCCTGGACAAGTCACACAAATTGAATCTAACTCCAAAGTAAGCAAATTATAAGCTTGTGTTATGGGTGTTAGTCGACGATACTAATACATATAAATACTTAAATAGATACGAGAATAAATTTAATAAACACCCAGACCCGGAAACGCAGACACCTAAATGTTCATCACACAAATGACAAACATTTCTTCCAATTGCGACCATAAAATAATGAAAGCCAGGCAGCTCTTCAAATGCGGTGGTTAACAATAAAGTTATAACGACGGGCATAGATGTTACTTACTAAACCTAACAAGTGGTGATTAGGTGCAAAACCTTGCCACCTAGAAAGCCTAGTTCTTTCTAAGACTATTTGAAATAGCCTTATTGAAATGGCATGAAAACATAAACTTTAATACTTCAATATCAAAGAACGAAAAATTAAAAAATAAATAAATATCTCTGGAGAAGTTACACAAATTGAATCTAATCCCAAAGTAAGCAAATTATATGTTTGTGTTATGGGTGTCAATCAACGATTCTAAGACATAGAAGTACTTAAATAGATACCAAAATAAATTTGATGAACATACAGACCCAGAAATGCAAATATCTAAATGTTTCACACAAATGCCTGTCCACGTCGATAATGGAATAAAAGCGTCGCGGTTGGTCGGTGCAGTTAGGCGTTTAAGCTAGCCACTTGAACAACGAAGCGGTTGAAGAAAAAAGTGACAGATTTGTGCATAAATATTTAAAACAGTTATTTTTTATAAAATTTTTATCAGTTTTTAGGATTATTAGCGAATAAGAAAGCAAGTCCTGGTGGTAAGAGAAAATTGCCAATACACACCATAGATGTTACTGATGTGTCGCAATCTTATTATTAGGGTAGCAAAGCGACTGCATAAAGTTGTCAATTATTTACTTTACATTTTTAATGCTGTCAATCGTATATTTGATATAATGTATTATTGAAACAAATCGTGCATTCTAAGTTTAACAGCTTTAAGTAACAAAATCCCAATCTAATTATAGTAAGTTAGTGTTAGTGCTCATGTTAGTTTGGTTGCACACCTATTTTATAGAAAATTACTCAACTTATTTCAAAGTTGGCGAGACCAGATGTGATAAATCATCGTGTCTCCCATTTATGAGAACATTGAAGGATGTTCCATGTTCCGAGTGTTCATGCGCGAGTTACGAGTTCTGATAACTTTTTGAGAGTAATTAAAAGTAGAGGTATTTCAAGTAGAAGTTTGTGTTGAATTTACACAGCCATAACATTATTTAAACTCATATTACATCAGCACCTATAGCATAAACATCTTTCGACTTCGATTAGATACGTTAAACCTAGGGTCTTAGTTTGATATGTGTAACAATTGAAGTATAGATATGGACAAAAAGCATGGCCAGCACTACTAGAGCGGTGTAGGTTGACAAAAAGATTATCATAACACTTTTAAACTTGATAAGTAGCTCGAAATTATGGTATCATTTACATTCCCCCTACGGTGAAAGTTTGTATTTAACTTGGTTGTTAATTTAAACCCCTTATAGCTTGGGTTCGAATTATATACAGACAAACAAAATTCTCCGGAAATAATGCGAAATATGACTCTGTCTGAAGTGCACTAATCAAACATGTAAAGTTATAATTACATAGCTCATTATAGCTCATTATACTTAAGATACTATTAACTTTTACAAACAAATATAAGCAAAAAAGCCGAACCGTGTATTTTGAATAAGGTTTAAAATTTAAAAGATTAACTCTGTAATGTTAGAGCGTGCAGATTTAGAAGAATATAACATATTTTTTTTGTCTTGGCAACATTTTACACGAAATGTTTTAATTGATTACGCTTTTACAAGTCTTCGAGTGCTACGATTCCAAGAATATTGGATTGGTGTTTAGAGTAATGATACTGAAACCAGTAAATTCTTCGCTACGAAGTTCGGATTCGTAGAATGAAAATCATAGCTTTCAATTGTGTAGCAGAAGCTACGAGGCTACGACGTAGCTTGTTGCGATGAAGCGACATTGCGGATAATGTCATTAATTAAGTTAGCTACGAATGTAATGCACACAAAGAGTTCATTAAGAAGTCATAATATAACTGTATTATAGTGTTTGGTCTGATTTAATGTAAAAACATTTTGTTTTGATCGTCGCGTTTTATATTACAGATATCATACGAGCCTATAAAATCCTTCCGCTGGGTTTAGTTAGTATTTCAATCCAATAGTAGTTTGTTGATTTATATAGTTCAAGGGAATAAAGTATTCTGAATCTAAAAATCAAATTCTAAAAAAAAAACAATTATCAACAAAACATCCGGTCCAAATTATTCATTATGTCACTTAATGTGCTTGATTTTTTATCTTTCCTATAAATTCAGAGAAACAATAATAAATAATTTATGATAAAATGAAAAATTGATTGATTGATCATTTAGTTCTGAACTATTAAAATTTCCAAAAGTACTTGTTTTGTCTACCTAAATTAAAAAAAGTTGCATGTTTTCAGTTCAACAGAACGTTTTTAATACGTGCGTTTTCTTTTTTACTAAATAAAACAATTTGGATAACGCTACTTTTCTCTTTGAAACCTAGCCTTTAAACCTGAACGGCATACGCATCCGAAGACCAGGGTCCCTCTGGACTATGATGCTGCTTTAATTGAGTTAAAAATAAAGCTTAAATAAGTTAGGAATTCATAATACAGCTTGTGAAATGACATTACTACATGTCATAAAGATTATGTAAATGTATCTTAAAGTAATCTATAACATCACGTATAACAGTTTGAAGTGCCTGTCATCAATTTCATTTTATTTATTTTAGAAAGAAACAAAACAACATGTTACATTTTTGTGACAGCATTATACTGTTACATTTGAAACATTCTTTAGAAAATATAAATCTTCACGCCAAGTCCCTCACGGGGCAAGCAGATTTTTTTTGAAAATAGCCATAAAATACAATAGAAGGTACATGTTTTACAGACTATATTAATAAACTATACATAAGATGTTTAAAAACACGTACAAGTTTGTGTTAAAATTTTGTAAGTATCATTAATATTTAATATAACGTAGGGAAACAAATTATAATATAAGTTATTCACCAAGTAACATGGATCCAAGTCTGCGATAAGTCATAACAAGTGGAATCATTAGCGGGGCCCAGAGGGTAAGCCGAGGGGAGTGAGGAAACATAGCAATTGATAGGGGAGCGCATTGCGGTAAGGTCCCGAGAATAATTTGACCCTTAAACCTTCAGGAACCCTCGCTTTCCTGTACTGTAATGTAAATAAAACGAATAAAGTAAGAATTTCCACGACTTTCATGAATCTATTCAAATATTAAAAACAATGAAATATGCAAGTCGCTCTATTTGTTACACTTTTATGAGTAAAGCACTGATTCGATTTTCATAACACCATGTAAGATTTTAGTTACTAGACCAAACATCGATTTTTAAGACCCGGAACAAAATTATTTTTTTAGTTTTCGTGTTTGAGTAGTTGCAATCGATAAATTATTACTCAAATTTATAATTATGAAGTTGCTTGAAATATGATTAAAAATAAAACTACACATATCTACATATCTTCACACCTTGTCCCTTCCATGGTAGGCTGATAATTTCGCGTACCAAATGTCACGATCTCAACTGAAAAAATATCTGACTATTAAATTAAAGAAGAAATATAATAATACTGTCTTCTTTTGGACGTCTACAATAAAGGGTTTTGTAAAACCTATATATATGCTTTTAGCCCGATCTTTCAAAATTTGAGCTGGAAATTTAATGAATATCGCCGAATAATATTCATAAACAAAAAATTGCTTTACGAGATATATGAGTATATTACTGTCAAAGGTTTATTAATATTGTCGTATGTAGGTCTTCTGTATAGAAATAGTCATCCGCTCCTCTGCCAGGGAGCTCCCTAGAGAGAAGCAAACGTTAGATGGGTCATCACCAACATGACCAGGTTATTGAACTCGTCTGGTTACGAATCCATCGCCTTACCTATTCCTGCTGCCGTATTGAACAGTGTCGCAGGTATACATTAGTAAGTGTACCTCAAAAACTCGTTGTCAGATAGCGATAGAATTAATGTTCCACATTCCACATTTCGTACCCATGATCTATCTTTTTAAAAAATAACCAACAAAATCGGTTCGATGTTGACCGAGTAGTCGCGTAACATACAAAAAATATGATCTCGAGTTAAAAACCACCTCCTTTTCTAGATCTGGTTAAAAAACACCGAGTTAAATAAAACTAGGTTCAGTGTAAATGAGTTCAAATACCTGTATTCGCTCATAAGCTACCGCCAGTACTCTCAAAAAGTTATAACATTCTTATCACCATCTTCTGGTAATTTACTTAGTTTAATAATAAAATATTTGCAATAAACAAATTTTTTGAAAGTAATATTGACATGTTTTGACAATTGACTAAACGTTTTCTTTACGTTAATAGCGATTGCATTCGACGTTGAAATCCAGCCAAATATAACTTAAAAACGAATTTATATATTAACCGGGAAAGCATTTGTTTCAAATCCATCAAAATAATTTTTTGTCCAGCTATTATCGAATTTAGAGCCTATATTTTGATTTTTAATGTACTTTTAACTTCATGTAATGTAGGTATATCAGTTTAATAGAGCACTCAGCACGGATCAAATATGGTTATGCCGATCTATGATAGGTTACCGCGCTAGACTGACAGGCGTACAAGGGCCTTTGGGTAGTTACAGACATAACTCTCGCCAATAGTGGCTAATATGATTAGTCTGGCGGTCTGTTGGTATTTGCAATGCTTAAATAGAAGGCTTTATGTAAAGCGGCCGTATTTTTATAATTTAGTATCGATTATGCTAGTATATTTGTAAAGAGGGATTTGTGATTTTCACTTACATATCAATATGTTATTGTCATTTATTGTTTACTCCTTATGCAATTAAAAAAATGGCTTAACTAATTTTTAAAATAAGAGAAGTTAGATTTGTATTAAAAACATCTTCACGCTCGAATACCTAAAGAGTTAGGCAGAAGTACAACTAGGGCACCCGTTAATTGCCGAAGACACAAATTCATACAATGTGATAGGGCCACCTGCCTTCCTGTCGTATATTGGGTACATAGCCAATCTCAGGCAACGGTGGTTTTATTAGAAAGTCAAGTCCACTGGAACTCTAGACTAAAGAGGCCATATTATAAGGAGTTCATATTTTTTATTAACTATTAAAAGTTAATGTAAATTAAACAAATCGAATTAGTCATAGTTAAATTATTAATACTATTAACTCAAAAACTCCGTTTCTTCTTTATTTCTTCTATGTTAAAACAGACTTAGTATTGGACCGATGCTGCTAGAAAGTGGAGATCGAATATACAGATACCGGATTTTTTGTCGGTTTACGGCCTATATTAATTACATATCTGCAGATAAAGATAGGCCTTCTAGAGTTTTGTTGCTTAGATATTTTGCCAATTTTTAAAAAATAACAGTGTTTAACTGGCAACTGATCTAAAATAGCACTATCTCTTATCTTAGGTAGATTAAAAAATTTAAAGAAAAAGTAAAAACCCAATTTTCTTTTTGTTGCCCGACCCGAAATCGAACCCGGGACCTTAGGCAGTCAAGTCCAACAACTGAACCGCTAGACCACAGAGGCGACTTAGGTAGAATAATTATTAATAATTGCCGTTAATCGGTATCGAGACGTGACAGCCCCGACGCCCGCTAATAGTAAATCTAGAAATGTCAGTTACTATATAATTCTGCTAGTGCAGTAGTCATTTGTAGGTAGTAGAGTGCTGTGCAGTACTTCGTGTAAATTAGGGCTACTTCTTCACCTTACGCTACAACGTCAATGTTCGCCATTGTCGTATTACGCGCTGGAGGTTAGGCTAATCAGGAGACTTGAACATGTGACTCAAGATCCTGGACATCATGTCCCGATCAGTAACATCTGTGGTGTATAAGACAATTGCCTCTTACCATTAAAGTTCGACTTGTTTGCTATTTTATATCATCAAAATGAAA
>NJDD01001379.1:225816-241087 GCA_002245505.1 Calephelis nemesis
ACTTTACACTCTGGAGGTCCAGGGTTTGATTATCGGGTCGGGAAATCTAAACAAAGAGAAAATGTGTATTTGCAATTTTATAATAAAAATAGCGTTGCCCGGGATTGAGTATCTGCCCGGTTGGCGATAGCCTTGCCAGGTGGCATCATCATATTATGGGACTTAGTGTCTTCGGCTAGTCGTGGGTGCCTTGGTTGTGCCTTTGCCTAACCCTTCGGTGATATGGGCGTGAAGTTACTTTTTACCTATGAATCATATCGAAGTTGCTCAGGATTGGATGTGTGCACGGTTGGCGATAGGTTTGCCACCTATCACATTGTGGTTATTAGTATCTTCGACTAGTCGTGGGTGCCTACCTCTTGGGGGATTTGAGCGTGAAGATACTTTAGTTTATGAATGGAATCATAACCGATAATTTATATCTTTGACATTAACGTTAGTTTTACTAAACTCGGTGAAAATGTATTTTTGCTAAATTTAGCATTTAATTAACGCGAATGTAAGTTAATAATTAAAATCGAAATAGATCACAAGATAAAACGATAAAGAAAAATGATGTTTTGTAGATCAGATTAAGTAAGTCCTATAGAAGCTCAGATATATTTTTATTTAAAGTGGATTAATTCATGAGATAATGTTGCTTTTTACTACGTAATTAGTTTGCAGCGTTAAGATCAAAGAGATTTTATTTATATGAAAACTGTCTCTTTGGGTGTAAATAATATTTCAATTCGCTTAACGAAAAGGCTTTTCATGAAATTTGAATAGACCGAGATACTATTAAAGGAATAATATCCCTCTGAGAGGATTGTATGGCACAAATATTACATTTTAATACAAAATCTAGATAAGTTTCTGCTATCACCTCTGCCTTTTACAAATTGTTATAAACGTATAATTTTAATAAACGATGTAAATAAATTTTGCATTTTTCAGTGGTAATAATAATCAAATGCAATATTTGAAAAACTGTAACCTGAAATGATATTTTATGGTTAAAATTATCTTGAGCTTTGGTTAAGAAACGATTTATTTAATTTAATCGCCTTTGTGGTCTAGCGGTCCAGGTATTGGACTTGACTTCATGAGGTCCCGGGTTTGATTCCTGGGTCAGGTAACAATAAGTAAATGTGTTTTTCCAATCTTTTAGTAAAAAAAATGTTGCTCGGGATTGGATAAGTGCCTGGTTGGCGATAGGCTTGCTACCTATCACATTGTGAACTTTGTGTCTATGGCTAGTCGTGGGTGCCCTGGTTGTGCTTCGGCCTACCTCTTCGGGGATATGGGCTTGATACTTTACTTTACTTTCACATTTATTACGTCAATTATTATAAAAATAAAAATAAAAGTTTTCCACTAACGTGCAATGTAACATGGTTATGGGCGTCAACAGATTGAAATACGTATGCCAGTAATTGAAACCTTTTTCATTCACTATGACTATTCCTTTTTATGATTGCTTTTCATTACTCAACGATTAGTCTATTCTTTTTATTAAAGTGATGGCACTAATTCTGACTCTACTTTCCTTTTTATATGATTTAAAGATTACGATCTAAAGATTATGCTAAAAAGAGATTAACAAAAATACTGTAGCAAACTCTAGAAATATATACATACATAACTTCATGCCAAGTCCCCTACGCTGTAGGTAGAGAGTATCGAGAGACAAATAGATCCTTGCAAACCGGCGGGTTTAATTATTAAAATTAAATGAAATAATTACAAACTCTCAAAACAAACCGAAAACATGTATATTTTCTCACGGACAAACGCGAACTGTACTGTCCTTTTAAGTGTATAAATATCTGAAATTATTCCCTTTATCATTCTAAAATAATTCATCTACTTAACTTTTTTCCTTTATGCTTAAATTCTTTGAAGACGAGGAAAGCTTCCAAAAAGTAATTTTATTAATTACGAGTCAGGAATTCAACAAAGTTCCGAGCCCGGGAGGTCCTTTTCTTTCAGGGAGCGATCCATTATCTTATGAAGATTTAGAAATTCCTGCGGCATGCGACGACGTTTCCTCAGAACAACGGATGCTTTACGGATAAAAGGGCCATACTTGCTGCGAATTATTTAAAAAGTTTTTATAATAATGTTTTCTATCGTTGGGAAATTTGTTTGAGAAGGTAGAGTCTTTCTTTTGATATTAAATAGAGTATTTTAAACTAAGTGAATATTATTAACATCTTTTCTTAGTTCATCTATAGATTAAATCCATGAAAAAAGGGTATCGTGATTTTTATATGTCAAAATCATGGGTAGTAATTATATTCTACCAGCCGAGCCGACAGACGTAGTCCTATTCTGACTATGAATATTTAATTGTTTTGTTTCATATGAACCTTTCTCGATTGGCTCTTCTGTGGTGAAGTGGTCCGGTGTAAGAATTGTTTATTTTAGATCCTGAGTTCGATTCTCGGGTCGGACAAGAAAACATGTTTTTCCTATTTTTTTAAAAAAACTTCAGGGCACCTTGGATTGGATATATGCCGGATGGCTCTAAGTTTGCCACTTATCACGTTATGGCAAGAAGTGTCTTCGGCTAGTCGTTAATGCCTAGGTTCTACCTACAACTTTGGGGATAAAGCTACTGCAAATGCCTAATATTTTTTTTCTTTTCTATTAAACTTCTAGACAGCGCACATTTTTTGCTGCTCAGCTTCTAATATAATACTTGATTTTAACAAAACATCGCACGGGTCTATTTAATTTATGAAAAAAATACAAATACGACGATAACTTTTAAGATAGCGTACCTTAGTAAATCCTACTAATATTATAAATGCGAAAGTTTGTAAGTATGTATGTGTGGATGTTTGTAACTCTTTAATGCTCGAATGGCTGAACGCATTTGTTTAAAATTCAGAATACACATAGGTTGTGACATGGTTTAACATATCGGCTACTTTTAATCACGATCGCACAACGGGTTCCTGTGAAAACGTGGGCAAAGCCACAGGCAACAGCTAGTATGAAATAAGTTACAAATATGACGATAGCTTTTAGGATATCGTACCATAGTAGGTACATACCAATACCATACCAATTCCATGACCATAATTAAAACTTAAATTAAATATTTAAAATCTATCTTCAACAAACAAATAGAAGTTTGTTCGGTTTTCTTAAAGTAGGGTGAGTGTGGTTTGAAAAACCATTCCCTGCGACCTCTCCGTTAGCAAAACGATAAAGAGAAGTAAGGCAATATTTACTGAGAAAATGGCCGTGGGACAACACGCCAACCCTCCTTTTGTTTTCTTGCAGGGTAACTGCCCGTGACTGGGCCGATGTAAAACTTGTGCAAGCTTTTTCTGCGGAAGGATATTTTATTCATAGTGTATGTTTATAAGAAATGTATTTGCTCACCTCTATTTATTTATCAAATTAATTGGATTTTATGTATTAATTTACTAGATGATGCACACGTTTTCAATTAGGTACATTCGTTATTTATTATGTTTTATATGAACTTTGAAATTAAATAATAATAATAATAAATTAATAATAAATATCACTGGACAAATCAACACAAATTGAATCTAACCCCAAAGTAAGCAAATTATATGCTTGTGTTATGGGTGTTAGTCAACGATACTAATACATACAAATACTCAAATAGATACCAGAATAAATATAATAAACACCCAGACCCGGAAATGCAGACATCTAAATGTTCATCACCCAAATGCTGCCCCCGTCGGGAATCGAACCCGAGCCTCGCGGTTGGTCGATGTAGTTAGGCGTGTACGCTAGCCACTCGACCAACGAGGCGGTCAACAAATTAGCGGTAATTAGACATATAGTGTGAATTAGCCTATAATTGTCTTTTCAAAAATCAGTTACATATTTAAATAATAATAAATGGATTATAAGTTATACGGTTTAATGGGAAAAGGCCGCGAATAAACACTCGTTTCTCCTGATGATAAGATTTAACCGTGGCATTTAAATAAGTGGCTGTGCAGCAAGCGATAAGTTGCTGCGCACCATTCTATCACCTGTACAGGCCTCTTGTATGGTCCGTTCTACATAGCAGACCCAGACCATAGATCGGTGTAGTTAGGCGTGTACGCTAGCCACTCGAACAAATCTGAGGTATTATTATTAGAATCGTTGACTAACATACATAACACAAACATATAATTTGCTTCATTGTCGGTTAGACCCATTTCATGTAACTTGTAAAGGGATAAAAACTTTGTAACTGGTTTCACAAAAGTTTTTTTGGTTATTTTTGTGAGAAATATTAAATTACGTTATTTATAACTATACTTTTAATAAATCTGGGAATTCTGTACATTGAAGATATTTAAAAGAAGAATGTAAAAAGAAGTCATTCACACATTAAATATTTAAAAAAATGGTACAGCAGACTAAAAAGGGGCAGCATAAGATTTTTTCTTGATGAGTCTGTCTATCTGTTTGTCTGTGTGCCTGTTTGTCTATTTGTTATCTGTATGTCTGTCTGTCAATAAGTCAATATTTATGTAAGTCTGTCTGTCGTGAGTTTTTTGTTTTATGGTTTGTAGTTTGTGCTTTACAGATTGCCCCTTATTTTTTTTATTCTTAAGCTTTGTTATTTAAATATCTTATCACCAAGACTGCAGGGTAGGTGAACATATAGATAGTCAAGTTTACGAATTTCCCTGGGTATACTACTAGTTTACAGTATTTATGTCAGAATGTAAATTGAATCAGTGTATACGATAAATAAATAGAGGTGTTGTGTCACTAAAGAATAAACTCCGCTTTTACTAAAGCAGATGTGGCACCTGATTGATGGTAAACCATTAGACACTAAAAGCGGGGAAACTGAACCGTTAGCACGCGGTAGCGCTAGCTCTGTCGGCACTAGCTCTAAACTAAATCTGGTTTCATCAATTGCTAATCTACCCGCTAAATCACTGTAAGGTAAGGATTTTCTTTAATGCGTTTTTTTTATCGATTATCTCACTCACCTTTAAATGTTTAATTTCTTATCTAGAGTGTAACTAACTATCTATGCGTGCATAACGTCTAACTAGTTTTTTTTATGCTATTGGAAGGCAAACATGCAGACGGATTTCCTGATGTTAAGAAATTCACGCCGTCTAGAGACACCAAAGATGGAAATGGTGCGTTGCCAACCTGAGGCCGGGATGTTAGGCCTCGAGCAAAAGTACGCTTACCGGCTACCTCACCCTCCGAACCGGAACACGTCATGACGTTATGGCGGCAGCAATAGGTAAGGCGGTGGTACCGATCCGGGCGACTCGCTGCGAAACTCTACCACCTAGATGTCACGGTGTTAGTGACGGTGAGCCTTTGCTCGCCTTTTACGAGCTGCCTGGCAAGGAAGGCAGATGGTCTATTCTACAAAGGAGCCCGGACCAACACGGGCGTCTAGCTGTCCAGACAGACGTTGTTCAGCTATATTTTTAATGTGGTTTTAGTAAAAAAATTTGGGGTGAGTCACTCTCATCACTTAGGGTATGAAAAATAGATGTTGGCCGATTCTGAAAGCTAGTCAATATGCTCACAAAATTTCATGAGAATCGTTCAAGCCGTTTCCGAGGAGATTAATCACGCACACGGTGACACGAGAGTTTTGTATATTAGATAAAACTAAATTTGTATATGATTTTTTAACTTAACTTATTGTTAACTGGACACAGAACTCAAAAGCAGGGCTAGTAAAATAAAAGTTCTTGTCAGTTTGTTTCAAAAACTCCACAACGGATTTTTACAGAAATGTTTGTATTAGGAATTTATAGCCCTGATGTTGGTATACATCATCAATACATATTATAAAACAAAGTCCCCCGCATCTGTCTGTCTGTCTGTTAGCGATTTACTCAAAAAGTACTGAACGGATTTTCATTCGGTTTTCAACAATAGATAGAACAATTCTTGAGGAAGGTTGTTTTAGTGTATAGTAAGTTTATGTTGTGTACAAATCAACGATATTAGTTCAATATGTCGGCAAAAAATAAGCCGATCGGGAGCTTTTCTCGAAAACGCTGTCAAAATTTTTTGAGTTTTAACAATACAATATATGGTGGGATTTTTCCTCTTCGAAAGATCTCAAAAAAAGTAAAATGTGGTATATATCTATCTTCAAAGAATAACCCATAATAACAGTTTTTTGCGTTTACTTAAAACAGTAAAATGAAGGGTTACTTTAGAACATATTTTTAACAATACAGTATTAACCCTTAATCAAATAAATCTGTTAGATACGTTATGCGTGTAGTTAAGATCAAAATTGCCCTTTAAGCTATCAGAAAAAAATTAACAACTAATCCAAAAGTTAAAATCTCCGGGCGCAAAATTCAATATCGTTAAAGCTTAGCAAAGACATGCGCCAAACTTTGGCATTTATAATATTAGTAGGATTTTTATTCTTGAATAACCGAAGCGAAGCGAGGGCGGGAAGCTAGTTAAGGATAAATGCTACTACGGAAAAATTTTCCACTAACTTACCAGCCCATTAGTAACCACGAAAAGTCACTTCAACGTGTGTTTTGGACAAGTTGAAGTCGCGTGTAATAATAAGAAAAATATCTTCCCGCCCATATCTCTAGAAGGGTAGGCAGAGGCACAACCAAGGCAACCACGACTAGCCTAAGATCCCACAATGTGATAGGTGGTAAGCTTATCGCCAACCGGACACATATCCAATCCCGGGCAACGTTATTTATAAAAGAAAATAGAAAATACGTTTTCAATTTTGTTTTGTTGCTTGACATAGAGATCGAACCCGAGACCTCAAGAAGTCAAGTCCGACGCCGGACCACTAGACCACAGAGGCGATGATATAATAATAAATATTTAAATTTGCAATAACTGTAATTTTTTATGATAGTATTTCATGAAATTGGAGGGTAAATAAACAAATAACCTTCGTGACAATAAAAATTATACCGGAAAACTAAATGGGATAACACAATTTCAAGCTTTTTGCGTCAGCAAATTTACAATCTACACTATCGTTCAAACTGGAATACGATAGTGGAGTTCACTGAAGATTTATACAACAGCGCAAATTTGTATACTCACACCACCACCTACCTAGTGAAAGTAATCTATTATGTATAGACCGCCTCGTTGGTCGAGTGGCTAGCGTAAACGCTTTACTTATCCGTTTTGGTCTGATATGTAGAACGGACGATACAAGAGGCCTACGGGGGAAGAGTGCTACACTGACCAAACTCGAGGCTCGGGTTCGATTCCCGACGGGGGGAGGCATTTGTGTGATTAACATTTACATGTATGCATTTCCGGGTCTGGGTGATTTTTTAATTTTTTCTGGTATCGATATAAGTATTTCTATGTATTTGAATCGTTGACTAACACCCATAATACAAGCATGTAATTTGCTTATTTTGGGGTTAGATTCAATTTGTGTAATTTGTCCAGGAAAAAAATTAAAGTAGCACTAATTTACGTACATCCTCAGTGCAATATATTTTTATAAAGGTACTATATTACGTTAAGAGTAGCAAGAGGCTATGCGGTCAAATTGTGAATGAAAGCTGAATATAAACGATGCCAGGAAATGATGGGAATAAGCCCTGAATGCGTAATATGTGCTGATGTAAAACGGGCGTTATATTATAAAGGGATGGATAGCTGCTTGTGATATCTTAAAATAAAAAGAATGTGTAATATATTAGCCTTTGTTATAAAATGTTATTGGTGTTGCAATGACATGTTCCTACTAATGACAGATAGAAGATTGACAGATATACAATGCAAATGTGGATGGGAGTATGTCCCGGGAATACTAGGTTAACTTTTCATGAATTAATCGCTCAAATTTTTCCAAAGGTGGTGTCAAGAGTCTCCCAAACTGACGTCTTTGTGTGAAAAGAGTATTGAGTATGGAGGAAGGTAGGCAGGTTTGCAAGGATTATTTGTGTAATTAACTTCAAATAAGACTCAGAAAGTATTAACACCAATAAAATTTGAATAATATGTATGTTTTAATAATATTTTAAAATGTATAGGATATACATCCAAATCAATAAACTGTTGCCTTTATAAACAACATGTAAGTAAGAAAAGTTATTTGAGTAAACTTAATTGGTTATTTTGTTTACGAAGGAGTTTGAATATTTTACGTAATGCCTAGAAGGTATTAACAGAGTTTACATTTGACTGGGTATGGATTTAAGAAACTTTCAAAGTACCACCTTTGGTACCACCCCTGCATCATGTCCTATGAGCTGACCCAACAAACTCCGTCCTGTCTTAAGTATAAATATTAATTTTAACTCAATTACTTTTTCTTTCATAAATACCTTCCGATAAGAATTAAAAAAACACATACATACACATCTTTACGGTAAGTACCTTACGGGGTAGGCAGAGAGTGCCAAATGTTACGAACCTTGCAATAATCATACGGTTATCAAGTAAGTATATTTTGATTTCAACATGATTTCTGAACGTTGCTAAGTTAAAACGATTTTTAGCTATTCAACCTTTTATAAACAATTCGAGTTAGGGGTCTTTTCAAAAATTGCAATTCGGGGTCGTATGAGCCATGTTTAAGTGACTCCTAATTTTATTATAATGTATGATTGTACTGCTTAGATTATGTTTTACTATGAAATGAAGTTAAATATGGCGCGTAAATATTTTTTGACAAGATTTTGATACAAAATATATCTACACTAAGTAAGTCGTTGCAGTTTGTCTGTATGAACTGTGACAATAACTAAACGTATTGAGCTACTGTGTGTAATAAGAGTTTAAAGTTTATTTTTGTTACTATGACGAGTCTCAGAAAATTTGTCACGTTTTTGTATCTATATTTCTTAATTTTTAACATTTTTTTATCCGATCTATTGGCACAAGTGATCCCATTGGATGGTTTAATAGACCTCGGCTGTGGGGTTAAATGAGCCATACGAGTTGTGCCGTTGTTAAGTAAATTTAATATAGTTAAAAACAGATTTTCTAAGATTTTTTGTCCTAATATGTAAGCTTAATAAATGAACTACCGACTTATGACACGTTTTTTGGAGTTAACACTTGTACTTATCCACTGCATACCGTATTTAACACTTTCTGTTCTTTTAGAAAGTGTTACTTTATAGCCAACGTTCTTTTTTGATACTTTTTAGCCAACCGGTTGGCTAGAAAGTAACAGAAAGTGTTAAATAAAGTATACAGTGGATAAGTACAAGTGTTAGCTAAAAAACGTGTCATAAGTCGGTAGTTCATTTGATATATAATTTATTACTTTGTAATTAATAGCCTAACGGTTTCGCTTATACAGCATCATCAGGGTTAAAACTTAAAGTTAAGTTAAAGTTAAGTTTTAGCCCTGATGATGCTGTATAAGCGAAGCTGGTAGGCTATTAATTACAAAGTAATAAATTATAAGTGATAAGTAAAACAGTAGAAGTGTTTCTTTCTTTAAAAATATGAATATTTGGAAGTTTTACCAAGTACCGACGATGGAAAATATCAAACTTATCTATTACTTAATTTGCTTCTGTATAGGGTTAGGTAAGATTTCTAGCTTTTTTTGAAGTTATACTTCTTTTGGCGCGATTGGGAAAAATGATGAGAGTGAATTTTTACGATGCGCCCGCACACCGACAGATAAATGTGACAGTCAAAAGCAACACCCAGAAGTTAGTTGTGAACCTTTTTATTTTTAAGTATATTTTATGATTTTTAATTATTGTTGCATGCTATTTATGTATATTTATGTATGCGTTGTGTTATTATTTGGTATTTTTGGATTGTTTTGCCAAAGAAGTGTAACTTCTTACGTGTGTACATGAGTACATACACTCTTTTTTTATTAATGTTGTGTGGTAAAGTTTAGTCTTTCAATAAATGTTGCCTTCCTTTTTTCTTACTTATGCTACCCAAATCATAACGGATCCCTAAGCATTAATAATCAAACGAAACATGACTGTATGCAATTACCAATCAAAACTCATGTTTACTTGAAGTAAACCTAATAAAATTAGATAATGCAAAGAGTAATAAAACCGTGATATAAGTTTATTTGTGAATTTAATTATTCTCTGTAGGTTTGCGTGGAGCTCACGCACGTGTTCGGGATTATCCATAGTTAATGGAACGCGTTTCTAAGCTCTGCACTTTGCCCTATTATCCATGCCAATTGCTGTAGATTCACTGCAAAAATTAAAACGCTTGTTTTTTTTGACATATTTTTTTGCTTAAATGAAACTAGTCGCCTCTCTGATCTTGTAATCCAGTGTTGGCGTTAAGGTCTTAGGTTTGCTTTCTAGGTTGGTGAACGGAAATATTTTTTTTAAATTTTCAAAAAAATAATCAACTTTCTATGGGATTGGATATAGACCGGGTTTATGATTGGTTTCCTACCTATCATACAATGGGACCAAGTAGTACCTTTAGCTAATCGTAGGTGTCCTGACTGGCCTTTTGCCTACCTCTTCGAGGGTAAGGGCTTTAAAATACCTGCTTACTTATATCTACAAAAATATTTTTTCAAACAATAACAAAGGCTAGATATGTATAACAACCATAACAGGACAAACATTAGAGGTAGGGAAACAAAGCATACATTTCAGAATACTTTACAACAACAAGCAAAAGACAAATACGCGCGTATCATTTTGAAAAGACCGTACTTCCAAAGTCTTATTGGTACAAAGTCTGAATCTGATTATGAGATATTAAAGAAATCGATAAAATTAATTAATCTTTGTTTATTTAAATAATGTAGGTATTTACTCCAATCAAAGAGGGATCTTCGTAGTTTTAAGGATAGCGCACACATGATCGGGCCGCATAGGTGCGAAACACAGGGCAGTTTTTCGCCTAGATCACTTTACATGTACGGAACAACACACACTATGCCGAGTCGCAATGCGACTGGTTTTTTCGTACGAATGATTGCGACATCCCTGTCCCTGATGCAGCCTACCAGCGTCAAGGAGCAGAGTAAAAACGATATTAACAATGTGATTATTTGAGCTTATTAGAAATAAAATTATATATGATATTTTAACAATTATATGATAAAAGAAATTATTATAATAAATGAATATTTACCAGACTAAATAAAATCACTTTATAAATATCATGTACTCGTACCAGACATATTTTTAGCTTACTCTGAATTCATTATAATTTTCTTAGATTATAAATTTAACTAGAGCGGCGGCTTTGTGGCGGCGCATTATTCGCGTGAGCTTCTTATCTCTGGATATTTAAATTCCAGCGTAAGCCTCAAAATAGTTCAAATTAAATGGAGCTTGTAAATTAAGTGTTGCTAGCACGCAATTTCGGGGAAATAGCTTTAAATGGTCGGCTGTGCGATACTACTTTGTATGTCCTAGCTTAATGAAGACTGTCAAGGAAGTTATTAACAAAACGGTTTTCTTTTGTTATATTACTAAATGATTTGTTAGAGGGTTAATTAAACATAAAATATCAGAATGAAGCAATACATTTTGTAAAATTATTTCACTATTAAATATTTTAAATTTAGCACTTTTTTTCATAGCACTAAAACATTAACTGTTTTATTAATAACATTAACAAAGACTTGTGGCCACACACAGACACGTCAATTATTTATTTATCAGTCATTAAGTTTAGATTTTAATAAGTTTTGGTCTACGGTTGAAATGTTAGATAGGTACCACTGCCTCACCTATCCCTGCCACCATAATTTCAGCTTTTGCCGTCGGCGTGTTCCGGTTCGGAGAATAAAGTAGCCGGTAAACTTACTTTTGCTCGAGGCCTAACATCCTTCAGGCGTATCTTCAGGTAAGCAACGCCTAACCTTTGGTGGTAAGGCGGAGTGAATTTCTTACCATCAGGAAATCCGTCTGCTTGTTTTCCTTCCAATATCATTAAAAAACCTTAAAACAAGGCTTAAATTGTAATCGTCGGTTTCTAGATTTAAGTGAAACATGATTGGCCATTTTATAATAACAGTGAGTTGCCATAAAATTAATAACTGCGCCTGTGGAGGGAATACTTAAACTTATTTCTTAACGTGAATCGCCTCCATAAGTAGTTTCCATTGTGTTTGAAACAAAATATTACTAAACAATAGCATTTGAAACATAAAAGATTCGTAACCCCCGAGATGAAAATGACCTGGATTAAATTTTCACATTCAATCGTGTCGGTTTCCTCTCGAGAATGATCGCCGCAGCTGTACTTCACTCACCGCAATGGCCTACGTTGTAATATCTAAGATTATAATAACAACAAAATATGTATGCATTTCCTATTTTTAACCCCCAATGAAAAAGTTTATTAGTTTGACATGTTTGAGTGTGTATGTCTATATGTGTGTATGATCATAACATTATTTTTTTTGTAAAATGGACGTCATCGTCATCGAAACGAATCTTAGCAACATTATATATACAGGTTTTTGAATTTTAGTGTTAATACAAACTTTTATTTCACTTTTATAGCTTTTGTGGACTCGCTAGTCCGCCGCTGCCCGGCGTCGATTTTGACTTCTTGAGGTCTCGGGTTCGATCCCCGATCATAAAAAATGCAAAAATTATATTTTGAATTTTCTAATAAAAATAACGTTGCCCGGGATGTGCCCAGTTTGCGACAGGCTTGCCATATATCACATTTCGGGATTTATTTTATTCGGCTAGTCGTAGGTGCCCTGGTTGTGCCTCTGCCTACTTCATCGGCGATATGGGCGTGTAAATACAACAAATATCGGGTTTTTGATTTTTTTTTAATTCTAGTGTTATTAAAAACTTTTAAATTACTTGTTCGTATGTATTTTACTGATGGTAGAGTGCAAGTAATCTCTGGCGGCTTGCTCGGAAAAGGGTCCTCCAGGCTACTCATTGCTGGTGCCAATGACATAAAATGTACGTTCTGGAGGGTAAAGTAGCCAATAGACGTCTTGTACATTACGTCTAACATCCCGACCGCAGTACAAAGACGCACTGGTAACATTTTCGGTGTTTGTAGGCCATTGTTGCCTCTTACCATTAGGATAGACGTGTGTTTATTCGCTTTCGCTTTCCTCTTACATAACACACACACACACACACACATACACAAACGCACTTACACATACACGTGTTTCCCCGTATTGGTCTGGGTTCCTTTGCAGAATAGACCATCTGACTTCCTGCCAGGCAGATCGTAATAGGCGAGCATAGGCTTACCGTCACTAACACCGTGACATCTGACTAAGTGGTAGAGTTTCGCAGCAACTCACCCCATTCCTGCCGCTGTAACGTCATGACGTGTTCCGGTTTGGAGGGTAAGGTATCCGGTAAACTTACTTTACTCGAGGCCTAATATCCCGACCTCAAGTTGGCAATGCACCATTACTATCTTAGGTGTCTATAGGCGACGTGAATTTCTTACTATCAGGAAATCTGTCTGCTTGTTTGCCTTCCATTATCATAAAAAAAAAACATTTGGATAGATGTGTTCTCATTCACTTACCTCTCACATAACGCACACATATACAAACGCACTTACATAAATACCTACGCACACAAACCACAGATGCATAAATTTATTTATCTGTGACACAAACACACTTGTATTTTTGTAATACTTTTATTTGAGCGCTATAGATTTTTGTTCATCATAATTCATAAATAAAAATACAAATAAAATAAAATTACATAAAAGCTTTTATTGCATGCGGATGAAAATGACCGGGATTAAACATTCACATTCAATCGTCGGTTTCTCCTGAGAATGAAGCCGCAACAATCCTTCACCCGCCGCAGCTACCTATATTATGATATCTAATATTAACAACAAAATATGTACATCTCTCTATTTTATCTGTCCGTTTGTAAATACATTTATTATTAAATATGAAACTGAGGTTTTGTGTTTTAAACCTTAGGCTTATTATTAATAAATGTTGACTAAATTAAGCAAAGGTTTAAATTAAAATTGCTTTCTGTATTACAATGCAGTATAGAGTATAATGTCAACTAAAATCTTGAATTGCTTTATTCTATGTTTATACGTAACGAACAGTTTAACGCAGCTTCGCCTGCGTAACTTGGCTTTTACTGTATCGATTTTGATGAAACAAAGCCTATAAAATATTTTTTTAAATCTGGTCAAGCAGTTTCGGAGCCTATTCATTATAAACAAACAAAAAATCAGACATTTCCTCTTTATAAATGTAGACTAAAGTAGTCAAAGGTGAAGTATAGACAATATAGACTGGTAGTGCTAACTTAAATCTTGGATTTCTTTAGTCTATGTTTATTCACAATAAAGTAGATTTAAGTGAAGTATAAAACAAGTGAAGTCAATTGAACAAGATAATTTGTTTTAAAGAGTTTTTATGGGGGAAAATTTTTGATTTTTGCTCTATAAGGCTACGTAAGGTAAATTATTTTGGCTTGATGGAGTAAAAAATGTATGACAAAATGTATATCCATTCATATGTAAAGTTTTATTAAGATTTATTAAGATTTTTTACATCTTTTACCCTAAATAGTTTATGATATTCTCAACTACACTAAGATAGGCAGTTCGATAAACACCCAGACTCAGGAAACACACATGTCTGTCAAACAAATTGTCCCGCCGAGAATCGAATCCGAATCTCATAGATTGTATGTGGCGTAGCATGTATCTATTAACCTCTCGACTAGCGAAGTAAAACGTATAAGAAGTAAAGGTAAACGTATAAGAAGTAAAGGTATATTTACGCCCAAATCCCCGAAGAGTTAGGCATAGGCACAACCAGGGCACCCACAAATAGACGAAGATACTATCCCACAACGTAATAAGTGGCAAGCCTATCGCCAACCGGGCACATAATATCCTATCCCGAGCAACATTTTTTTATTAGAAAATTGGAAAATCCCATTTTTCGTTTTGTTGTCTGACCCGGGATTCGAACCCGGGACCTCATGCAGTCAAATCCAACAACTGAACCGCTAGACCACAGAGGCGATAAGAGCTAGTACAAATTTAATTTACTTACCATGCAACGTCAAACCAAAACAACATTCTAGACTTTAAAAAGTGCAAATTAAAGCTGGAACTCTCAATGGAAACACCTCTGAGCTGGCATTTAAATGCAACCAAACTTGTCAAACTTTGCCCGCCTGTGAATGAATGCAAGCCTCTAACTTGTATTACTTAAGAACGGCTGAGTACTTTAATAATGAATAGTACCTGCGACAATTTGAATTTTCTTAAAATATTTATATGTTACTGGAAATGTATAAACTCAGGTATTTTATGTTACTTCTAGGGAATCTGTAGGAATACTCTAATCGATTGAATATATATA
>NJDD01001379.1:251055-295975 GCA_002245505.1 Calephelis nemesis
CGACCAATTTTATGGTTGCCGTTTCTGGATAGTAAAAGTAATAGTGAAATTACGTATTTTACGAAAACTGTATTAAGGCAGCATATGAAAGCTCAAAGGCGGTTGCTTTATTAATATAATGCCATGATGACAATTTAACTAAGAGTACTGTAGGTTTTATTCATAGACAAGGTGGTTACTGGTATAGTTTATCTATGTAGTTTATCATTGTTGGGGTTTCTATCGATCAATATGGATTATCAAGTTATCCTCTATAATCAAATAGTTTATAATGAGTTGAATGTATGGCCATAGGCGTGCTATATTAGCCTAGTTAATAACAACACCTGTAAAAATTTCTTACCTTCTTTGCCTCGCGCAGTTTAACCTAGAATAACGCACGTGTCTTTCATAAGGACAATTCGCTATTATCAATTATTGTATTTAGTACCTTATTCAGTATAAAAATATATATTATCTTATTTTATTTTTTGCGAGATTATTTTGCTACCTCACCTCTAAAGATTAACTAATCTAAAATTATCTAATCAATAAAATATAATGAAATTTCAAATATCAACTTTACAATACTTAAAATTTAAATTGAACTTTTGTGGCACCAGTTCGGCTTGACAAAAGCGATTGTATCTTTTGCACTGTATTTTCGTGTCCTAAAAATAGTTAGATGGTTGGCCACCATTGTTAAGCATTCTGTATGTAGCATATCTATAAGCGAAACGTGGAGGCATGTGCATGCCTTTGATAAGGATGCCTCGCATAGTTTCACCTAGACTGACGCACGTGTCTCTCTTCAGCATAACCCGCTATTGTCAATTTAACTTAGTATTTTAGTCGTATAATAAAGATATTTTTAGTGGAAAAAGATTATTTTTCCTTACCAAAAAGACAATAATAAATATATGGACTTTGATTATATTAGCTAATTTTTGGTTATAATGAGTTTAATTTTTGATATGTCTTCGTTTTTCTGAAGTGCTATTTTATTATTTATATATGTTATTATTAATTTAAGACATTGCGGACTTTAAAAATGTACTTAGACATTTATTTTGAACAAAAAACCTACCAACCAATCATCCTAAGAGACGACAGATTACTATCACTATAAATATTTTCCCCTGTGTTGGTGTTTGTAGAATAGACCATCTGCCTTCCTTGCCAGGCAGCGCGTAAAACCGTACCACCGCCTTACCTATTCCTGCCGTCATAACGTCATGACGTGTTCCGGTTCAGAGGGTAAGGTAGCCGGTAAACTTACTTTTGCTCGAGGCCTAACATCCCGGCGTCAGGTTGGCAACGCAACATTACCACCTTTGGTGTCTCTAGGCGGCGTGAATTTCTTAACATCAGGAAATCCGTCTGCTTGTTTGCCTTCCAATATCGTAAAAAAGGACTTTTCTTATTTTGCATATTTATGAAGAAATACTAATGTCTTAAATTAAACAAAAAACATATATTACATCTGTTTGAAATATCAAGTTTTATAAAGTCTGAAATACATTTTTTCAAAGGTCCAACAAGTGGAGTGCAAAGTGAACGAGACTGTGATTCACCGCCTGAACCTGCGCCACCTGAAGTTCCTCCCAGGGGACCGTCACTTCATGTTACTTTACGACATCGTCCAGCACCAGAACAACCCTCGGATTCTGACCGCCTGTTCCTTCCTGAAGGTAGGGGCTGATAAATAATCTATTAGGCAACTATGTAGTTTAATAGTTAGCTGTTTTACTGGTATGTTGTAAAAATTGGTCTCCCATTTACCTCCGAGCCAGGTAGCTCGTCCGGGGCGAACAAAAATTAATCAAAAGAGTCATTGACAACAAAACCATTGGTGGTAAAGTCGCGTGCTGCGACTCGTCCGGTTAGGAATGCTCTACCTTACCTATTTCTATACTTATTATTACATAATGACAGAGTCACTTCCGGTCTGTATTTTCTAGGTAGGGTAGCCAGTAGACTTTCGCAGTTGGTCCAAACTCTAATACAATAGTATCTATATGTCATATATCTCTTACCGTCATGAGAGACGCGTTCTTGTATCGTTGTATATTTTATGATTAGAAGGTAGACGAGTAGACAGATTTTCTGAAGGTAAGTAAGTGTGTTTCCTATAGATGTCAAAAATTGAGATTTTTGTATTCATACTTCAGATTAAACAAACTTAAATAAACCTGCTCTAGATTTTTATGCTTGTCAAGTATACAAAACACCTCGTGTCGAGAAAGAAGAAGAAAGAGTCACCACCACAGGTTTTTTTTGGTGATTATTTATCTAACTATGTTTTGCCTCTTACGAGCTACCAGGTACAGGTAGATAGATGGTTTATGATTAGCAGCATCTCAGAAAACCTGGATCAATACGAAGAAACCTTCCTATTATTAATAATATAAAATAAGCTTCTTTTATTGTGATATTTATTAAAAAGATGTTTGTATGATTACGAAAATTATAAAAGCAATCAATATTAATCAGAATATCACACATGCAAATCTGAAATATAAAAATGAATACACATTTTGTTGATCATCGGATTATGCCAAAACAGATGGACCAATTTTTTTTGTATTAGTTATTGTAAGGGGAAGGATAATTACCAAAAGAAAATAACGATATTTATAATTAGGATAAAACAATGTCTATCGGCTCAGCAAGTATTTTATATATCGCTATGTTTTGTCTGCATTACCGAAGGACCCTATTCATACAATAGTAATACCAGCAATTCCATAGGTCTATTCATTATTCTATTAGGAATGGCAATACCGAATACCTGACATTCTTTTCGTATACCAACATGCATTCCGGCAACGTGCTTGTGCGTTATTATCTATTTTGCATTTAAACTGTGGAACAGTAATATAAATAAATACTGAACTGAAATAAAGCTATATTAACATATTGAGAAAAAAATTAAATACAGTGATGGGGAAAAACCTGTTTTATATTATCTGTCATCTGTAATATGTGCCAAATTTTGACAATAAATAAAAAAAAAATATAAAAGAAGTAAAATTATGAAAATTTATGTCTCTGTCTGTCTCTTTTAATGATATCAATCAGGTCAAGAAAATATGCAATATTAAAATATAACTCTAAACTTCTAAAGTCACTTTCTGGATTTTATGCCTGTAGCCGGTAAACTTGCACAACAGGCCTAACATCCCGGCTACAGGACAGCGACGCACCTGTAACATCTATAATGTCTACAGGCCACGAACTTTTTGTCCGACTGTCCCGATAATTTGTTATGGTTATATTATATGTTGTTATTAGCAAATCATATTTTTTTCCCAGTGCCTATACGGAGTCCGTACTGACTTTTTTGAGTGGCTAATATTTTGCTAACCTTATTGCCTCTGTGGTCTAGCGGTTCAGTTGTTGGACTTGACTGCATGAGGTCCTGGGTTCGAATCCCGGGTCGAGCAACAAAAAGGAAATTGGGTTTTTCCAATTTTCTAATAAAAAAATTTTGCTCGGGATTGGAAATGTGGCGATAGGCTTGCCACCTATCACACATTGTAAGACTTAGTGTCTTCGGCTAGTCGTGGCTCGTGGGTGCCCTGGTTGTGCCTCTGCCTACCCCTTTGGGGATGTGGGCATGAATATGCTATTAAAAAAAGTTAAAACTTCGTCGGAATTTTATATACTGACTTGTTTAGAGAGTGTCTTATGACCAATAATTCAAGTACGTTTATTACGTTAGTACGTATTCTTATCGCAGCACTGAATCTTTTCAAAACCTGTTATTTAATTATTTAAGATTTAAAAAAAAACAGTATTATACCTTTTTTGAAAGTTAATATTAAATTTTGATTACAAAGGTCTAATAAACTGGCTATTAATTAATTAGCGTAGAGATTTAGCTTATTTAATAATTTAGGTACAGTGAAACTGCACAAAAATTACTTAGATTTCAATAATGATGTCGTCTAAGGAGACAGAAATTTAGTATAATTTCTTCTGATTCACTGGGATCCTGTTCCCAGATCCAAACTTGGATTCATCTCGGAAGTGCGCTTTTAAATGAAAAATGATTTTAGAATCCGTTTAGTAATTGCGGAGAAATTAATTAACATACAAAAAAGTGGAAGTCGAACTTGTCAACATGAACCACCTTTTTTAAGATCAGTTAAAATAGGGCAGCTGTGAGATGGCATTATTTCAAGTGATTTTGTGATATTTTTTTTGTAGTGCAATGTGAATACGATTCTGCTTATATTAAGGTTTCTATAAAAGAAGGTATAACTGGACCTTTATGTATAAAAATGAATCCCCATTTCTTGTGGTCGTAGCTGACTAAAAGAATGGACCAATTTTTAATTTTTTTTGTTGTCTTAGTTATTGCCAGGAGGAGATTCTTATGAAGAGAAATATGGGAAAATTAAAAAAAAAATACTAAGTTTATTCCATACGAGCTGTTAATAGCTGTTATTGTCAAGAGAAGTTTTCCGGGTCGGCTTGTTAAACAACTTTTAAACAATTATGTTTATATGTATTCCCCTACTAACTTTCCTTTCAAAGAAAGCTGGTCTAAATCTTTAATTTTATTTCAAATACAATTAGTAAGTGCTCAAGGGCAGGTACAGGGAAGCAGGTAAAACAACCCATAATAAGTTAGCTAATTAAATGAGCAGAGTAAATACACAACTTTAGTTAGGTAGGCCCTTCTCTGGGTGGTACTTCTGTGGAAGTTTAATCGAGTTGTACAGTCCGGATGCCTGCGGCTACTTCACTCGTTGACAAATTACCCACTTTTTAAACTTACCAGTATTTAATTACGAAATCTGTGGTTTGTTTTGGTGGTAATATAATTTCATGTAATCGAAATAGCAAAGTGTATAATTATCGGGAGTAAACATTTTATCAACACTTCGGAGTTTGTCTAGAAATCTATATTATATGCTCGTACATTATTTATATAACAAACGCATAACCTTCCTAGGGCGGTTTTAGTACATCAAAAGCAAATAACTTTACAAAATCGTCGTAAAAACTTTACTTTACAAAAAAAATTTGGCTCTACATACCAAAAAGTACATCGTCCTCTCGCTTTTAATTTTGCTTGCTTTTGGTGTACTGAAACCATCCTAGTAGGTTTAATAGTTAGTAATCAGTAACCCTGTATATTATATAACTAGTCGACCCAGCAAACTTCGTATCATTTGACATTGACAGAGATTAAACAATATTTGATGCTTCGAAACTGGCGCACTCTACAGAATCGAATGTAAAACATTCCAAAATCAACGACTACTTGAAAATGAAAAAATAATCAAAAACATTTTCCAGTTGACCTAATTGTGAATCTAAACCATTCACGAATCCCCTTAAACACACACAAAAATTCATCAAAATCGCTATAGTCGTTTAGGATGATTTCAGTGACACACGCACATAAGAAATATATATGTAAAGATTAAGGGCAGTAACGTCCTACGTTAATTTTATCAACATTCCACCAGTAGTTTTTTGTTATTCTGCATCATTGATTAGGTCGCCAAGATTAGTGAAAAAAATAAGCACTATTTAGAATAACTCAAAAAGCACTATTCAGATTATCATAAAACTAAAACGGGATAAACCACCTAGATATCATGTCCTATCTTTCTAAAAAAGAACCATCAAAATCAGTTAGCTATTGGTCGAGTAATCGCATAACAAACATACAAAAAAAAACATACAGTAGAGTTGAGAACCTCCGCCTTTTTTTATTTGGCTAAAAACAGCACTAAAACTAAGTCTGCACACAAAACATTTTTATAAAAAAATGGAAGCTGCATATCTAAAACGAGGTTTACAATTTTTTTGTCGGTTTGTTTAAGCATAAATTGATGAACAGATTTTAACCAAACTTTGTGTAATAGTAGCCCGTTTCAACATTTAGGGTACTTTTTACTGCGGGAAAATCTTTCATTCGTTTTACTAGCCACGAAAAGGCACTTCAACGGTTGTATGAAGTAGCGGGCAACAACTAGTATTAAACAATATAAGTAAATAGTTGATTTGAAGTAAGTATATTACTTTATGTTTTATCTGATAAGACCGCAAACAAGTACTCGTCTCTACTAAAACTTAAGTTTTTGTTTGAGTATTAACCCTAGTGATACTGTAGAAAGCAAAACTATTAAAAAATATATATTATAAGTGACAGGTAAAATAGTACAAATGTTTCTAATTTAAAAATATGAATATTTGAAAGTCTATCAAGCGCCGACGATGGAAAATATCAAACGTATAACATAATTATATTCTGCGAATAGAACTGCGGACAAAGCCAACTAGAAAATACTATAGACTAGCGCTTGAATAACATTTTACTTTGATATTTAATTAACGCATAGGTGCATGCTACTTTATAAATTCCCAACGCATTCATTTCACTTTTAAAAGGGTTTTGTAGAGTGCGCTGCCCGTGAAGCTAAATGCAACAATAAAAAAACGTATGTTATGAAGGTAGACTTTTGTTAAAAATGAATTACGTTTCACAGTAACGAAAGTAGAGAGGTACTAAATTTGATTTGTAAGAGAGCCCGACGCAGGCTGAGATACTTTGATGTGGCACGACCCTTACCCCCCCGTGGCCAGCTCCCCGCTGAAATGGTGCGCACTTAAAGAGAAACTCTTACAGTAATTTAATTTTTATGATAGAGCATTGTAAGTGTCTTGGGGAATTTTATTTGAATTTTTTCCCTCAAAATAATCTCAACATTCATCACCATAACAATTTTAAGGAGCGTTCATCATTGCTAATTTTTAAATATTAAACGATAAGTACATGTTTTTGTTATTATGAGAAAGTAAACATGCAATCGATGTTATTATAATATATTAGCTGCCTGTTCCGACTTCGCTCGGACGGTAATTTTTTTTTATCATAAAATTGAGATTTAAACTATCCTATCTCTCAAGTTGGATCGAACTGCACATGGTGTGCGAATTTTATTATAATCGGTTAAGTGGTTTAGGAGTCCATTGAGGACAAATATTGTGACACGAGATTTATATTAAGATGCATGCTATATATGTGTCGCCAAAGATGTCAAAAGAAATAAGGGGCTGTATCTATTTTAAAAAGGTTTACTAAATTCTTGTTAAAACTGCAACTATACTTGACGAACGTCAAGCGCTTAGCAGACACAGTTTTTAATCGTTTTGTTATGCGTATTGTAATCGTGTTTGTTATGCGATTACTCAGTTGATTTCTTTAAGGATTTTGAAGATACTCTTAGGGAAGGTCAAGATTTAAATGTGATCCTTTACACATTTCTTACAGTTTTTGACAGTAAGTTTTTTGAGTTATTTTTCAAAAATTAGGTATATTTGCGCACATAGATGATAAACAATGAAACTGGAGTCAGTTATTTGCATTTATTCATTATAATATTATTATTAATTAAGTATTCTTGGTTACAGCATTCTAAGCATTAACAATATGATAGTGAACAATCAAAACATGAAAATATTATATCATGTCACTAGAGAGACAGACAGATAGCCATCAAAACATTTAACAACAAATTATTTTAGTTGAAACCTAAATTTAATCAAAATACGGACATATAATTCGGATGGATTTCGCACTAATAGAAATTACTTTATCAGAATAATTAAACTAAGGAAATTCTAACAGATATTAAATAAATAGGCAGTTATGAAATGATTTAAGCAAATCTCGATTAGAACAAGAAAATAGCTTCAAAAGGTCTTGAAAGTTTAATGGAATCGAACGGGGACCGGCCGAAGTAGTCGGAAGTTTGTACGGGTGACAAATTGGGCACTTGACCCCCGAGCTGAGCGAGCCTCCGAGTGCTTGTTCCTTCGAGTACCGTAATAACTTTAACTTTAAGTAAACTATATTCTATTCCCTCTAATTTGTACCCTTGCCTCGCCTCGACACTTTTTGCAGTTTCAAATTAACAGTTTCTAATTACGTTAAGCAATTTCTCTTTGAAACTTTGATTTCCAACTCGAAGAAAAGTAAACACTCTCAGATTGAAAATAGTTTTATTTAAATAATTATAAATTTCATTTCCTCGGTGTAAGATAAATTGTTCTGTATAAAACCGCCAAGTTTTAGATGCAATATTATTTCGCAAAAAGCAATAAGAACTACCATCTCAAGTTTACCGAGCTTTTTGAAAATTGAAACCTGCAGGGATTCGTAATTTAATTTTTGAGATGCTGTATTGTTAGAGCTTTTAGAAGGGCTCTTTGCTGAGATTCAGAATATCGTCGCCTTTGCATTGAGACATGACTTTCTTTTCTTTTTACTTGAATCTATGCAACCTTAGGATTTTTCGTAAAATATACCTTTTCTTAGGTTGACTTTAACTATAAATAATATTATAAAATATTTTGCTTAAAATGTAATTTTGTATTTAAAATATTTCTAACTTTTTTATCTGTTTCTATGGGTTACCATTTTTACTTTTTTTTTGAGTCTTCATAGGTTTTTTGATATCAGATATCATTAAATTTTAAATAAAGAAAAACGCCCCAGACCGGACTTGTACCTGCACTCTTTGCGTCTCAAGTCGACGAATGCTCTAACCGTTTGAGCTACTGAGGATTCAAGTTCTGAGTGAAATTTTTAATTCCTTTCTTTACTGTTAACGTGGGTAGTTATGTCCTTGAGATACAATACAGTTTTGAGTACCTACTAAATGTGTTCATGGTTACAGATGAAATTTACATTTATAAAATCATAACTTTCGTTTTTCTCGAGGTAGTTTTATTTTAGCACTTTTTCCGTGCCCGGTTTAATTTTTTATAAATTTAAAAGAAAAAACAAACGTTAATAGTAAACAATGAAATTGAAAATTTTTGCCACACAACTTGAATGCTCAGTAGCTCAAACAATTAGGGCATTTCTCGGCTTGAGACGAAGGGGTAGGTACTGGTTCAAATCCTGTCTGGGGTGAAATTCTTTCTTTAAATTATATAGAAATCAAACCCAAGCACAGGGCGAGTGCTAAAATAAAAATACCATCAGATGATCAATATGATTTCTTGCCTTCGTATACTAGAAAAAAGTAAAATAAAAAAATAAGAAGAACGTTTCAGACTTACCTTGTATCTGCCGTCATCGATACAGTGATTTATAGTATGTAACAAACGATACTTGTGGCTTGAGACTTAAACATCCGGAAGCCACTTGAGTGCTCATAAAACACTCATACGAGGATCTATCTACATCGATTCTGTACTTCTTTTGTTACTTGAATTGCTGTGGGCTTAACACGATATTGCTTTAGTTTGCAATATCTTCCTTTCTTTAAAACCCCTTGGTTTTTTTGTTTGTTTATTATGCTTTCTTTAATATTATACCTTATAACTACCTTTTCAATGATATGTAAAAGTATCTTCACGCCTATATCCCCGAAGAGGTAGGCAGAGGCACAACCAAGGCACCCACGACTAGCCGAAGACACTAAGTCCCACAATGTGATAGGTGGCAAGCCTATCGCCAACCGGGCACATTTCCAACCCCGACCAACATTTTGTAATAAGAAAATTAGAAAAATCCGATTTTCTTGTTGTTGGCCGACCCGGGATTCGAACCCGGGACCTCATGCAGTCAAGTCCAACACCCGGACCGCTAGACCACAGAGGCGATCACTGATATGTGTTATTAGTTACTTTGAAATTACTGTTAAAATGATTTTTTTTTTACATTTACTCATTAGGTCCTTTTTTTATAACTTACTAGCTGCCCCGGCGAATTTAGTCTCACCCGTTCAGTATGGGATCTAATAAAGTATTATTTTTCTAATTTTTCATGCAACTTTCCAGGTTTTTACCTAACATAATAATAAAAGAATTAGTCAAATCGGTCCAGTTGTACGAAAGTTATGCGCTTACCAACTCATTTAACGATTCATTTTTATGTTATAGATAAACTAGAAGCTGTCATCTCTATAAAATTTATAATAATTCCAAATTTGTAGTGACAAAAATTGCAAGATTTGTTTGCATATAATAAGTTTCCTACCACAAAAGAAACATTTTTTGCAATCAAATTTTGTGCCACTTCTAGATTTTCTTTTTTATCGACAAACAATAGGAGAATGAAACTACTGACGTAGCCTTTAACGCTCAGTTTCATTGGAATTGATTGATTTATAGGCTACATTCAAAACATTATTTTACTGAATGTATAAATAGTCACGCTTTTTTAATTCCACTTCGTTCCCACATAAAAGAAGCATCAACCTGATATAACTTGTATTCCATAAATAAAGCAAATAATGGACTGTGGTATACGTCACGATAACAAGAAGCACTTTAAAGTTTTTCCGCGTAGCACGGTACATATCCATCCGCGGATGGAGACGGGATAAATGATTGATGGCGGCCTTCCAAGTATAAACTCGATTATCCGTTGAGACGCAAACTTACAAGTTTTATGTAACGATGGATCAGGATTATTTAAAACTTTCTCGGGAAAAAATCGAGTCATGACAATCATATTTGAGTTGAATATCGATGACGAGGGGTTTGAATCATTCCCGATTTTGTTTGTTGTTTATAGACACCTGAGAACATTGAGGTATTTGAATAATTGAGTTCTGTAATTTAGAATGCATCAAACTTTGTTGAATGTTATTTATGGATCATATTTGTTTAAAACTTTCTCGGGAGAAATACGAGCCATGATAGGCATATAACATATTGAATTGAATTAGATGGTGATGGCTTTGAACAATTTTTGGGCTTTTTAGACTTTATTTTTAGTGTTATACGTAGTTCAGTCATTTTTTTTAAACGTGAGAGAAAAATCAAGTCGTAGTCATCTAATTTTAGTTTAATGTCAATTTAGATATTTCAAATCATTCTCGGGTGTTTTGTTTGTATTATAGTAAACATTTAGGTATTTCAGAATTTGAACTTTTGTGATTTAGAAAATATTAAATGTTTTTGAATATTTAATTTTAGTGTTTCAACAAGGATGGCAGGTACATGCGAATGCAAAAAAAGGCAAATGTAAAAAGTAGAGTGGATAGATAAGTTACAATCTTTTGAGTCAAAGTACTACGCTCGCTTTTCATAATTACCTGTGTGATCTAGCGGTCTAGGTCCAGGAAAGACTTGACTTCATGAGGTGCCGGGTTCGATTCCCGGATCGAGCAACAAAAAGAATCAAAGACATCATAGAAGAGTCGGAATGAAATAAAGTTTTAGTGTAAAATTAGAAGTGTTCCATTGGTTCAGCCATGTGGAAAGAGTGGCAGATGAAAGTTGACAAAACAGATAAACGATGCGGATGTAGATGGTTACAGGTTAGACCTAGGGAGACCTAGGTTGATATTCGAAGACAACATAGCTCGTGTGTTATCCGAGAGTGTTCGGTATATATAGGTTTTATAAGTCTTGACAGAGTATCGATTGCCAAGTGTCACGATTTTTGCAGATTTGCTTATCTTCCTCCACATTCATTGCTATTTTCATACAAACAAGCCGATTTTTAAATATTACCACCACCTCTGGATAATACTGGTATCTACATCCTTCTTTATTTGCATTGTATATCTGTTTTGTCTTTCACATGACCAAACATGCCATCACTAATTATTGTACACCTTGAAGAAGGACAAATGCTATTTTTAATTGCAATATCTCGAACGGTATTTTATATTATGAAGTAGCGAACAGGCAAACTGCTCTTTTGACCTTATGGCTGGTGTCTGAGGCCAGCTACTGAAATTTACCGGCTACCCCACTCTTAGTTGAACACGAGAAAGGTGAGTAACTAAGTACCTATCTTCACCCCTGCATCACCAAATGTAAGCAGTTGTCCAACCAGTATAACTACGATTAACTGAAGTTTCCTTTTCACAATGTGATAGGTGGTAAACCTATGCGATCCCGGACTATGGGTGACTATAACTAAACTAAAAAAACACACTATGAGTTATCAGAAATTGAACCCAGGACTTCATGTAGTTAATGTCAGTACCGGGCCATTGGACCACAGAGGCGAAACATTGGTGAGGACTGACATTATTGCGGCTGAAATAGTAGTGGAATGTGGATGGATGTAGGTACCCGGGGAAACCTAGCTTGACATTTCTAAATCAGATTGCTCGGATATTATCCGAGGGTAGTGTCAAGAATCTCCTAAGTGTCCAAAGCGTGTTTGTGTGAAAAGGGTAATTGATGTGCAGGTATCCTGATAGGTTTGTCAGAATCGTGAGGTGTGGCACTAGATACTTTGTGCTTACCTAGAAACGGACTTGGCGTGAAGATATGTATGTATGTGGAACAGTAGTAGTAGGCAACACTATATTGGTAGTGGTCTGTAGCAATCTGGGTAACGTGCTCTGGCGGGTGAGCTAAACAACATTAGTAAGCATACGAAGCCGCGGTCTGCAGCTAGTCTAAGTCTTCAAAACATTTCAGTTTAAACAACACATATTGCGGGTGCAAACTAGCTTGACAAAATCCCATTCTAGAGTATGAAACTAGACGCGAAAGCGCGGAACCATTCTGAGTACTGAAAACGTTCCGAGTTATTCCACCCGAGTGGGTCCAGCTACATTTTATCAAAGAAAACGATTTGTACACATCCTCTTTTCTCTATGTTCGGTGTTATGAAAAAACTTATGTCTCGTAACATGTAAATATTGTTTCCCAACTGTAGCGTCTATGTAATCTACGTATTTGTTTAGCTAGCTAATAATAATCAAACAATAGCGCCAACATTGCGAACTGACGTGAATACGCAATAAGGGTAAGGAATTTTTGCTCTTGTTTATGTCGCGCTATAAGCGACGTTTGGGTTACCGAACGCTTTATATATTCTACAGCTTCCTTGGTTGAGGGGGATACAAGAACACCACCCATCAGACTCAGGTTAGCTTCCTGACATGGGTAAGCATGTGCTCAAGACATGTGTCTAGGTCTAGACGTTTATTAAGTATTAAATGACCGCACTTATGTATTATTACGTTACAATTTTATTTTGAAAATATCGACTTAATAATTGATTCAAAGATAATTTACCAGTGTGAGTGCAGTCGTGGGTGTCCTTTTTTATGTGAGAGATCAACGTCGTCGTTGGTCGTTTTGGCTTCGTAGCACACGACTCTCCTGATGGTGATGGTGAATATAAAAAATGATGGCCTATTGACACCATAAATATTATAGGTGCATTGCTGTTATATAGTCTAGATTTAAGGCCTATTGTGCCAATTTATCGGCTACCCTACCCTCCGAACTGGACCATAAAGTCATTATGGTAGCAAGAACAGATAAGGTGGTAAAATATTACCCGGGTTTGTTGCTGCACAGCACTCTGGCACCAGTGATCTTGTTGGCAATGACCTGTTTAATATGTGCTTGCCTTTTAACAGCTGGCAGAAAGTCCATTCTACTTAGGGGACTCGGACCAACACGGGGAAATAATATAGATACTAGAAATATAAACATATTATTAAGACTCTATTATATATTTGTATATACAGTATTATTGCTTAAGCCCCATAACAAACATTTTTGGTGTAATTTGCTTTGCACTTCTGTGGTCTAGCGGTCCAGTTGTTGGACTTGACTGCATGAGGTCCCGGGTTCGAATGCCGGATCGGACAACAAAAAGAAAATAGGGTTTTTCGAATTTTCTAATAAAAAAAATTTTGCTCGGGATAGGATATGCACCGGTTGGCGATAGGCTTGCCACCTTTCACATTGTGGGACTTAGTATCTTCGGCTCGTTGTGGGTGCCCTGGTTGTGCCTCTGCCTACCTCTTCGGCAACATGGGCGTGAAGATACTTTTCTTTTTCTTTTATATAATTCGCTTACTTTGAAGTTGGATGTATCTTTTTGATTTGTTAAGTAGGTACATCATTATTATTATAACTTACTTACTCTTTCTTACGATATTTTGATTATTGCAAATTTTTTTAAAACTTTTTTAAATTTATTTTTTAACTTTTTACCACATATATGGGATCTGGAAAACCTCTTGCGTGAGCAAGCTTTACCATTCCATCCAAAACTGAAATACGACATTAACAAGCCCTATCGTTCGACAACGGGAAAACTGAAATAGACAATTTTTCCCAAAACTTCATTAATTCGTTTTCGTACCATAGTTGTGGCAAAAACCATTTTATACGATATAAAATATATACGAAAGTAATACCAGCGATAAATTAAAAATCTTACAAAAAACGAGAACAAAAGTCAAATATAGGTGTATAAAAAAGCCAACACAGACTATTTAATTTTTTTGCACTTCACTTGTGATTTTTGCACTTATTGCTCAGCTTTTAGCAGCAAATACGATCGCCATATTGTCTGAATTTGTCACCAAATATTTTACGGTAATCACTTGAATTGGTGTTCAAAAATTAAAATATTTGTGTATCAATTAATGTCCTATTTTCGGCTAATTGCATTATCGTGTCTAAGAAAAGAGATAGATCTACTATAAGCTAGTTAGCGGACAACAACTGTTATTTTTCAGTAATTAACAAAAATGTTTTAGCAACAAAACTATAGTAAACCTATTTCTATGTGTTAGATAGATATATTATTGAAATTTCCGTTTAGGCTGTTGTAGTGAGCTCTAGTATGTAGCGTCATAAACTACGAAAAAAAATGCATATAAGTTTAAAAATAAAAGTTTCAAAATCACTTTTTATAATTGTTATCTGGTCCGGCAAACGTTATCCTATCCCAACAGTAAATACTGCTTTTTTATATGGACCTGTTCTTGACAAAAACTAACATAACAAAAGCAGTTATCAAAATTGGCGCATCCGCTCACGCGTGCTGCAATGACCGAGGAAAATGGAGATTCATTTTTATATACATATATGAATATTTTACAAATCCTACATTCATACAAAACTGACATTCATGTCCAACATTTTATATTTATTCATGTAAACGTCTACTTTTACATTAGGACTAGTAATAGGGATTCCCCTGAAAATTTACACGCGATTAATATAAGTAGGGTAGATAATGATGGAAACTCTGTGGACTTTCTCCAGACGGCTTGAAAACGTCTACCCTCCTTGATTAAAACTTGGAATAATAAACGACGAAACAATTTTCGTCCGTCTCCGCATCGCTGGTCTCCGTGGAGCAAACTAATATTGGAACGTGGTAATGAAACTCTACTTCGATTTTTAAGCCTTTGAAAAATACTTTGAATGAAACATGGAATACGAATTGAAAGGCTTTTGCTTTACCAATAATATCCTAATCTACAAGTAATACTTAATGTTAAAGAGTACTTTATATTTGGAAAGTGCCTGTACTTTCCAAATATAAAGGATAAAATAAAGAAAGACAGTTCTAAATTATACCTTATATTATTTATTTTCTTTTGGTTTCCCATTTCTCGACTAAAGTTGGTATTTTCACTGAATATTCCGCTTTGAAACCCTCAAGGAAAAGAAGATTCAGGATTCCCCCCTACAAAAACATTATCTCCCAATACTTTACTTACTATAGATGCAGTATGAATAGCTGCTTGTTTTTGGACTATACTTATATCAATACGACAATTTAACATATTATATTATATTATATTATTTTATATTATTATTATTAAATAATACACCTTTAAAACTTTTTTTTTGAATTCTTTACTCACTAAATGAATGTATAAATACTCTTTATAAAGCAGTACACATACAATATTATTTAATATTATATATGTAAGATTTAATATTTTAAGATTAGTCACTTAAAATATGTATGACTTACTCTAAGTAGTATGTTAGTCACTTAAGCTACTAAAATATTATATCTTATATAGTATGGGTACACAAAATCGGTTTTATCACCACTGAGCGATCTCTGTTAGACAGTCTTTGACTTAGTCTCTGTTAGAGAGTCGTTATTTTATTTATTTACTACTGTTTAAAAAAGCCCTAGTTGTTCCTCTGCCCAATACTTCGGGAATATGGGCATGAAGATACTTTTTTCACCAGTCATATCCTAAAAGTGTGTTTATCCCACACGTATAACCATTTTATGTTGCTACTCGTAATTGTTCTTGTGCTAGGTTATGAATACATTCGCATTCCGAGTGTACTGATCGTGGAATGTCGACCTTGTAATGTATATGTTACTGTAAAAGCCCGAACTGTGGTAAATTCTAAGATTTTCCGGAAAAACCTAAGATTTACCAACTCTCAATGGTAAAAGTCCGAACAGTTTTTTTATTTCGAACTTTTACTACCATTCACTAGGTAAATCTTAGATTTACCAACTCTCAATGGTAAAAGTCCGAACAGTTTTTTTATTTCGAACTTTTACCACCATTCACTAGGTAAATCTTAGGATTTACCTTAAATCAATCTGAAGAAGATGCAATTCCGAAGAAGATAAAATCTGTCCAGAGAATAAGAACAAAAGCAAAATTGAATTTGGAAACCCAAGCTGAAAAAATGAAAGCCAAGACGTCTGATAAATATTCAACTATAAAAATTGTTCAAAATGTAAGACTGAAAATACCTGACATTGATAGAGCTAAAACTGACCCGAAAAGCATTATTGCAGTTGTGATAAATATAAAGGACAATCAGTTTTACCAACTAGATACCAAAATTGGAGTACTAAAGTAGCTTTACACACAGAATCAGTTTACCTCATGCCCTGAAGATTTTATTAAGATAGAAGAAGTTATTAAAGAGAAAGAAGTGAGTCTTCGAGAAGTTGTTGGAAAATTATCGTTGACTGGTGGACAAGGATTCAAAAAATGTAACTGTCTCAAAAAATGCTTGTCGAAGAAATGCGCTTGCAAGTCATTAGGATTACTTTGTAATTCTAAATGCCACAATAGCACTCCGTGTTGTAACAAGTAATCTATTTTTTACTAAGTACCTAATATTTAATATAAATTGTCTTTTTTCTATATGTTCGTAAATACCAAATTATAAGAAAATTACTGATTCAGTGAGATTCAATTAGCCAACGTAAGCGTTGTTTGTGAGAAGATATTTTATTTTGCTTTCGAGAAGTATGTTAGCGTTATTTCAAATAGTTATTATAAATTAATAAATAAAATTTCCAAAAAAAAATAGGATTGGACTTGACTGATAAATAATAGAAATAGTTAATAGTTGTTACTCTCAATACATCATTACATATATTCATATGATACACATAAATACATATGTAAGGTTCATAAATACATATGTAATTTAAATAAATGATTAATAATTACTCATTGTTTTTTTTTACCATCCATCACTGGTAAAACCTAGCATAGTAATATATTTAATTAAAAGAGGAAAAAATGTCTTTATCAACATTTACCATGCCCTTGAGGTAAATCCTAAGATTTGCCTAGTAAATGGTGGTAAAAGTTCGAAATAAAAAAAACTTGAATATTAACGTTGTACATTTTTGATATGTTGGAATGGTTAGGGAATAATTTTGCACGAATTGCTTTAATTATCAGTATGAAAGTACTATCATTTATGTGGCTAACACAATATTCATTTATTGCGCTATCGTACACAAACATGACAACACGAACATTCGCGCAAGCGCCCTGCACCGTCTTACGAATTTTCGATCGGGTTACGTATCCTGACGCGAGTTTAGAAGTTTTCACCAATTCCAAAAAAGTGCGCAACACGGCTAAAGAAGTTTTCACTTTAAAACCCCTATAAAATCCCAGAATCGTAATGATATTTTGGCAGTCTAGACTAAGAACTCACGGCGCGGTGTTTACTCGCGCCTGCGGCGGCTGCGGGCCCGCAGATTCCATAGAAGGTTGATTTCTATGCAAAAGAAGAAGTTAGCTTTTCCGTGGCAGCGGTCGTCTGCCCGTTAATCGTGCGGGCGGATATCTCCCGCCGCCTCGGCGGGTTGCGATCGCGCGCTGACCGCAGAGCGGCTTGGCGGGTGAACATTTTATAGTATTTGTCGGTTTATTTAAACGCAACCGCTGGCCGCGCGGTAATCAACTGCCAAGTTTGCAGGAGATTCAACCGCGGCGGCTGCGGGACCGCAAAAACTACCCGTCTCGTGAGTTTTGAAATAAAATCGCAAAACCGCGACCGCCACGGGTGAAAATTGCTCCATGATTTCTGTCTCTGACTGAGATGACAAGCTACCTTCTAAATCAATACTCGACACTACCAAGCATTTTATTGACATTTAACGTCAAGATAAAATAATGCTTGGAACATGCATTTAAAAACCAATTCCAAACTGTTATTAGCGAGATGATAAGCAATTTGGAGGGTAGCAAATAATTTGGGAAACCCGATAAGTCGTTTTCTTTTCATTGCTTTGATAGAATTTCACGAAAATAAAATTCAATATGCGTTTATCAAGATCCGGTATCAATCTATTATGTTTGCACGGTTCCTTTTACTCCACAATGAAGGCAGAGGGAAAACCTTTTTAAGTCGGTTTAAAACGTGATACATTATCAACGTGGCGTCGCTTTAGAGCATTTCGCGGTAACGGTGTAAGCAACTCGCGGATGAATGATTGATAGCAGCGCCACCACGCGACTTTCAACCGTACCAAAATGTTTTACATATTTTAAAATTCAAATAGTCATGGTACATTTGTGACTGCTTTACTGATCGAACGTCAACGTAGTGTCCGTTTAGAGCATTTCGGGGTAACACTTTTAACGACTAGTGGGTGAATGATGGATAGCAGTGCGACAAAAAAAAGTCATTGGCTATATCCATACCAGTGCGCTTTCATCATTATTTCTGTGCTCATTTTTAGTTCATTTGGTGTCAAATGCTACGTTTTAAGGCACATGAGCATTAGCTTTTGCCCGTGTTGGTCCAAGCTCCTTTGCAGAATAGACCATCTGCCTTCTTGCCAGGCAGTTCGTAAGAGGCGAGCATAGGCTTACCGTCACTAACACACCGTGATATCTGACTAGCTGATAAAGTTTCGCAGGGACTCAACCGGATTGGTACCACCTCCTTACCTACTCATGCCGCTATAACGTCAGCGCTTGTTCGGAGGATAAGGTAGCTGGTAACTTTACTTTTGCTCGTAGCCTGACATCCCGGTCTTAGGCAAAGCACTATTATCTTAGGTGTCTTCAGGCGGCATGATTTTTTTACGACCAGGAAATCCGTCTGCTTTGTTTGCTTCTAATATCATAAAAAAATCGTTTACATGTTTGTGATGGTCGTCAAAAGTTTTTGATGTAACTAAACATTTCCTTATTTTAAAAAAACACACGAATTGATTAATGAAATCCATATTTGAAATCACTTTTTTTATTTATATACATTTTTATGTTTCTGGTTTGATTCCATAAACACTTGATGTGTTCGGTAATTTTCTTTGAACTCTGAAATTTTTACTTAACGTTTCGCTATATTGTTAATAAAACGCATGAAATATTGTAAGCGCACCAGCATGCGCCAGCGGAAACTATGTGGCCGTTACTCGTTCTAGGTTTTGCCCAAGATCTATAATCATATGCAATGGTTATTCAGGCGTGTGTTATATCAATTATGAATAAGCAACATGAACGGGAAAGCGCACTAGTGTACACTTATCAATTTAGCAATTTCAAAATATTCTACATAATTTGAACTTTAGTCATAACATAGCAATGCTTTGTTACTTGGAGTTTAAAAAAAACAACTATTGCTTTGCTATGATTGGTTATTATATGTGGTTATGACAAAACGACGTACACTATTTTGATTACATATAAAAGTATAAAGTACTTTTTAAAAGGTTTCATGACAATAAGTGAGTGACATTTTTGGCTTCGGGTAAGTCCAATACGTTCATTACGCACTGTCTTTGCCGTTTTTATAATGTTATATAGTTATGGTTATTCAATTGGTCTAATGACAAAAAACTAGTAGTGTCACTCGTATATAATTATTTGATTTATTGTTGGGAATGAAACGGAAAGGTAAACGGAAACAGAAAACTTTTTACTAAAATGAAATTGAATTGAAATTATTTGGGAATGTGTGTTAAGGCGTTGTTACAAGAATGTTTAACTATACTACCAAAACAACAAGACAAGGCAAACTTCGTTTACTTTTCACTTGAAACTCTCTGTCTACTCTGTAGAGAGACTCGGCGTAAAATTAAAACATGTACTGAGTGTTACAAATTTTAAATATTGTCTACGAGAACTAATTACATATTAAAAAAAATCTCAAGAACATGAAACACCCTCACGTGCAAGTTGTTGGCTTCAAATTAATTTTGTATAAACTTTTAAGAGCCACAAAGTTCATTTGAGCAGGACTTAGTATGCAATTTGCATACTTATTTACATTACCTCTGTAGCACACAAGTGGAGAAACCCTTCCATTATCAAATTTACACCGCAGGGAAGGAAGACACGTTAGCAGAATACAAACTACAAAAATTATCTCGTATTACGGTTTTAATTAGAAAATTTTATGAAATCATTGAAGTTGAAATATTTACGCTATGTCGACTACATATCTTTTTAAAATCCGAATCACTATATTTTAACTGGTAAGCACTTATAACTTAGGAAGGGTATAAAGTATACATATAAATCTTCCTTTTCAATCACTTTATCTATTTAAAAAACCGCATCAAAATCCGTTGCGTAGTTTTAAAGATTGAAGCATACCAAGGGACGTAGGGGCAGAGAAAACGACTTTGTTTTATACTACGTAGTGATATAAGCTAGGCGGTGAAATCTTTCCGGGAAAATATTTTAATTTTTAATTGCAATACTTTAATCTACAGATTTCTAAAAAAATGTTTATTAATGAAATTATTTCTATATACCGATATCGAATTGAAAGCTTCGTTCGGTTTGTAAATTTTTTTTTCTCTTTCTATCACAAACTTGATTTAAGAACATGCTAGACAACAAAATATTTCGCTAATATAAGTTAACTATTAGCGTAATTAATCACTAAAATTTAAATAAAAAATGTAATGATTAACTTACATATAACTTCTTCAGCACTTTATGATTCACATGTTACGAGTATTTTAACTTTTTTTTCATAATGTAACTGTGTATGTGGTTGGTGATATATAATATCTCTAATCTCTAATATCTCTATACATTTTTATTTACTAAGTTAGTAGCTAACATTTTAGATGCAATATTATATTATTTTGTTTTGTTTGTTTGTTGCAATACAAATTAAGATAGTTTAAAAGAACTAGGTAAAAATATCAGATAAAATCTAGCCGGACATTTGTATTTGCCATTTTTTCGTTAAGCTTTGTTAGCGCATGCATGTGTGTCACTGTGTGTCATACGCTATATGGTATCGGACCGTAATTATTCGTATGAAAAATATCAAGAATATTTTTTTGATAGAAAAAGGCGTTACTTTGCGGAAATCCAAACTTAAATCCAAATAAAATGATTTAATTCGACCTTCGTGAAGTGCAGTCGAATTCTCCTGATGATGCTTCGGTTACGAAGCGAAACGTACGTTGAAGTTTTAGTAGTGTGTATATTGTTGGTGCTAATAAATCAGTTTAGTGGTGTGTGTTGTGTGGAGCTGGATATATTTGGGAGTTTTAGCTTCCGGTAGGTCCAATTCATTTATAGCGCACTATTTTGCCTGTTTTATCACGCCATAATACGTATACATTTTTGGCGGAAAATTGCAAATTAAATTATTTTATACGGATTTAAAAATTTTTTTCTTTTGCAGTTAAAATTCCGATCAACCAACCATTCGGCCGAGATTTTGTCATATAATATTACACAACGTGGTATCAAAGAAAATTCAAAAATATTTCAAAAAAGGAGATTTTGAATTTTCTTTACAACCTTTTCTTTACAATCTATTTCACTGTATTTTTTGTAATTTTAAGTTAGATAATTTTCAAACAAAACCTGATAACACGATACTTTATAAGTTTTGATAAAATTGATAAAATACGAATATATATTGAGTTTTTAATTAAAAGGATTAAAAACCCGTGTATTTTCATAATCAAGAAGTTTAAAGTATCCTGTTTTCAGTCGTTAATTAATCTAGACTGTTTATAGGACTACCTTAAATATATTTTTCAGAATAAAACTTATGAAAATGAATCAAAAATATGTAGTTTTCATGTCATTTTGGTCAGCAATCTTTGTCCGTTAACCTTCAGTAAATAAATATATTCATTTGGTAGTCAACTCACTTTTACCATTACCCACTTTCAGGGGTAATTTTTCGTTTGTTCCAAAGTATGTGATCGCAATAATTAAACTCAACCCTTTACTCTCCGTACGAAATCTCATAAATTGGAAAACTAAACTGTGCGGATCTCACCCAAGATTCAATTACGCCCTAATCATATTTGGAGGGTGCGAATGGATCGATTGAATTAAACATCCTGCATTTTAAGTAACTGATTACTAAAGCTAAATAAAAGAGTTTATTTCGTATGTTATTTACTTTTTGTACAAATCTATACATATACATATTTATTATTTACGGTCGCCCAGTGTTTGATGCCTTTCAAAGACAAAAAAATTTCAGATGAAGTGTATCCCGATGTATTTTATTTACAGGTGTTAGGGTAGATACATATTTCTGAGGTTTATAAATACTTTCGTGCTTACTTTTAACAAAAAGCTATAATACAGTACCAAGTTCAAAAGTGCAAAAGTGCTAAGACTGAGTACTGACGGAGACGACATCAATAGCGAATACACTTCATCGGGCGTGCACTTTCCAATCCCTTCCCTACAGCCTCTTACAAGTTGCTAGCAAGATATGTATCGCTATCGGAGCTTTTAAGATTGTATCATTTTTAAATTATTTAAAAGAAAGTAGGAGATTTCTTCGTCATTTGTAAATTTGTTATGTTTTATTTCTAAAAACTTATGATTCAGTATAAAAATACTTGTATATTTTCACGTACAATGTATTTAATTGTATTTAATTTACCGGTACAGCTTATCTCATTGCAGCATCTTTATATGATATATATAGTCTATAAGTGACGAAACATTTATTAATTTTACTAATAGATCACGGACAAACCGGCGGTTGTTTGTGTTTTCTTAAACTATAAAAAATGTATGTGAAGAGGGAACCTACATTGGGAAAAGAGTCAAGAAGAAGTTAATCACTAAGTCAATTATCATCCTATTAAAATAGTTAAATTATAAGTGCACTTAATAATTATTAACTGTATTTTATTATTTATTGTATTGTAGTTAATATTTTTTTTTCAATTTTCAAAATTATTGAGGTAAAATTATACTTTTTTTTATTTTTTTTATGTTATAGGTAGGCAAACAAGCAGACGGATTTCCTGATGGTAAGAAATTCACGCCGCCTAGAGACACCAAAGACGGTAATGGCGCGTTGCCAACCTGAGGTCAGGATGTTAGGCCTCGAGCAAAAGTAAGTTTACCGGCTACCATACCCTCCGAACCGGAACACGTCATGACGTTATGGCGGCAGGAATAGGTAAGACGGTGGTACCAAACCGGGTAAGACGCTGCGAAACTCTACCACCTAGTAAATAGTAGTAAATGATACTTGAATAATCATTTATAGGTTGACAAAAACCTAACAATAAAAACAAACTCCTTGCTGTAGGTAGTAAAATTATGCTTTGACTAAATAAATTATTGGGTTGACTAAAAAACTAATAAAAAAAACAAACTCTTTGTCGTAAAATCAAGTTAAAGTAGTCTTACGTATTGCATTGGATAATAGCATATTATAAACAAAAGTCTGCGTTATCGTTTACATGCAATCACTTCAAGACACTTCACCTAGTTAAAAAAACACCTCAACATAAGGAAAATAAGAAATAAAAAGGTACAATATTGAGACTTTAAAAGGCAAAATTTTCAAACAAAATTGATTAACCTATATTATATATAAAAATGAAGTCCCATTTCCCAGCATCACGCCTAAAAGGATAGAACAATTTTATTGATTATTTTTTGTTATGTTGGCTGTCAGAAGAAGATTCTTATGATGAGAAAAACCGCAAAATTGCAGGAAAATAGGAAAAGCAATACCTGTTTTTTTCATACAAACTGTTGGTAGCTGCTAATGTCAAGCGATACAAAGTACACCGTATTGGCTAGTCTATAAATAAATGTAAATAAAAACAGTGTACCACTAAATAAAAAACGTGTATAAACTATTAAAAACATATAACTATGGCGGTGAAACAATATAATAATCCCAAAGTAGCCAAGTATTTAATAACGTGAAAGTTTTGCACCGACAACTATGCAGTTAGCAGAAAAATAGTTGAAGAGACATCGCACGCCGTCCGACAAGAATGTGAACGATAAAATGTTCTCTAGATTATACAACGCAAACATACAGGGAACACCGAACTATTGACCTGAGCCTCCACATAGACAGCTTTTCATATCACAAAATTGCCTCGGCGTCATTTAGTCGCTGCAAATATTACTTTAATCCTAGGGCAATAAAGTTTAAGTGTCTGTGCTTGCGGGGAAGGCAATAAAACCTTTAGAAATTTAAGATGTGCGACTTATATCGGACCTTTCTTTCTGTCGTATAACTAATTCCGTCTCCCTCTTGTAAATGTCAAGGCTATATATTGCAAAGGCTACAAGACGACAGCGATGAAAAATTCTTCGTACCTCAAAGTTATCTTATGAGGTACGTTTACTTTTAATATCGTGTTATCGTACATGAGAAATAAACTCATAAAAGTTTCATGAGAAAATATGCTATGTCAGATGTACATGTTATGAAATTTCTGCGTGGAAGCGAATATACAACGTATACATTAGTTTTCGCCTCTCCTATGGGAGTAGGCGAAAACCAAATTTCGTGTTTTTCTCTTTCATTTTCCAACATGCACGTAAGAGCACTAGTAAACAGTAATTTCTTTATTATTTTACTAACATCTTGTCGCTTTATTCTTTTGATGAGATATAATTGTAAGATGATACACAGATTCACAAAATCACAAAAACCGGGACCTTGTTGATGGTTATATGCAAGCGTATCCAGTCTTTTATTTAATAATTTAACCAAATTTTTATTTCATAATTTAGCTATTTCTAACCATTATGAAAACTGGAAAAATAGTGATAATATTTCATCAGAATCGAGTGCCTGAATCCATATTTATATTATGTAAAAACGCGAAAGTCTGCCTGTCTATCTATCTGTATGTTTGTCTGTTCTCTTTCATGGCTAAACCGCTAAATCATTTGTTATTAAATTTAATATACATATAGCTAAAGATTCTGATTTAAACATAGACTATGGTTTTTAAGAATCAACCTTAAAATATATTGGGGATGGATGTTTGTATGAAAATCGCAACTGTTTTACGCTGACAAAGTCGCGGGCAAACAGCAAGTGCCAAACAAACGAAGAAATACTAGACTTTGTGTATTTAGTACGAGTTTAGGCAAGGACTCTGTGGTCTAGCGATCTGGCGTCGGACTTGACTTCTTGAAGCCCAATTCCCGTGTCGGCTAATCGAAGATAAGCTTGCCACCTATCACTTAGTGGGCTTTAGTGTTTTCAGCCAATCGTGGGTGCCCTGGTTGTGCCTACCCTTCGGGGATATGGGCATGAAGATACTTACTTTTCTTTCTTTTTTTACTTTTAGGCAACACTATAAAAATATGTACAAATCTCATGGAAAAATAAATAAAAACATATTAATTTCATTTTAAACTAAGAAAGCAATGATACAATGATGCCAAAAAAGGGCTATACTTATGTCAATGAGATGATGATTGTAAAACAGTACATTATCCATCACGTGCTCCATCATAGTCGCTGAGGCAGAAAATAGCATGCAGGAGTAATTTCCGTTTTCCTCTTACAGTTTTTCCGCGGAACTTCGAGGTGAAGTTTTTCAATAGAAAGATTAAGGTGTTTAGAACTTGGTATAGCATTGTCAACTTCCTGTTCTGCAGATAGCAAGTGGTTTTAACTTTCCAACAACTAGCTCACAAGCTTTTTATGTATTTTCTTTTAAAATAGGTAAGTAGATAGAACATTCCATTTTTTTATTTAATACAAAACACACGAGAAGCAAAAATGCACAAAAGGCGAGCTTATCTCTAACTACAGAAATATCTTCCAGCCAACCCAAAAATAATGGAACTGTGAAAATAAAGTTAAGAAGTCAAATAATCATAACATCTCACTCTACGTCGGCCAATTCAACTAAACCTGCTCTACGGTACAACAGAATTTGGTAACTAGGTAGTCGATGTCTTAAGAAAGAGATTAAGGAGAAGTAAACGTCAAAAAGTTAAAAAGTAATCTAACATTTTTTTAGTTTAGAGTATGTGTTTTTTAATTTTTTTATTGTTGTGTTAGGTATTTTCGGAAGAAAGTTCTTACTAAATGAAAAACTTGAAAAATGCGAGGAAAATGGGAAAAAGAATGCTTTAATCCATACGAAGTTCGCCGGTTAGGCTACTTGATTATAAAAATAATGAAAATCTAATTATTTAATGTACACTCGACAAAAAATTATCAAACTGACAAATCTTGATAAAAGGTTATTGAATAAAAGATATGTGTCATTAGAAAAGTTAGAACAAACTATCTATTTCATTTCGGTTTATTGCTGTGTTTGGTTTACTTATGTAAAGCCACGAACGTGAAAGTCAACGATTTGTTACTTTTTATACGTATATTCTGTCGTCGGCCATATAGGGCGGGGTTGGTGCCCCTGTAAAACAGCTTTATGACGGACACGTGCTAGAAACCAGCGGAGGGTGCAGAATATCGACCAAAACGAAACTTAATATATTTGTCTTAAAAGTGTCTTCACCCGCCATTTTATTAAGTTGTTAAAATTTATTCGGCGTTGTAAAAATGTCAGCGATTTTTTGCTTTTATGGATTTTTTAAATTTGTATACAAAAATAATTGATAAATATTTTTTGTTTTGTATGAAAATGGTAATGAATGTGGAGGAAGCTACGCGAGTATGCCAGGATGGTTGGGTTTCACACTCGATATCTCTGCTTACCTCATTGTGTGGGTATGTGTACGAATGCAAAACTTTTACACTATTTCTAAGAAATATTTATTATATACATAATCATGTATAAAGCTTATCCAAGATATTTAGTGCAGTAGCAACGCTAAGAAACGGATTTTTATAAATTTCTTAATTAAATTAAACTTAAGATCAATTACATTTTCCACGAGCAGCTTGTAAGAAAGTGTGAAGAACATTGACAATCAAACACACTTTCTGATGGAGTTATAATGGTAGTTCCTCTATGATAGATATGTCACATGGGAATTCGTATCATGGTATTTCATGTCTGCTACTATATCGTATACTATAAAAACAAGTGCTCTGGTTTTAGGCTAATCGATAAATTTACTCGGTCGAGTAGGAATCCAAGGCATTCACAGGCCTGTTCTGGGTGCCATAATGACACTGTCAAGTTACGATCCAATGGGTAGGATATCCAGTAGATTTGTACATTACGTCTACTTAGGCTACAGGAGAGCGATGCTTCTATCTATGATGTCTATAGGTCAGAGTTATCTCTTATTATCAAGAGATAAAAAGAGTTTTGATGTGTTCGTTGTATTTCGCGTAAAAATGGTTAAGCAAGAGGTTTAAATACCTCAACTCAAATGTGGTCACTATTACTACTTTTGGTGTCTTTAGGCGAAGTGTACATCTTACCATTATGATACCTGTCTGTTTATTTCACTTATGCTATATTTCACGACCATATTCCAAAGAAGTTGGCAGAGACACAACCAAGTCACACACGACTAGCCGAAGACACTAAGTCCCACAATGTGGTCGTATGCCTATCTGCCTCTATCCAATGCCAGGTAACGTTAAAAAGTAAAGTTTTGAAAGTACACAATTTTTTTGCTGTTCGACCCAAGGATCGAACCCGGGACCTCAAAAATTCAAGTCCGACGCCGGACCGCTAGACCATAGAGGCTATATACAGTTGTACAAAAATAAATAAAATCTCAACAAAAATATGTCTGGTATTTTTCCCATACTGCACCTACAAATAGATAAGAATGCTAAAAAAAGAATTTGGTTCTTATAATATACGTTTTATATCGACACGGCTCTTCTATACACATATTTTTATATGTTGTAGATACCTTATACTTTATGACACGTTTAGATATGGTGATCCATATTGTGTCATACGTTCAAGGCGCTTGGCAAGTAATCGGACTCTTGTAGGGATCAATGATTGATGTGACGGTTAATAAAGCCCGCAAATATCGCAATTTGTTTACCCTTCGTCGCTTCAATCTACCTATAGAATAAGGCAGGTCCCTGTACTATACAATATCACTCGATGCTAGGGAATAATGAAAGAAAAGGTCCCCGAGGAACCAATTTGTGGTAACTGCATATGAAAAATATTCATGAAAGGTCGCAATGAAAATAAATTAATCTGTTACATTTTTATAGGGGAAAATAATAGGGAAAATACGTTTAATAAATGTTTTAGAGACGTTTTGCATTTATCAGATACATTAACTGACAATTTCAATAATTTACTAGTTAGAGTTTGCTAGAGTTTTGTTACTTGGATATTTTTTTGGTTATTATATGAAATAAATAACCGAATCCCCGGTCGGACAACAAAAAGAAAATTGTATTTGTCCAATTTTATAATAAAAAAAAGTTGCTCGGGATTGGGTATGTGTCCAGTTGGCGATAGTCTTGCCAACTATCACACTGTGGGACTTAGTGTTTTCGGCTAGTCGTGGGTGCCCTGGTTGTGCCTCTGCCTACAACTTCGGGGATATTGGCGTGAAGATACTTTTTTAAAGTGAAAGAAACAGTGGTTACCCGGTGACTGATTTATGACCAATAATAATAACCTATCTAAGATAAGAGATCGTTCAATTTAAGATCATTTGCCAGGTAATCACTGCTATTTTTTTTTTAATATTCCAGGACAAATCACACAAATTGAATCTAACCCCAAAGTAAGCAAATTACTTATATGCTTGTGTTATGGGTGTTAGTCAACGATACTAATACATATAAATACTTAAATAGATACCAGAATAAATTTTATAAACACTCAGACCCGGAAATGCAAACATCTAAATGTTCATCACACAAATGCCTGTCCCCGTCGGGAATCGAACCCGAGCCTCGCGGTTGGTCGATGTAGTTACGCGTGTACGCTAGCCACTCGACCAACGAGGCGGTCAAAAAAAATTTTTAAACAGTTAACAAAAATATTTTCGTAACAAAACTCTAGAAGGCCTATCATCATCTGTAGATAGATTATAAATATTGGCTGGTATGGTAGCGCTATCTCTAGTCTTGGATAGGTTACTAAATCTTCTTTAACACGGCGAAATTTTTATCGACCAAATTTGCTTGATGGTTTCGAAAATTTAAGGTATGTTGTACTCCTTGGTCGATTTTCTTAAAACGTTGTTTCAATAGCATAATAGTTTTTTTTTGTTTATGTTATGGGAAGAAACAGGCAACAAGCAGACGAATTTCATGATGGTAAGAAATGCCCTCGCCTATAGACACCAAATGTGGTAACGGTTCGTTGTCAACCTGATGCTAGGATGGTCAGCCTCCTGCGTAAGTAAGTAAACCGGCTACCCTACCCTCCAACCGAAACACGACAATGAAGAGAATTGTCATTTTGCGTATGGAATAGGTAAGGCGGTGGTGCCTGTATGTCCGGGCTAGTCGTAGCAGGACTCTACCACCTAATAAAATTTAAAAAAATCAGTATAGTATACGATTGATATTAATTATTTTCTAATCAATTAATGCAAGTTCAATTATATTTTAATTTTTACCTCTCTCCTAGTAATTAGTATACAAGGTAAAAAGTGGCAAGCAGAACATGAAACCTGTCAAATTTCGTTACGATAGGTTCAGTAGATCAACCTGAAGCAAGGTGGAATACAAAAAGACAGAGAGACAAAAATTCTAAAAATAGTAGTAGTAGTAGACACGAAGATTTATAGAAACTACGAGTTTACTTGTAGGTTATGGTTTGTATGTATCGGCAGCTGAAGGGATAGCGTACACGTCTTATTCTACAGACCAACCACGAGGTTCGGATTCGATTCCCGATGGAGGCTGGGATTTGTGTAAAGAACATTATCCGTATTTTGGAGTATTTGTTATATTTATTGCAGTACCTATTTTTGTTTGTATGTAATTGTATCGTGAACTAAAATACCTTATACCTGCGTGTAATTTGCTTACTTTAAACATATATCAACTTATGTAACTTCATCTCGTTATGGTCTTGATCTTTAAAGAAAATAAGTAAACTAATAAATTACGGTGGAAGCCAGGAAAGTTTGTAAGGATTGTGCCCCGGTGCTCTCTGCCTACCTCGTAAGAGCTGTAAGAGACTTGCCGTGAAAATATGTATATGTGTATCTGTATACTATTTAAACTTAGTCATAGTCATTCTTGTGTATTGCATCAAATATGTCAAGTGTATTTTACCAAGTACAATCTATACTTGCTATCGTCGGCACGTGGTGGGATTTCATTGTATACACACGTTTTTTTGTAGATAACAATAGCACTTATCTACTATACACTTTATTTTACACTTTCTGTTAATCTCTAGATAACCGGTTTAACTTTTTACAGCATCATCAGGGCTTTAAAACTAAAGATAAAAAACGTGTGTTAACAAGTGAAGCTGATCTCATGCTAAGTATTAGTATACTACATACTACATAGTATACATAATAGTATTAGTATCAAATATTTGACTTTTACTAACATGCAATATGTATTGTTTTCATCAAATTTAATTATTACATTTCTTATGTAACAAACTTCCAAAATAGTCTGTACTGCAAAGGCGATACTAGCACGAACGTACCTCCTACAACCGACCTAGAAGGTAGCCTATTTATTTGCCTAAGTTTGTTCAAAATTTTCATTGTGCTAGGCTGAGACGGCTGAGTAGAAAATACCATTTTTTTTTTCTGCAGGCAGCTCGTAATAGGCGGAACATATACCTACAACCAACAAGAACACTTATGGTAGAGTGCTATTCTGGAAATTAACCGCCTAGAGCTCACCATCTTACCTATTCCAGCCGCCATAATGGCTGTGTCATGTTCCGATGTAGACGATAGGGTAGCCGGTAGACTTACGGCCAATATTAATAATCAATCCTAATCCAAAACTCGCTGTCCAAGATTGATATTTTGATCAACTTTTATGTTATCGCTTGCCAATAACATAACTGTGGACTGGATAAATATGGCAATTAGGTATGGGATAGGCCGGCGGACACGCAGCTAACTAGATTGCTTGAAATCCATTATATTGGGATACAATATTAACATTGGCCATTATACAATAGGCCTTTCATCCCACCTTACACTTGTAACATCTATGGTAGCTATAGACAACAGTTGTCTCTTAAAATCGGGAGAGCCGTGTGTTTGTTCGCTGACATTTAACTTGAAGAAAACAAATTCTGATGTAAACTGAATTTAATACAACTTTCAGCAATATAAAATCAAGTCCGAATAAAACCTTCATCTCAACTATCACTATTCAAATTCTATTTCAATGAATATCCCCGTCCATTTATCACAAATTCCACGCTTCATGAGCCGACATGAATAAAAACCGTTCTAAAATTCATTTTATAAATCACGCATCTGATAAAGTTTCATATTTACGTCGGGGAAAGCTTCACAATTTCTTTTCGTGAAAAAAGTGAGTAGACTTTATTAGCAAGCGTTTACCGCAGCAGATAATAAAAAAAAGTAATCGCCAGTATAACGTCACAGGCCAGTGAGCCGAGAGGCGGGCGCCCACAACGCTCCGCAAATACGAGATAGCTTCGTTCGGAAATTCAATCAAGCTTCACGAGATTCGATCAAGATTAGCGTAATTAAAATACCTTTTTTACCTAAACCCAACTAAATTGGGTGTTTAAAGTTATTGAATATTTTTAAAATGTAACTCGGTGAGCGATGAATAAATACTTCTCATATCAAAAGTATACAGATTTTCTTCTTATTATACTCTGATAACAGTATTGCTCTAAATCTCAATTTGTAATAAAAATATATAACCAAATGTTTGAATTTGAAAGTTTTTGTATTTTTAACGAAGTAGGTTTTTAAAAAGTTTTAATAAAAAAAATGTAGATGTCGATTTTCGGCCCATTTCAGTAACCTATCAAACTCAAGTAGGCCTATTTCTAACTGCAGATAGGTTATTGAAATAAATATATACAGGTAGGTTATTGATATTAACATATCATTTATTGGTTTTAAGAATTATTTAGAGTGTTTGAATAAAAAATATAGTCTTCATGTAAAAGTTTGTAGAAGAAAGAGTTTATAAAATGTCTTAATTTTGACATGTAACATATCGAGAAAAGACTTTTGTTTGAGTGAGTGTTTAAAATTGATATCTAACAAAAACATCATAAGTCTTCCTGTACTTGGCTTGGTTTGACACTCTCTCTTTCTCTTAGCCAAGATTTTAAGACCGTTGCGCATATCCTCCCTCCAAACTGGATAACATTAAGCCCGACTGCTTTGAAAATTTGCTTACTTGTTTTTTAAGCTAAAAATATCCCTCACAAGCATTGGATATCTGATAATAGTGGTGTATATGGTTTCAATTTATAATAATTAATTACAAATCACTATAATCATTAAGCATTTTTTTGTTTTACCTTATCACAAAGATAATATTAGCCTACTTTGGAGGTACATCAGTTCGTGTAATTTGTCCTGAAACATTTATTTATTTACTGGTACTAATTAAGTATATACTTAGTACTGACAAATAGGTGTGTATATTGTTTGCGGACAATATACATACGCATTAGTGGAATTGACAGATGTTTATTAATTAGTGATAATCAGGGTTTATGACAATGACACCCTTTGTTACAAATTGAAACTTCAAATTACCCGTTAAAGTTTATAATATGGTCGCCTCTGTCGCCTCGCGGTCCGGAGTCGAACTTAACTTGAAGTCCCGGGTTCAATTCTCAGGTAGGCCGTGAAAAAATAGAAAATGTGTATTTTCAAATTTTCTGTTCGGATATTTACCTGGCTGGCGATAGGCTTGCCACCTAGCACATTATGGGACTTGGTGTCTTCGGGTAACAGGTGCCTTGGTTGACCCTCTGCCTACCTGACAGGGATATTTGTGTGATTATACTAAGGTTATAATAACAGCAGTCCACGATTTTAAACGAAGTTCTATTTTTTGTATTCTAACGATTCCTAAATTACTTCAGTTTTCTTAAAAAATCTCGCTCTATTTTTTTTATTTCATCACCGTTATATAGGTAAGTGGACTTTAAGGCGATTCACATTTAATTTTAAAATGTTTTAACTTTATATCTTTTTCACAACATTTTTTCTTAATTAAATTAGTGGCTGATAGATTACTCGTATTTAATAAGTGATTCCATAAAATAAGATGTATTTGATAAGTGTTCCGTAAAAAGCTGGGAAAACTGCTGCTACGGTGTGATGTGCTACGAAAGACGACATAATGCTTCGAGTTTTTCAAAATCATGTAGTAGTTACACGAAGCTACTTATACAAGAACTACGAATAATGAGTGTGCTACGAGATCTAAAACCGGAAACCATCGCAATCTGACTTTGATTTGTGAAGCATTAGTGTTCATGACGATACTAATATAAAGAAACTAGCTGACCCGACAAAAGGTGTCTTGTCCTAACTATGAATCTAAATAACAAACTCTACTTTTTCATATGAACATTTCCTGACTGTAACTAACATAACAAAAAGAAGAGTAGCGTAGGCACACAGATAGATGGGTATCCCCCCAAACAAGTGAGAAAGACAGAATGATAGAAAGAAACAGTATGAGGATTGAAAGTGCGAGAAGCATAACAGCGAGAACTGGTATGAAAGGATAGATAGAAGAGCAAAGACTCTGATTCAGTTAGAGGAACTAGAAAAAAAATATAAAAAAAAAACATAACAAAAAGAATTATCAAAATTGGTCCATCTGTTCATGTGTGATGGGATTACCAAAGGAAGTAGAGATTAATTTTTGTAAATAAATATTTATAAATAAGTACACAGAACCAGAAAGAACTATTAGGCAATGAATTATTATTTAAAATTTAAGAGATTTAGATCCATTTGCACTTTCCTAGGAAAAATTGAAAGATAAGTTAAACTGTCATATGTAAAGTGATTTAGCCCTTATCAGAAATAACTCAGAGCTTAATCCCTAACCCGGCTATTAAAAACTCTAGTGACCACTAAAACACAACTGAATTCGGTTTTTTTTGAGTTTACTGTTTCCCGTAATAATAATGACAGTAAAAATATAACAAAATAAATAATGATATACTTGCACATTCCCGGATTACATTTAATTTTGTGTTAAACTGTCAAATATATGGTGATTTAACCCTAGTTACAATCTATACTTGCTATCGTCGGCACTTGGTGCAATTCCATTGTATATACACGTTTACTTGTACTTATCCACTGTATCCCTAGTAACCCTAGTTAGACGCTGACTCAGTGTTTACTACTTAAACCAGGAACATGCAAAAGTATTTTTAAAATGTGATAATTTTTGTTCGTAAATAAGCGGTCTTTTTTTATAATATTGGAAGGCAAACAAGAAGACGGATTTCCTGATGGTAAGAAATTCACGCCGCCTAAAGACACCAAAGGTGGTAATGATGCGTTGGCCTGAGGCCGGGATGTTAGGCCTCGAGCAAAAGTAAGTTTACCGACTACCTTACCCTCCAATCGGAACATGTCAACGGCAAGCATTCACGTTATGGCGGCAGTCTTGACGTAAATATTGATAGCTTGATATTTATATACGGATGTAGGCCTGGGATAAATTTAGAAACTACTGAGACAATTTCGGTAAAATTTTGTAAATATTTGCAATTTCATTTGATTAGAAAGATGCCTCTGTGGTCTAGCGGTTTAGTCGTTGGACTTGACTGCATGATGTCCCTGGTTCTAATCCCAAGTCGAGCAACAAAAAGAAAATTAGGTTTTTTTTAATTTTCTATTCAAAAAAAAAAGGTCCCGACTAACCTTCACACTTCCCTGTCACACTGGTGTGTTGGTTAAGAAATAAATTTACTAACTTTCATACTGTTAATCAAGCAGTGTTACAGACAAGAACAAGTTTTCCAAATTTTCACATTAATGTGTACGTCAGGAAACCAATTTCCTTACTTTAACACTGTAACAATCAAAACCTTTAGTATCTTTACTGGAAACATTAATATTAGCTACTTTGCTATTCGCTCTTTAGTTTTTACTACTTCGCTGATTTAATACTGGTAGTCCTTTATTTTGCCTGATAGAAGTTCTGTCTTTTTTTTCAATTTAATGAAGTATGTAATTTTATTTTATAACAAGCTGACCTGGCAGGCGTTGTTCTGCTATTTTTTCAAGTTGGTTTTATTAAAAAAAATAAGGTGAGTCGTCCTTATAATTTAAGGGTATGAAAAATAGATAGTAGTCGAATCTCAAACCTACTGAATACGCATATAAATTTGGGTGAAAATCGATAAAGCCGTTTCGGTGACTAACATTGTGACGCAAGAATTTTACATATAAGATTTACTAGCAGCCCGTCTCAGTTTCGCACTGGTTTTGAAATTTTTTATGTTACTATGCATATAAAAACCTTGCTCTTGAATAATCTATATAACGGAATAACAGCGGGTATCCGTGAGGATTTTTCAAATGTTAAAAAAATTACAATAGGCTGCCACACGCCACTTTCTTTTCTGGCAACTGGAGGTTGAGCTTAATTTCATCAAAATCCGTTCATTCTTTTGAACGTGAAGCAGACACAAAATTATTCGCTATTTTAGTTATATGAATTAATAAATGTATGGTAGAATATTGATATCTCTACCATTTAGTAAATGATGTACATCTAGTACTTATGTAAAGAAGAGATTAATTAATAACAACTCGTAAAGTTAAATGGTGTGAAGGTCAGTCCACATCTTTAGTGAGAAAGTAAGGAAAATGTACTCAAATCTAAACAGTGTTATGGTCAGAAATTCATTTTCCTTTCCTTCACACTAATGTGAAAGTAAGTTTTTTTTTTCTTTACCGTCACACCAGTGTGACAGGGCAGTGTGAAGGTTAGTCGGTCGCGGTTTTAGGGCCATTACTTTTTTTTCAATTTAGGTACATAAAATTCGTGCCTGCTGACATTTGACAACACACAACCTTATTTGACGCTAATGTCAACATCAAATCAAGGCGATATATAGCCATACACCAGCACACATGCTTTACAGTCTAAATACATTGACTGCACCGCAAACACCAGGTGCCCTTCTATCCTATATAATCTGGTTGACTATCTTAATATATAATATGTAGAATATGGTGGTATGCTTAAATATCTTTGTAACAACTTTTTAATTCACATGTTGCGCAAAAAATAAATTTCATTTCACTTTAAAATAAGAATTTACATTTATTCATTTTATTTTATATCAACAATTTTAAAATACTCCACTTAATTATAAACTTAAAAAACACAATACATTTAAAACAAAACAGAAAACAAGTTTATTTAAAAAACAATGTTTTATTAAAACTAAAGTAATTTTGTAAATTGTAAATTAATTAATTAATTGTAAATTATTGTAAATGAAGAGAAAAGAAATGAAACAAGTATTTCGTTTTATATATCTAGGTATCGTTCAAAAGACCTCTAGGGATAATAAAAGGTATGCCAGACTGCCTTTTCTGGGTAAGATATCCTATAAATCAGCCAGGATGATCAAAGATTGTCAACCGGTATTTTACACGTCTGGATCTTTAAAACACCTTCTCTTCAATAGCAAAACTAGGACATCAAAAATGGTGCGTAGCGGTGTTTATAGGTTGGAATGTGAGGGATGTAAAGCAGAGTATATTGGACAGACTGGGAGGTCTTTTTCAGTACGATTAAAAGGACACATAAGAAATTGGCGTACTGGTAAAGGGGTGTCTACATTTGGCAAACATCTGAGGGGACGAAGGTCATGCTTTTAATCCTACAAAAAAAAATTCGGTCCTACATTATTGTAATAAAGGTAGAAGGCTAAATGCTTTAGAGGCCTTAGAAATTAATAAAAGAAAAAACAATCCACAGTTGTTAAATGACCAAATAGAATTGAACACATCCCCCCTATTAAATATTTTCTAGTAATTTAATATTATCTAATAAGTAATATAATTTTTTGTCATAAATTCATTTAATAACGTTGCAGTTGTACTATTATTATTATTATTGCTTTATTGACTGCTTAATGCTTATTTTTATTGACATATCCTTTAATATTTATGTTAATGTATTTTCATGTTGGATATTTTTCCTATTTAATTACATAATTTTAATTTTAATAATTTAACTTTTAATAATTAATATATATAATTAGTTACTTATTTTTTATTTTTTGTTTGACATTTACAATTAATTTAATGTTACTTTTTTTAATTTTGATATGAACATTAATTATTTTTTCTTTTATTTTTCTTTTATTCAACTGACTCAAGCACAAATAATTAAGTTTTATATATGTATAAATAGCAAATTAAATTTAGTAATTAATTAATGAAACGGAGGTAATTAACAAGTTATTTATTACTGTTTTCTCAAATTGGATTAATTTCCCGATTCAGTGGGGAAAAAATCAATAGCTTGCAACCCCATTGTATAACGCATTTAAGTTTTTTTTGTATCTACCCACTATGAAATGAATTTATGTTTATTATTCAAAAATATTGTTCAGTAATTTAAGTTCTAGCCCTGGTGATGCTGTAAAAAGCGAAACCGCTAGGCTATTTATAAAATAATAAAGAATAAGTGATACGTAAAACAGTACAAGTGTTTCTTCATTTAAAAACATGAATATTTGGAAGTTTTACCAAGCGCCGACGATGGAAAATATCAGACGACTAATGCGATAGAGTTTCCCGTGTCCTGGTTGTGTCTCTGGGATATTGGCGTGAAGACACTTTAGAAAGATGGGATGTTGTTGTTTCGATATCTCAACTGAAATAACTAGAATCTGGGTTGAATAACGACTAATTCGATATAATTTCCATAAACGTAGTCTCAGATCTCGAGTTGTTCATTGTCCACTATAGAAATTCAATATTGGAGTCGATGGGACGACGCGGTAGAAGGTAATTAAAAATACGTCACTCGCAGCCGACCTTTCAATTCGAGCATGTGTCGAAATTCGAAATGAATCATTTCCCGTTTATATTTGTACGATACCAAACTCTGGTCTGTTTGTTGTTGTTTGCTGATGAAAATATTCAACGAATGCGAGAGCGAGTAGATTAACTAGTTCTCCGGCGTTTGTTTTAGTGTTTCCACTTTTGGAGAGTTTTCCTTGTTTTAGGGAGAAATGACACACTTGCATGTGGCGTATGATGTAGTTTTTTTATTTAAATTCTACATCATACATTGTCAATAGCTGTAGTTTATATGTCTATATTTAAAAAACAAGTTATTTATTTGATAACGGATCTGAAAGATTTTTGTACTGTTTCAATAGTATTTTCAAATCACCAGGAAGTGGGTTAGGTTTCTTTTTTCCAAGTAAGATGACAAATACAAAGACAAAAACAGTACACGTGTAAAGATAACCACATTAAAACCAACTAAAGAAAGGAGGTTATCAATTTACACGTTTACACGTTTTTTGTGTTTTTTTTACATAACAAATACATTTTGATGGTCCTTTTTTAAAAGAGAGGTTGTGTTTCGTAGGTAGTGCCATACACATTTTAAATAAGTAGGTGTGATTTTTATTTTGTGTCTAATAAATAGTAGCTACATATTTTTGTGTATGCTTATTTTACGATAGGATCAGCTTGTTATATAAAAAAAAAAACCTAATTAGTGCAACAATTTCCCAGAATCAATTAGTAAATTTCTACAATAATAATACGGAGATTTAACCCAAAAATTTTAGGGTGATGTAGATTAGCAAAATAGAAACATTAGTATGAAGCTATAACGAGAATAAATCGTCATTTTGTTATTCATGTTGTCGTCAGCTTTTTAGTTTTCCATATAGCATTCATTTTTACTCAGATTGTGTAACATTGCTTTTTAAATAAACTTGTTTTCTGAATTATTTTAAATGTATTGTGTTTTTTGAGTTTATAATTGAGTGGAGTATTTTAAAATTGTTGATATAAAATAAAAATGAATAAATATAAATTCTTAATTTAATGTGAAATGAAATTTATTTTTTGCGCAACATGTGAATTAAAAAGTTGTTACAAAGATATTTAAGCATACCACCATATTCTACATATTATATATTAAGATATTCAACCAGATTATAATAGGATAGAAGGGCCCCTGGTGTTTGCGGTGCAGTCAATGTATTTAGACTGTAAAGCATGTGTGCTGGTGTATGGCTACATATCGCCTTGATTTGATGTTGACATTAGCGTCAAATAAGGTGTGTTCTCAAATTTCAGCAGGCACGTATTTTATGTACCTAAATAGAAAAAAAAGTAATGGCCCTAAAACCGCGACCGACCGCCCCTAAAACGCTATATTGTAACAAACCACAGTCACTAATACGATAATTTGAAGTATATACTTTTTTGCTGTTTCCACTTATTTTTGTTATCTCAACACACTGTTAGAGAAAGAAATTCATTTGTTTGTTTTCCTTATAATATCATAAAAATATAAGTGTTTTTTCCAACGCTTATTTTGTTTTAATAATGTTAATTAATATAAATAATTAATGCACAGCATGCACAGCGTTAGTTTAAGAACTGGCCACTCTTCGATTTCGAAATTTGAATTCCAATTACTAAAGTGTTTTCATTTAATATTAACAAATGGAACATCTTATAAATAGTTATTGAGTGATGCTGAGAAAAGCTTATTGAGTACTAGAATATTAAATAGCTGTTACTAAATTGGGGTTTTTAAAGGTAACGGCTGTCGTGAACTCTATTATCTGTCCTCAATTACTTAAAAGCATGTTGATTTAATAGACCTTTAACTTCAAGTCGCCTCTGTGGTCTACCGGTCTAGGTGTTGGACTTGACTGCATGAGGTCTCGGGTTCGAATCCCGGGTCGGCCAACAAAAAGAAAAATTGGATTTTTCGAATTTTCTAAAAAAAAAAAAATGTTGGTCGGGATTGGAAATGTGCCCGGTTGGCGATAGGCTTGCCACCTATCACATTATGAGACTTAGTGTCTTCGGCTAGTTGTGGGTGCCCTGGTTTGTGCCTCTGCCTACCTCTTCGGGGATATGAGCGTGAAGATACTTTAACTTCAATGGTTATAAATTGATATTCATGTTCAAAAGTCAATAACGTTTTCTTAAATGTGAACTTATTGTTTATTTTTTTTTATTTAAGTAGTAAACGGATATTCATAAGTTAAGTCTTAAACATGGCCGTATAAAACAATGCTTATTTAGTTAGTAAATTGTGGTTCCAACTTACAGCGGATATCTTACTTTACCTTTTGGGTAATCTTTTGGGTACCTTAATTTTTTAAGCAAAATACGAAAGTGGCAAGCACTATCGTTACTATATCGCTCGGGTTTTATCCGATGGTGGTGTCAAGAGTCTCCGAAACCGGCGTGTTTGTGTGAAAAGAGTAATGAATGTGGTAGGAGCCAAGCAGGCCTGCAAGGATCGTGAGATTTTGCACTCGATATTTTGCCAAACCTTAAGAGACTTAGCGTGAACATATGTATGTTTGTAGTGCAGTGTACTTACTGCCTAACCGAGGTGATAATGATTAATATCTACAATATCATCTGTCTTATGTCTAGAGACACCAACAGCCGCACTTAGGCGATTTTTACCCGCACCCACCGTGTTTGCCCGCAGCTTCTCTAGAATGCAGATTTATATGCAAAAAGTTATAGCACATTCTGCAAAAGAGCCCGGACCAACACGGAGGAAAAATGTTTGTATCATTATAAAAACTAGGCCGCGATAATTCAGTACATTCAGTCCGAAAGTCTATGTGTTCCAAATCATAATCAGCCCCTTCAAGTGCATTAAAAAGTTCAAGTAAGATATCAAAAGCACAAAATATGTCTTTTTGAAAACGATATCTACACTTACAATGGAATAATTAAATTAGTTTAATCATCAATTACTAACAATCAGCTATCTCTCAAAAGGAAACTCTTAATAGGGACAACCCGAATGTTAAGTCAGCAAATGAAAATAATAAGATATCTCCCTAATGACTGGATCACGTGCCAACAGGAACCCTTTATTACTTGACTCCATCTACAATATAGAATCCGGTGCCAAATGTTCTTTTGTTCCTCTTGTTAGGACTTTATAGGATGACTAAAAATAAAACATTTTTATAAGTTTACTAATTTTTACTTAACCAATACATTTTTGAGAAAACATTTTTACTTTTGTTATTTTTCTAGTTTTGTAAAAAAAAATATTTACTCCAAAAATGTTTACCTTTTGAAAAAAATATTCTTACTCGTATTTACTTTAAAAATGTTTACTTTTGTAAAAATGTTTTTGTTTACTACAAAAATGTTTTACTTTTCTTAAATTAGAAAGTAGGGTTTTTATGTGTTGATATAAAAAAATACATTATTTGCAGAATATGTGACTTTAAAAGGATGTAATAAAAATATTTAAACATACCAACACATTCTACTACATTTTAGTATGCAAATATAAAACTATATAAATATATAAAACTAGTGGTCGTGCAATGGTCGAAATTCGACCATAATAAATTTTAATATCTTGTTGATAAGAACGCCATCTTCATTTCTCAAGACCAACTACGTTGTTTCCAAACTTTTTAGTGCGCCATCAGTGATCTTTTATCGTTATTATCAATGTATTTGTTTGTGTATGTGTCAAAATATGATAGGTATTGTAGGTAATATTTTATTAATTGATTTTATGTACTTTAGAAGCATTATTATTGAAAAGTATTCACATTCTGCACTTCTCCTACACATAAACTTTAAGTGTGCCAAATTTTAAGCTCCTCTGCGTCCGCGCACATTTTCATTAAAATGGGTCCAAAGTTTTGACATTGATATTAATATATAGATCATTATTTAAAAACGTATATAAAACATTCAAACAAATTATGTAAATTTATCATCTATTACAAAAAATCGTACCATAAACTACCACTTTACACAAACCTAGCTGGTCAGGAGAAGAAACAGTGAAATAAAACCCCGCAACCAGGATCATAACCTGTTAACTTTGTACTATTAATGTACTACGAATATCGTGAAAAAACAACATGGCGATCCACATAATTTAAATTTTATTTTAAATCGGAGCATTGCGTCGTTGGGAGCAATATTTTTTCATGCGTGACTTTAATAAGGGTGACCTGACCTAGCTGTTCATTATATTTTTAATATCAAAAGGATGCTGAAGAAAAAAGTGAACATTTTATCCCTTGCGTTTAACGGTAAACAAAACCACAGCAACCGCAGCTAATTCTGTTATTAGTTTATGAGGTTTACTTAAATTACTATGTGGAAAATAGGTCAAATACTAGCAAGTTTTATGTTAAAGCTTTAAATATTTTAATAACCGTTGCATATTAAGAATAATAAATATTAAATTCATATTAAAACCGGCGGGTTTGCATGAAAAGGTTGATGAATGAGAAGGAAGCTAGACAGGTTTGTCAGGATCGTGACGTCTGCCACTCGATACTCTCTGCCTAACCCGTAAGGGACTTGGCGTGAAGATATGTATGTATATTAAGAATATTATTTTGTCGAAATTGACTTTTTACCTGGTTCTATTTAACTTGCAATATTTGTTAGGGTCAAATTTTGTGATTGAATTTAAAGAACCTAGTTTTTCCCAGCTGATTGATTTGAATGAATTTGGCAATTTAAATAACTTTTTTTATTTATGATATTGGAAGGCAAACAAGCAAACGGATTTCCTGATAATAAGAAATTCACGCCGCCTAGAGACACCAAAGGTTGTAATGGTGCGCTGCCAACTTGGGGCCGGGATGTGAGCCCTCGAGCAAAAGTAAGTTTTCCGCCTACCTTACCTACCGGAACATGTCATGATGTTATGGCGGCAGGAATAAGTAAGGCGTTGGTACCAATACGGGTGAGTCGCTGCCAAACTCTACCACCTATTCAGATGTCACGGTGTTAGTGATGGTAAGCCTATGCTCGCCTTCTACGAGCTGCTTGACAGGGACGCAGATGGTCTATTGTGCAAAGGAGCCCGAACCAGCAACTTGACATATTTGGATATATTGATAGGTATATTTAGGTATACAATTGGCATATCTATATGCATTAGCATATTTTTAACATAATTGAGCTATCCAACGTCTCCTTCAAAAGTAGCTCGAATCATTAAATCTTTTAAAACAGATTTTTTTTCATTTTATCCTAAAGTAAGCGAAATAAATACATACATATCTTCACGCCAAGTCCCTTACGGGGTAGGCAGAGAGTATCGAGTGCCAGACCTCACGATTCTGACAAACCTGTCTTGCTTCCTTTACATTCATTACCCTTTTCATACAAACATGCCGGTTTCGGAGACTCTTGACACCACCCTCGGATAATATCCGATTGATCTGATCGTGAAATGTCAGCCTTGGTCTATCCGGGTACCTACATCCATCCACATTCGCAATGTATACCTGCTTTTTCAGTCTTTCATCTGTCATTCTTTCCACATGACCGAACCAGCGGAGCATGCCCTTTCGCACTTTAACACTAACACTTTCTTTCAATCCCACTCTTTCTCGGATCTCACTGTTACGAATGCGGTCAGAGAGCGTTACACCACAGATTTTCCGTAGTGCTCTCATTTCGCGATGCGAGTCTAGCTTATTGACTCAAAACCTCGCTTTGGAATAGCTTACCCAACGCTCCATTCACACTATTCCCTGCACTCACTCTCCTCTTTACATCCGCAGTGTACCTTCCATCCCTGCTAAAAGCACAACCAAGATATACAATTTCATTCACTTGTTCCAGCACTACATCATCAACCAAAACTCTTACATCCGTTCTGGCTACATCTCTTTCAAATAAATTATTAAATGATTGTGTTATAAGTGTTTGTCAACGATTCTAACATATAGCAATACTTAAACATATACCATAATTATACTAATAAACACAAAGACCAAGAAATGCAGCCATCTAAATGTTTATAACACAAACGTATGCCATTGTTATGAATCGAACCTCGCCGTTGGTCGGTAGACCCAGTTTGGCACAACTTTCATATAAAAAGAAGTATTAAGTTTACTATGTTTTTATTCACCTAAATTGTATGATGCTAGTTGCCTTAAATCTGAATTCCTTTAGACTTATTTTCAAATTGTACGGATTATACCTTTTCATCATCTTGTCTCAAGTGTCTTGTGTCGCTTATAGTTAACTTCATACAAAATTTGGGTTTGATATATATATCTATGTAAGATCCGCCTCTTATTACATAGTATTTATATACTCTTGTAGTAGGCCTAGGCGTGTGCGCTCGATCAACGACATGGTCATTTCCGTTTTGGTTTATTTTAGATGTTTCGATGAGTACGTCTTTGTGGAGTACATTTTCAGGCCCGCTTCTGGAGAAAGCTTACGAATAAAAGTTTTAACAAAAACTTTGTAAAAGATGTTTTCTTTGTATAAATCAAAAGTGTTAAAAATAGAATACACAGTGTACGGTAGTACTATTTAAATTAAAGGCATCGACTATATTCGTCAAGCTTCGGAAATTCGAATGTATTTTAAAGATATCTATATATAGTTGTTATTACACATAATTAATCATTTCGCTTAAACTTAGATTAGGTCAGCCAATTTAAAAATAAAAGTATCAAGTGTAAAAGAGTAAAAATGTAAAGTCGAAGCGCATAGTTGAAATAGCAGTACTTTACGCAATGTAACGACACTAACCGCCAAACTTGCATTTCTTTGTTACCTGTTAATAACCTTATAATAAGCTAGTATAACCCTGATGATGCTGA
>NJDD01001379.1:296107-375056 GCA_002245505.1 Calephelis nemesis
ACAAGTGCTAATATTAATAAATAATAAACTATTCAAAAATAGTTTATTATTAATGCATCATCATTCAAACATTAAAGAACCTGCGCATTTTTTTCCGTTTTTTTCTCACAAAAAATAGTATGAATAACTTTTTGTGATCAAGTTTTTTATTTAAAAGGTTTCTGAATTTCCAAGTACGCACACACTTTTCAATCTCTCTGTTGCTCTCTTTCTCTCTCTCTCACTTATACAATTAAGAACTCGTCGCAATTTCGTCTGTGTAAATAATGTTAAGGGTACTGTATAATATTCCTCCCCTAACCTTTTCACCCCTTTCTGATTTTGTTCAAAGGCTCAAAGTGAATAATTTAATATTATAACAATAAGTAAAACAATAACTTTGCAACTGCGTCTGTTGGTTCATGTATTTTACCTACAGCCATGTGAATTTATAAATACAAAGTTCTATATTAAATTACATACATATTTTCTCGCCAAGTCCCATACGGCAGAGTATCGAGTAAAAGACCTCACGATCCTGACAAACCTGTCTAGCTTCCTTCACATTCATTACCCTTTTCATACAAACACGCCGGTTTCGGAGACTCTTAACACCACCCTCGGATAATATCCGTGTGATCTGATCGTGGAATTTTAACCTTGGTCTCCCCGGGTACCTACATCCATCCACATTCGCATTGTATGTCTATATCAAAATGTAATAATATTATGTGTAATAGAATCTTTGAAACGCCCTTAAGCCTAAATAGGTAGGAGAGGCACAACCATAGCACTCACGTCTAGCCGAAGGTACTTTAATTCCACAATGTGATAGGTGTCAAACCTATCGTCAACTGGAAACTTACCCAATCCCGGGCAAAGTTGCTTATATTGGAAATTTGAAGAATACATTTTTTGAGTTGTTTCACCAGTAGATTTAATCTTGGAATCGGATTTCTGTCGACTTGTGATGTAATGACATGTCAGTAAGTATGACTAAAAAACTATTAGTTGAATTACAATAAAATAAATATGCGACTACTTCGAAATACCTAAATGATGGCCCTTTTCCAAAATCCGCCCATTTCTAACTGAGTAACCGTGCAACAAACATAAAATAAATAGATTGAAAAGCTTTTTTTATCTGTTATATAGAAAAGCAAAGAAAAAAGAAATAAAGTATCTTCATAACCAGGCACCCACGACTAGCCGAAAACACTAAGTCCCATAGTGTTATAAATGGCAAGCCTATCGCCAACCGGCCACATATTCAATCCCGAGCAAGGTTTTTTTTTATCACAAATTTGGAAAAACCCCATTTTCTTTTTGTTGCCCGACCTGGGATTCGAATCCAGGACCTCATGCAGTCAAGTCCAACAGCTGAACCACTAGACCACAGAAGCTCGCACCAAATACGCAGATTACAGGACCTCGCATAATTAAAATGTATACAAAATCACAATTAACAATACTTCATTTCCTATTATCATATTTTCGTAACTAATAGAATGGACATTATATATCTAAATTATTTTATCCAATTTGTACATACACATTTCATGTTTTTAATTCGTTAGCAGGTTGTTATAAGGTGAAGAAGGGTTAAACAATCGACATGACGTAGCAGTATCTTAAGTGAAAAGACAATCTTCTTGATTACTACCAACAAACAGCGTCAAAGAAGCTATAACAAACAAGAACCCATTGTACACTTCCAAGAAATCATTTTCATGCACGTCAGCGTCACACAAGAACGCCACTATCATGTTTTTCTTTGAAGCCGTTTATTACAGAATAGAAAATATTCAAAGATTTAGGGTTTAAGTTTAAAACATTTGTGTATTTATTTCCTACCAAAGTCGTCTTAATTTAACTGATGCTTAACACTCTTCATACTCATCTAAAAATAAATGTTGGTACCGTTACTTGTTCGTGCTTTTGTAACGTCACTGCTGGCCGTTATCATGTTCCTTAGTGGAGGGTTGAATAGCCGGCAGACTTGCATATGTGGCCAAAGATTCTTGACATAAAATGCACACGTAGTCGCCTGTGTCTTAGCGTAGGAACTACGAGTATTAAAGTATCTTCACGCCCATGTCACTGAAAAGGTAGACAGAGACACTACCAGGGCACCCACGACTAGCTGAAGACGCTAAGTCCCACAACGTGATAGGTGGCAAGCCTATCGCCAACCAAGCACATATCCAATCCCGAGTAATTTTTTTTTATTAGAAAATTGGAAATACATTTTCTTTTTGTTGCCCGACCCGGGAATCGAACCTGGGACCTCATGAAATCAAGTCCAACACCTGGACCGCTAGACCACAGAGGCGGTTGTTAACACAAACAAAACTATTTTTTGTTGTTAATTTTATGTGAATTTTAGCTTAGATGTAAACCAAAACCAGCTTCTGGATAGAAGAACTTTTGACTCATATGCCCACTTGTGGAAAATTCTAATAGTTTAGGTTGCTGGATGCAACCACTGCAAGGTCTTGCTAGGTACTAGATGGTGTGTTAGTGGCTATTTGTAACACAAAAACTAAAAATATTTTTAATACAAAAGCGTGTATTTTTAAATTACAGATTATCTTCTATGTATTAAACGTACGTTACTGAACTCTAGTAAATAGATATATTAAACTTTATAGAAGGGCGATTTGGCTACTTTAAATTGCAATATATTAACCATGAGATCAATAATCTAGATAAAGTCTCAGACAACAGCTTTTTTTTATTTATAGCAAATTTTAAATTAAAGTTTAACTATATTTTACCTGTCTGAAACTACATCTAATTCAAATAAATATTTAACAATAGCTATTCCCAAAAAATATAATAAATGTATAAAAAATCAACAAACAGAAAAACAAATAAAAAGCGTCTGGAAACTAGTCGTTCTACAGTCATATCAGGCTCTTGAGTAAAGCGGTGGCCACTTTACTGATGTTCAATAAGATTTTGCCACAACGAGAAAATACACGATGGTACACTCATTTCTTCACGACTATGTTACTTGTAGGTACACTTTAACTGAACAAAATTAAACTAATTGCTGCCTAAATTGACTAATTTTACTCATAGTTTACACAAAGTTCAATAAAAAACTACGAAGATCTTTGATCACGATGGCGCCAAAACTCTCTTTTACTATTATTATTTGAAACGTCAGTATTGGATGTGATCATACCAGCCAGTGACAAACTTGAAAACAAAAACATTTTTTTATAAATCTTTAGGAGTTTTGGTACCATCGTAAATAAAGATGGCCGGGTTTTTTTTCATAATTATTGAATTTCGTGTTTATTTTGAGTGAAATTGGTTTATTTAGGTGGAAATTAGATTAATTTTGTTCAGTGAGAGTGCACAAATGAAATAGTCATGAAGAAATTAGTGTATCGTCTATTTCCTTGCTGCCGTCTCATCTCAATAGATGTGCTTGAGTAACGAAGTCACCACTTTACTTAAGACCCTGACATAACTTTGTACATAATAACTAATGACTGTATAAGAATTAACTAATACGAAGACATGGTAGCATGGCCTAATGGTCTTAACCAGCCCTAGAAAGGGGCAAAATAATTATTAATAAAAAAATAATAATAATTAAGGTTGGCGGGAACGGTCGGAAAGGGAAGGCGCGCTTTTCGAGGGTTCCCTCCAATCTCTAAGCTAAAAATATAATGTAATATAATGTAAAAATGTATAATTTGTAAATAATTAAAGTGTAAATTACTTAGTTGTGTGTAAATGTGATTTATTAAATAAACTATACTAGTGAAAGGCTATTGTAGAGTTCTATTACGACAGAAGAGGCAGAGGCCTGAACAAGAAAGGAAATTGAAGACGAAACGGGAAAAAGACATGAAATACCTATTAAGATATAGGTTTATTACATAATATAAAGTATAAAGGTAAAAAAAAAAAAAATACTTTATGTACTGACGTAGAAGTTTTGGCGCCAACATAAAAGAAAATGATTTTGGTGTTCAGAATTTTGGTTTTATAATTTGTGTGAAAATAATCGTAATTCAAGGATGTGACGTACTAACAAATTAACAAATATGTAAACTTCAAGAAATTAAAACCAAAGACGTATTGAAGAACTCAAATAACCTTTGCATTAGTGAATACACCCCAACCGAAATGACTTAAAAAGGGGAAGACAATTTGTTCAGAAACTGAAGAAATGACTTTAAAATTTTAATACGAAAAAGAATTTACTATTACGGAAGACTTGGCAGCATGGCCGAAAGGTCTTAGCCGGCTCCAGAAAAGGGCAAATTAACCTAAAAAAAATAAATACATAATAAAACAAACATTTTAAATTACGAAAAAATTTTGTGCCGGACCTATAACGTTGAAAATTTTAAGTGCCTAACTATTTTTGTTACCAACGACTACCGCTACGTGTTTAATATTAAATGAATCTGTCTATTCTGAATTCCCAATCGCCACTCCGGCTCAAACTATGTTAATGTTAATAGGATATACTCGTAGTTGTTTAGCATTTAAATTATATTTTCATCAGTGTTTAAAACAAATGTGGTTTGAATTATTTATGTTCGCAAAGTTTCGTTGCTATTTTGATGTATTTTGTTTTGTATCTGACATTCATTCTGGATTGGGAAAAATATATTATATAAAAATAAAAATAGTTTCTTCCGTCTTTTTGAATTTCGTATAAACTTTTTTTCTGTAGCCACGATCAGAAGGTGCGTTAACGTATATTGGAAATAAAAAAAACTGCTCTATTAAATTGGCAAGAACAATGTATACAGCTGATTTCACAATATGCAAATAATGTTTATGTATACGATAAAAATAAAAAGAAGCAATAAAACGCTTGTCGCCTTTATAAGATTCTTCCAAAACAGGTGTTCAAATCTGTAGAGTACTTTATTTTTTTTTCATTTGACTTAGCGCGTATAGACATTACAATTCGCGTTTAATCACCATAATCATTGAAAGATCCGGTATTTCCTTAAAAAGTATCAAAGTCAGAATTTTTTCCTACAAATGTTTCCAATTATTATTATATTTAATATTTTATATTGAAAGTTAAAGGAATGAGTTTATTCTGTATGCAATACTTAGATAAATGGTAAAAAACCGAAAGTGATTTTGAACACATTACTTTTCGTGTGGAGATCTTTTTTTAGATGTAATGAAAAGTAACAATAACTGTCTAAAAATTTAACACCTAGTTTAGAAGGGTATACACAAAAAAACGTTCATTCATTCATTCGATTGATTCTTTGTCAACATGAAGCTGGAGTAAACCACCTAGAAGGGTAAATTCGCCAGCTAGTCCACTCGAGTTTGGAATACGACAGTGGCGAATATTTGCTGTTCTAACGACAAGAATAAGCAAAAACCTATCCGTCAGAGTCATCATAAAAGTCTATAATCCAGTAATAGTCACAGTTTCAATGGCAGTTTACCAGACTATCGATCACAACTGACTGGCAGTAAAATATTTAAACTATATTTTTAAAACAGAGAAAAATTAAAAAATACTTAAACAAATTTAAAACTGTTATTATTTACTCAAATATACAGAAAGAATTAAGGGTGATTTAGACTTTCAAATAAATGTATTTGTTTTCTAGTCATATAAATATTTTTTTTTTATCTTCAACAATAAACACAAAATATTAGTTGAAGAACGGTGACCTAAGGCTGAGTCAATAACTTGTTAACTTTAGTCGCTTTTCAACTTTGACATGTTAATACGTGACTTCGCAAATAAGTTTTTTATATAAAAAAATCAAAACAAGTTTTTTGTTGGGATAAAACAAGCGATACAAATATATGCAATTATACACTTGATTACATTATACGTACATTCGTCTTCAGAACCAACAATCACTTCGCATTAACAAATTATTATTATTTTTATAAATAAAAATTCTCTAGCTACTATGGTCTAGCTGTTCGGCGTCGGACTTGACTTTTTGAGGTCCCGGGTTCGATCCGCGGGTAGGGAAACAAAAAAAATAGAAAATGTATATTTTCAATTTTCTAATAAAATTTACGTTGCCCGGCATCGGATTTGTGCCCAGTTAGCGATAGGCTTGCCACCTATCACATTGTGGGGCTTAGTGTCTTTGGCTAGTCGTGGGTGCCCTGTTTATGCCTCTGCCTGCCCCTTCCACGATATGAACGTAAATAAACTTACTCAGTTACTTACTTTAAATAAAACTAACTAAAATGTAACTTTCTTGATACTAAATATAAGAAATATTTGCCTCATTATTTATAGAGTTGGTGCTATTACGAAATAGTCTTATTATGACTATCACTCTTATTATCCCTGAAGTTATTTAATGGCAGGGGAGATAAGAAGAATCAGTTAAGCGAGGAGTGATTGATACTATAAATAAATCAGCTTTCACCACTCGGCCGCGGTTGACCAGATGCGGCCCCAAACGAATTGTGCTTGAAACACTAAGAATTAAACAATAGAAAAATAATAATTTAGGTCTGTGATTTTTATAGATTTTACAGAGGTCAGGTTTTAGCAACCTTTAAATTTAAAACAGTTTTTTTATATATGTATAAGAAAGAGAGAGTAGCAACAACTTTTTCGATTTTGGTGGAGACAAAACTGAACTATATTTGTATTTCAAATATCTGCTGTGTCAAAACTTAGCACGTTTCAAAGTTAATATTTAGTTGTATATGCAGTTTGTGTGAAAAATTTGGAATCAACTTTAGTATCTTATAATATGACACAACACCGTGGATCGCTATGCTACGCAAAAGTCAGATGTATAGGGTGTTGTGTGTACCTTTTTATGTGATAGGTCACTGAACAAGCACTCTTCCTGATATACATATATAGACACCATAGATTCTTTGGTGCGTTGCTGTCGTTATGGCATCAGGAGTATATAAGGAGGTGGATCTCTACCAGGGAAAGTTACTGCACAGCCACCAGTGATGTTGTTGGTTACTCTTACGAGTTGTCTAAAAGAAAATAAGATGGTCTATTCTACTAAGCGGGACAATACTTTAAAAACTAAAATGTTATTAATTTTGAGCTATAGTTAACCTCGATATTACGCTAATACTTTTAGGTTTATGTACTTATAATAAAAATTGGAAGTATTCATGTCTACTATAAGTATATGGCTGAGCTGATAGACGTTTTATTTTCCTAATTATATTTTTTTTCTTATGTTCCTTCTCCTGACAATACTTAAGACAACAAAAAAATAGCAAAATTTGTCGTTAAGTTCACGCTTAATGCGATGTTCAAGGGAAAACAAGATTCAGTTTTCTTTTTTATACGTAAGACTAGCCGACCTAGTGAGCTTCATGTCGCATAACATAGATAGCTACTAACAACCTGTATAGGCAAATTCAAAACTTTGTTATTCCTAATTTTCCAATCGCCTCTGTGGTCTAGCGGTCCGGGTGTTGGACTTGACTGCATGAGGTCCCGGGTTCGAATCCCGGGTCGGCCAAAAAAAAGAAAATTAGATTTTTCCAATTTTCTAATAAAAAAAAAATGTTGGTCGGGATTGGAAATGTGCCCGGTTGGCGATAGGCTTGCCACCTATCACATTGTGGGACTTAGTGTCTTCGGCTAGTCGTGGGTGCCCTGGTTGTGCCTCTGCCTACCTCTTCGGGGATATGGGCGTGAAGATACTTCTTTTATAGATATGTACTCACTCGATATTCCCAAACTTTCTCCTTACATAAACTACTACAATAGAATGTAATTATTTTCTAAAATAAAACTAACAAAATTGGTCCCTCAATTTTCGCTTGTGGCGATGACCAAGGGAAACAAGTATTAGCTTTATATACAATTTGTAAAAATTTAATGTTTTTAGATTTTAAAAAAACACTAATTATTTAAACTTTAGGTTCTATAATTATCTGGTATCCTAGTTGAGAAGATTAGGGAAAAAATATGGAAGGAAAACATTTAAAGTTACTAGCGGTCACCCATTGGTCGTAATTAAACCATAATAAATTTTAATATCTTGTTGATAACAACGCCATCTTCATTTCTCAAGACCAACTACTATACTTTATAAATAGTTAGTGCGCCATCTGTGATCTTTTATCGTTATCATCAATATATTTGTTTGTGTGTGTCAACTGCATGGTGGTGTGGGTAATGTTTTATTTATTAATTTAATGTACTTTATAAGCATTGTTATTGAAAAAGATTAGCGTTCTGCACTGCTCCTACACATAAACTATAAGTGTGCCAAATTTTATGCTTCTGCGTTCGCGCAATTTTCATAAAGATGGGTCCAAAGTTTTGGCATCACGTATTAATACATAGATTACACTGAGACCCAACTAGACCTAACTTGGAAGGTTACCTATATTACACTTTTATTACATTTTCAGATTGCAATTTCCATACTGAGCGTCAATTTACCGGCGTTGCGTTGAGACCTATCGCTGAATATTAATAGGGTGTAGATTTTGTTTTACTTTGAAGTCGATTATGATGCAAAGCAGCTCACAGTGGCGTTGTGCTGATCTGACGCTGACATGCGTGAAAGCGGTCTTTGGGAGCCATACAATGCACCCCTGTTTGCAATAACTTCTTTGATAATGTTTGTTATTCGCGATCAAAGGTCTTAAGCATACAAGTAGCTCATTACACTATTTCTTACTGTTGAAATTAAGGTTGCGTTATTATGTGAATTTACACATATTTATTGACGTTTAAAGCATGAAACATGATTGTTACTCAGCTTTTAGAACTAGCTCTCTCTTTCTATGTGTGTGTGTCTGTCTGTCTATCTTTAAATAAATATTCGATATCCCTGGACAAGTCACACAAATTGAATCTAACCTCCAAGCGACCAAATAATTATATGCTAGTTGTACGAGCTGCACTCGAACAATTTTAATTGTCATCATTTTTACGCGCATCGTATGTTTTACACATAATATACTTAGTTAGTTCGCATTTTGGTCTTTAAGCGTACCGCGCGTATCTCACCCCTCATACATATTTAATTTTATTAGTTATTCCACTTAAGATTGGAAATTATAGTTTTACAGTGTAATTTAATCTTTCATTTATTTTGATATCTACGGGAAAACCGTACACTAGTGTTACGGGTGTTAGACAACGATTGTAATACATAAAATGCTTAAATAGATAAGAGAATAAATTTATCGCCTCTGTGGTCTAGCGGTTCAGGTGTTGGACTTGACTGCGTGAGATCCCGGGTTCGAATCCCGGGTCGGGAAACAAAGAGAAAATTTGGGTTTTAACAATTTTCTAATAAAAAAAATGTTGCTCAGGATTGGATATGTACCCGGTTGGCGATAGGCTTGCCACGTGTCACATTGTAGGACTTAGTCTTCGGCTCTAGTTGTCTTCGGCTAGTCGTGGGTGCCCTGGTTGTGCTTCTGCCTACATCTTCGGGGATATGAGCGTGAAGGTACTTAGAATTAGTGTTAATAAACACTCAAACCCGGAAATTTAGACATCTAAACGTTCATCACACAAATGCCTGTCCCCGCCGGGAATCGAACGTAAGCCTAGCGGTCGGTCGTTACAGTTAGGCCTGTACGCTAGCCACTCGACCAGTGACTGTGGCATCATAACCTTTGAACGGAATAAAATAATTTCGATGCGAACATTTTTTTGAAATATGAGCCCGTACCATGAGTTGGTATAGATTGCGTTCGGTTAGTTACGTGTCCAAATCTATGACACTTTTGGTCTATAAATGTGTTTCTCTTAGTTACCGATAGAGGAGCTGTTCAAAGTTTTCATACAAATAATTTAGAGAGACGGTAGCGAGTATAGTAAACTTGACAAGCCGTAAACTCATGGTAAGGGCCCTGATATTATGATCGAGGTGGGTCATAGCTACGAGTACATTGAATATAGGTTTTGTCGTCATCATTAAACATTTTTAATTTTAGGATTGTTCAATTACATACTTAATATACATACAACTTACATACTTAATGTACAGGTAGTCAATGTACATACTTAATAATGTGTGCATTGTATAAGCAAATTATGATTTAGTGATATACTGCTTATATTTATAACTAACAACTAGTTCCGGCGAATTTCGTTCCCCCCGATCAGCTAACTATGGAAGTAACTAAAATGTTGTTTTTCCTAGTTTCCTCGCAGTCGAACGGGTTAAAAAGTATCTTTTATCCATTTCCTAGGTAAGCTAACTACCTGTCGATTTTTAGCAAAATCGATTCAGCCGTTCTTGAGTTATTAATAGAGTAATTAACACGACTTTCTTTTATATATTACTAGCTAACCCTGCTGTTTTGCCATATAAATTATTTCTAAGAAAAAAAAATTCAAGGGTGAACAACTATTATCATTTAGAGGTATTAAAAAAAGATAGTACTTAGGTACTATCCATATTGGAAGAATACGGTAACTAACACTGTGACACGAGAATTTTATATATAAGACGAGTTGTTGTTTGCAGCGCTGCCCGCGTGGTTAATGGCGTCCCACAGAAACATTTTTTCGGGGTAAAAACTATGTGTTAATCCAAGTTACTTTCTGTATGTGTGCCAAATTTCATGAAAATCAGCTTAGCAGTTTTTGCGTGAAAGAGTAACAAACAAACATACAAACTTTGGATATTATGTAAGACATAGATATGATTTTCACAGCACTAGACGTTGCATCCACCAAAGACATTGTTTCAGTTATTCGAATTCTCCAACATCGTGGACACCCGACTGTACACTCAGAAAATAAATATAAGCTTTTCAAAGAGAGTAAATCGTATTTTACGCAATCGCAAATTGAGTTTCAGTTCGCCGTCGCCGGGGTCTTAGTGTGCTTTATAAATATGCACTTGTTTAGTCTATGCATTGGAATAGACTACTACAAGACCTTTGCATTCTTGTACTGTTAGATACAAAAGTCCATTATCTTTACGTGCAGTATATACCTATGAAAAAGTAGAAAACGAATTTGGTGTCAGATAGTTTTTAAAGTGAATACTTCTTTAGCGGCGTTGCGCACTTTTTTTTGGAATGGGTAAAAACTTCTAAACTAACGTCAGGACACGTGACCTGATCGAAAATTCGTAAGACGGCGCAGGGCATTTGCGCGAATATTCGTGTTGTCATGTTTGTGTACAATAGCGCAATAAATGAATATTGTATTCTACCATATAAATGACAGTACTTTCATACTGATAATTAAAGCAATTCGTGCAAAATTTCAAAATTCCCTAACTATTCCAACGCACTACGTTAATATTCAATTTTACACTTCTGCCAGCACTCCCGGACCCGTCGTTTTTTTATCTGAGAGGTCAGCGAAGAAGCACAGGGCTCTTCTAGTGGTAAGAAATAACCTGTAGCCCATAGATACTATTGATGTTTAAGGTGTATTGCGGTCTTGTGACTGGAATGTAAGGCCTATCGTGCAATTCTACCGGTTAAGCTCTGGACCAGAATCTGTCAGAGTCATTATGGTAGCAGGAATAGGTAAGGCGTTGGAACCCTAACCGGGCAAGTCGCTGCATGGGAATTTACCACCAGCGGTCTCGTTGTATATGTATACAACTTATTTAATCTGTGCTCGCCACATGAAGTATTAGATCCTTACATATGAAATTGGCATTTTGTTGTCAATCACAAATTTCTCATTGGTAAGAATTTCAAATTCAAATTCATATAGCTATTTACACATTTATGTGTATTTCAAAAACTCTCGTTAATTTTTTTTCCTTCAGATTTTTCTGTCTGTGCTACTCAGTTTGCAAAATAGAAAACTTAAAATATCGCATTATTTACGATTATAAGTTCTGTGGAAACAGCTCGAAACTTTAAGTATATCTTTGGCGATCATGTTATAAAAAACACAAACACACAGAGGGTTTTGGTTCCAACTTCTTCGTTCTGGAAATTTTGACCGGCAGAATAAGTACCGCGGACGAACGAAAATTCAAGTTGACAACTTAGAATTACAAGTTATTGTGGAAGAGGATCCACCGCAAACAATGCCAATATACAGGACTGAAGTATTAGTGATAAAACTATTTTAATCCACTTAAAGCAAATTGGTAAGATTGAAAAGCATGAAAGGTGGATTTCTCGCGGATCGACTGAAGCCAACAGGCAAACGCGCGTAATCGAGTAAACAATAATTGAGGTTTTTTAAATGTAAAAGAATTCAATAAACCTTTAATGAAAATGGCGTCTACAAAAGTCGGAATTACGCATTGCAATGGCTGGACCGTGGCAAGGCAGCTAATTCCTGTCTCAAGCAAAAATTGACAAAAAAGATGTTTCGTGGACTAGTGCTAGTGTCATTTCTTACAGTCGTCACAGATTGAACCAGACGAGTACGACAGACATCTATTACTAGCAATTGTAAACCGTGACGGAAAAGTACCGGAAAAGTTAAGCGACCGAAACCGGTTAATCGCTCTAAGCCACTGCTGCTTCACGACAACGCTTAATCACACACTACAATAAATGGCTTCCAAATTAGTAGAGCGTCTTTTAAAATGTCTAAGATATCCGCCACACTCCTGGGATCTCGCACCAATTGAATACTATTTTTCTAAATGTTGGATAGCTTCTTGCAAAGGGGGCTAACTTCTGCCGATGGAGCAGTACAAACAGGCGCCAAAGGTTTTATTTATTCCAACTATAATTATATCAATGAACTACCTATAAGATGGCAAAAGTGCACTGATAACAATGGTTCACGTTTTGATTAAATAATTATATTGCTTTAAAAAAACTTCGATTTTTGTTCGTCGTATACAAAATGCCAGTTTCATATGTAAGGACCTAATATACATTAACAGATTACATATAAATAAACATAATATTAATGCTATTTCAATAAAAAATAGGTTACCATTGCTTTATCTCATTTGAAATAAGTCCCTTAAAATCTGATTTCTTCTTTTATAAACGCCTATTTCCTCGAATCTTTTGATAACGCAATAAAAGAATTTACTTATTCTTAAACTACTTACCTCTGGAAATACAAGTTTCTTTGTTACAATATCATAAAACTAAACACCTATTTGTTCCGGGCTATTTTCTTTTATTTAACGGTCGACAAGTGCGGAAATTTACTTGGGCTCCCTTTTTATTTGTAAGAGGTTTAAAGATATCGACATTATAATCTACATTTTTGTTTTCTTTTGTTTTGTAGGTATAAAGTTCGTGCAAAGGAAATGTAGCCCTTTGGCCCCAAGCTACTCTGATGCTAAACTAAATTTAAATTATCTTTATAAAAAATAAATAAGTAAAACAAATACACTTTTAGATTCTGAATATTTATTTGATGTTTAAACTGAGTACATAGCTTTACATAAAGTTTTAAATTCACTTAGTTTTAAGTGGATTGAATGAAAATATTAACAAATTAGCCTGCAGGTGGATTAAACAGTAAATTCTCATATCGCGATATTAACGTTTCCCCTTTGGCGGAGGGTGACTGGCCCTAGGACCCGGCAATAGGGGATGCAACCTCGGCAACGTTAAATCAGTACTAGTATTGGATTAAAACCATATCAGGGACGACAGAATAGATATATTGCTATAGAAATTTATTTTGTGATGCACAAATTGAAATTACTTTAAAGTAGACCAAGTTGGTCCAGGGGTCAGCGAACATACCTTCCCGCCGTCTGTCCGCGAAGTACAGATTCGATTCCCGAAATGGGCATGCATTTAATAAACATGTCTATCTTTGATGAATAAAATTTTTGTATATCTTTTCATATATTATAAAGAGGAAAAGTTTGATTTTTGTTTGTTTGTTTAAAAGAAAAAGGCTCCGAAACTACTGGAACGATTTAAAAAATTCTTTCACCATTAGAATGTTACATTATTCCTCAGTGACGAAGGCTTTGTTTCATCAAAATTGGTGCAGTAGAAGCCCAGCTATGCAGGCGAAGCTGCGTGAAACTGCTAGTATATCATAAGAACATAACTTGCTTACTTTCTTAAAGTTAATCACTTTATGTGTTTTTTTTATGTGAGGTTAGCGAAAAAGCACATGACTCTTCCGATGGTAAGCGACATCCCCCGCCTTTAAACACCATAAACATTATCTGTCTTATTAATAAACACGGCGTAAATTACGCTAAGGTGTAGCCTGGTCTTTATTACACTGTGATACAGACTATATTATCAACTTAATGTTACACCTACATTAGTCCACGTTTATTGATAAGACGGTAAAAGTATGTCGATGCTTGATGCCGTGATGTTAGGTCTATTGCGCAAGTCTACCAACTACACTACTCTCCAGATTGGAACATGACAGGGTTATTATGGTAGCTGGAAAAGATGTGGGGGTTTGGTACCTGGGCAAGTTGCTGAACAGTACTATACCACCAGTGGTCTTATTGGTACTGATCGATGGTTTAACCAGTTCCCGCCTCTTACGAGCTGTCCGGTAGATGGTAGATGGTCTTTTCTACGCAGCAAACCCGGACCACCATGGAGAAAAATATTTTCATTTAGCTACTATTTTACACACTAATTTTATGGTAGGTATTTCAACTTCGGGTTTCTCGGTTTGTACATCCTCATCTGGTCACACTGCCTTAGCTTTCTCCCGGTTACCGGGTTCCGGTTTCCCCGGTTTGTCCAGGTCCGCTGAGTAGCATAGACCATCTATATCTCTGGCAGGTAGTTCGCAAGGAAGGAACACAGGTCAATAAATTAGACCACTTGTGGTAGAGTGATGTGCAGTATCTTGCCCGGGTATGGGCATCCATCACCATCCATCCATCACCTTGCCTATTCCTGCCATCATAATGACTATCATGTTCTAGTCAGTTACAGAGCAGCCGGTAGACGTGCACAATAGGCCTAACATCCCAGCATCAAACAGCGACGTACCTATAGTATCTATGGTGCAACGGGCCTATCTTCACGGCCACATGTCAACCACGCACTTGTAATATCTATGGTGTTTATGAGCCACGGTTGTCTATTACCACTATAAGAGCTGTGCGCTTGTTCGCTGACTTCTTGCGTAAAAAAAACTCGCAGCCTATTGACATGAAAATTGGCAGAGTTAATCTGGGACCGTGACTTGTGGCGCTCTGTAGGGGAATCTTATGTCCAGTAATGGAAGTCCTCCGGCTGATGATGATTATGATGATGACTGGTATGTAAACTTATTAAGTATGTAGTTTTTCATCCTCTTCACGAGGTCAATTAAAAACAACTAACACTTATAGCGAAAATACTTACGGTGCCGATTTAAATACTCGGAACGATTTTGTTTCATAAATTTCAAGTTTTTTCCAAGCGACGGCTGTGCTTACACTGCTGAAGCAAGACCGATATTGCCGGGAAATTAGTTTACGTAGAATAGATTTACGTTATTTAGATGCAGTTTCAATATTTTTATTAAACGGGAATAGCAAATTTTATCTTCGATACAAAAATGTAGGTCATGCAAAGTAAGAAAAAATATCGAAGAACGAGAATCACGGCACAGCTTTAATTTTAATATTAGTGTTAGGTTTATTGATTATATAGCGTATATCGTAAGTTGTGAATGTGAAAACATGATGTTTTCTCTACTAATATTATTAATACGATAGTGTGTACGTTTGTTTGTTTAACAATATTTCATTGTCTAAACAGCTGCACCGATTTCAATATTTTTTTGCATAAGAATGCCTTAACTTTTCCATGCATTGAAGAAGCAAAATGCTACTTTTCATCCTAACATCTCAATAATTAGTAATAGCGCCATCTAGTAACAAAATTTAAAAATTAGATGGTTACACTAGACCACAGAGGCGATAGCTTATTGGTTATGACGTAATTAACCAGTGCTCGCCTTTTGCGAGCTGTGTGGAATGTAACATTTAAGTGTTTACTTATAACACTCATATATAATACCAGTCGCTGGAAATCGATTTCAAATATTGTCTTTGTATTGAATGGAACAGATACATCATAGAAAGGTTGCGTGTGTTATGTAATACAGATATCGAGTTCAACTGATATTAACTGATCTACCTCGGTATACGATCAACCGACATGCAATTGTACTACATACAGATGTAATAGAATATTCGATATATTTTAAAATAAATGAAATGAATGGAAGTATATGCCATTTCGTTACTGACTTCCTGTCCTCACTAACGAAACACGTCAAGGACGAGCTTAGACTTGACGGCATTAGGGCGATGGTACCATTCAAGCCTCGTCACCGGATAATTGCACCACCTAAAATACTACTATTTAAATTATGCACTTGGGCTTTACACTTTTTACTCTTTTTGCACTTAAACTTTTATTTTATTTTTAAATTGGCTTACCTTGTCTCAATTTAAGAGAAATGATTAATTATGTAATAACAACTCTATATAGATATCTTTAAAATACATTCGTATTTCCGAAGCTTGACGAATATAGCCGAAGCGCACAATTTAAATAGTACTACTGTACTCATCTGTATATATAAAAATGAATTGCTGTTCGTTAGTCTCGCTAAAACTCGAGAACGGCTGGACCGATTTGGCTCCTTTTGATTTTGAATTATTTGTAGAAGCCCAGGGAAGGTTTAAAAGGTAAGAAATAAGGAACAACTGCGAGGAAACTAGGAAAACCAACATTTAAAATTTTCCCATACAAACGGGGCGGGTGGAACGAAGTTCGCCGGGACAGCTAGTATTATACTTAATATTTCACAGATTAAGGGTGGGTAGCTCCAATTCGATTTTTCGTTAAATCGTGGGTTTCAATTTTAAGGCAAGTTTTCGTTAGTTCATGTTCAGTTTAAATACCTTAGTCTGAATAAATCGAACCCAAAAACATTTACTTGCGTTTAAGTGGTCTTTAATAAGTATTTTTATGTGATAGGTCAGCGAATAAGCACTTAGCTCTCATGGTGTTAAGAAAAAAATCTTATACACACGATAGAAGTTAAAGGTGCATCGCAGTCCGATGGCCGAGTTGTAGACCTACTGTGCCCGTCTTGTGGCAACCTTATGTCCTGGATCGCAGCAAGACGTAGTCATTATAGCTGGGGCACTAGATACGACGGTGGATTGCTACCCGCTTAAGGTACTTCACAGTACTCTACCACTAATATTACAATTATAGCAATTAATGGGCTAGCTAATGCAGTTTAGAGGGTAGGGAAAATAGTAAGCTACGTATCTATCATAACATCAAATTATCGGGTTGACAACATCATTGATATTTGATATCTCATAACCATCTTTATTTCTTAATGTCAAATCAAGAATGCCACAAAATTAAGTAGTTTTCCTTTTAATAGGGGTTCCACACCATTGACCTCTAAGTATATGGATATGAAATACCATCTGAAATACCTACGAAACAAGCTTGCTTTTGGCTACTAAATATGGCTGCCAATCTGACATTATAAGGCTGTCCAATAAAAGAAGAGTATCTATTATTGACGGTTAATAGTAAAGTTTAGGTAAATAGATAAGAATTATTATTTACCTACCGAATGAAATTGCTTACTTAGTGCTACTCAATTGGCTTATAAATACGGAAATGTAATGAAAAAAAAGAAAGAATATTTATTTACTTTTCACCTTTATACTTTTATTTACATTGAGGTGCAAATATGGTTATTATTTATACAAGTTAACTGTTAACATTTATTACAAGATTCATTACCGTTACAAAAAAATGTGATCAGATTACATTCAAACCACTTTCTTTACTTTAAAGTGAGCACTTGAAAGAATTCTTATTACGCTAGACTTTGATTGTTATTTTCGATGGCAATAGTATATATTCATTTTTTGTCCAAATATTATTTTTTGGGTACGTAAAATAAAATATCGACAATTGTAATAGTATATCACTATAAAATTGAACACTAAATATGGCGTTCGTGGCAAGCATGAGAACTGTCATGACGTCACTTTAAATCGACATAAAAATGAGCATACACAAAAATGTCGTTATCTCTTTCAGCACATATAATATCAATATTTGTTAAAAAGAGATAACGAGATGTAGTTAAGTTACATGTCTATTCTAACTGTATTAAAACAACTAAATTTGCGATAGAACATTGTTGCACTTCTCTATATATTCCTCTTTCTATGTTCCACTCGGATTAAAACATAGGTTTGTATCCGTGTGGAACGTGGATTCAATCCAAATTTTGATTTGTTTCAAGAAAAGTTTCCACCAAGGTCATCTGTGTTGAAGGCGTAATTGGGGCATGATTACAAACGTCTGGAAACGACTTAATATTAAAAACCAGGGAAATAATAAGTCGTTATATGGATTTATAATCATTTTATAATACTATATATAGATATATATAGTATTATATTACTATACGATATTGTCTTTATATGCAATGCCACAGTTAAATCATACAGCAGACATGGTTGCGTGTGTTGTGGGATACAGATATCGAGCTCAGCTGATATTAACTGGTCTACCCCGCTAGACGGCCGGCCGACATGCAACCTGAGCTATACAGAAATGCAAAAACATAATCGCTATTACACTGTAAGACTTAATAGACTATTTCAGTTTTTAGTAAGAAATTCAAGCCACCTAGAAACACCAAAGGTGGTGGTGGTGCGTTGCCAACCTGAGGCCGGGATGTTAGGCTTAGAGCAAAAGTAAGTTCATCGGCTACCTTACCCTCCGAACCGGAACAGGTCAACGGCAAGCATTGACGTTATGGCGGCAGGAATAGGTAAGGCGGTGGTACCAATCCGGACGAGTCGCTGCGAAACTATACCACCTAGTAGGAAGTCACGTTGTTAGTGACGGTAAGCCCAAGCTTGCCTTTTACGAGCTGCCTGGCAGGAAGGCAGATAGTCTATTCTGCAAAGGGACCCGGACCAAACATGGGGAAAGCAAACGAAGTGCTGAACGAATCGGTTCAAATAAACAAATAGAAGGCTTGTAGTTAGCAACAAAACAGTTTAAGCCACCGTTACATGAAATATACACTTTTGCCGCTAAACTACTGTGGGAATTAAGTTTGATCTCTGACTATCATGGTATTGGTAATTATCGCGAAATGAGGGTTTGTAAGAAATACCAATATCGTGAAATTAATATTTAATTAGCATTATAATCAATTAAAATATCAATTACCAGCCAGTCGTACCGTTAACCCGACCAATTTAATTAATGCTCTACTGCTCTGGAAATGCGGACAATAATAACGGAATATTCATAAATGATAAATCCTCTGTATTATGATGTACTATGGACATTCAATTCGGATTTGATTCAATGGTAACAACTTTGTGAAATCGGTTACAAACGGCGGGATTTCCAAAGAGGTATGACTTAGGAACCTTCATCACTACATGGCATAAAACAAAATCGCTTCCTCTATCCCTATGCCACCTTCTATGCTTAAATCTTTAAAACTGCGCAACGAGTTATGATGCGGTTTTTTAAATAGATAAAGTGATTGAAGAGGATGACATTAATATTTCACAATCGTCCAAAGCCGGGGTGGGCCACTAATTAAGGTATATATTTCTGAAAGGTCAGTGATACATCTTTATATATATAATTCTTCTGTGAGTGTGTATGTCACTGAACTCCTTCTAGACGGCTGGACCGATGTTGATGAAAGTTTTTGTGCGTGTTCAAGGGAATTCGAGAATGGTTTAGATTCACAATTTGGTCTCCTGGAAAATGTTTTTTTAATTATTTTTTTAATAATAAGTCGTTGTTGACTTTGGAATGTTTCACATTGGATCCGACAGACTGCGCTACTGTCGAAGCATTAATGTTAAGCGATACGAAGTTTGCTGGCTCAGCTAGTGTTTTATAATACCTACCTACGCTTTATGTGGTGCATGACCGTGGGCGGTTATGATCACTCATGACTCATTGGTAGTTTTTTTAAAATAAAAAAGGAGGTATCTTCACGCCCATATCTCCGAAGAGGTAGGCAGAGACACAACCAGATCATCCACGACTAGCCGACGATACTAAGTCCAACAATGTGATAGGTGGCAAGCCCATCGCCAACCGGGCACTTATTCAATCCCGGGTAACGTTATTTTTATAAGAAATTACGCAGTTTCTACTTTTTTGTTGCCCGACCCCGGACCGCTAGAAAACAGAGGCGATTTCTTAAATCTACACATATAATAATATTAAGGAGCGATCTGTGTATCATATATTAAAAAGCTGTGGCAGATTATCCGAATCCTTGAAAATATTGTCTACTATGAGTTTTCTCTTCATAATATTGGTAATAATTTATTCTATTGGTACCACTCCATACTAATAATAAATCTCAAAGTGCGGTGAAGTTATAAAAAGCCGCGAGATAAGTATTAGCTAGATATTAATTCGGTGGATACAAGCGGCTGGTGACCGTGACTTATGGTGCTCTTTGGGTGAGGCCTATGTCCAGCAGTGGACGCCCTCCGGCTGATGATGATGATAACGATTAAAAGGTATCCTGGTTTAGCACTTTTTAAGTGGTAAGACAGCGAACAAGCATATGCTCTATTTGATAGTAACAGACAGCCGTAGCCCCAGAAGTAACAGGTATGTCACTATCCTGTGACTTTGAGTCTAGGACTTTTGATCGCCTCGATGGTCGAGTGGTACGTACATCGATCAACCGCGAGGCTCGGATTCGGTTCCCGACGGATGCAGGAATTTATATGATGCACACTGAGATGTCTGCATTTTCGAGTTTAGGTGTTACCAGAACCCAGACCAGAAATAGGACTTATCAGACGACATTAAAAATTTAAAAACATGAGTAAGTCGAAATCAATACAGGTATGATAACTATACACTCACCCTTACTAATAAAACTTACTCACCCGTTGATCAAGTGTGTAACTTCATATTTTATTAGCAAAATTGAACTTACACACCAGATCAATGCACGTAAGTTTTATTAGTAAGGGGGTACATTAAGATGATGATATGTCAAGATGAAGTACTTCCAATTTTTCTGCTTATTCCAGAAACAGAAGTTATGGACACTATAGTATTCAGCACGAAAGCCGGTATATTATAATTACCTTTTGAAATAGCATTCAAACATATATTAGTGGAACATTTAATTATGTAAAGCCATGGCGTAGAGCCAACTCAAGGATGCGTTCAGATGCACCCGTTGCGCGTCCAATTATGTCTCAACCCTAAAATATTAAACGACGCGCAGTGAATACAAATAAGTCAAATAAATCAATACTTATGAAAGTCATAAAGGAAATTCCCATACATTAAATTATTCCTTAATTAATTATACGTGAAGACTCAAAATATTCGACGTACATTTAAAATCCTTATTTTCTTTATATAATTTATGATAACTTTTTTACATTGTGTAAAATGAAATAACTTCCGGGTTATTTGTAATTTTAAATCTTCGTAGTACCAAACATCTTTTCAACTTTCTAACGCATTTTAATGCAGTTTTCGTCAAAAGACAGAGTGATTTAAGAACAAGCTTTGTTTGTATGATACGAGTATTTGTATATTGTAGTAGATAGAAGCTTAGAATTATATATATTTTTATTACTTTCTACTTTACATTTGCGCAAACTCATTAAGATTGAATTTCCTTTCAAACTTTAAAGTGGTTTGGTAGGTATATCTATATCAATTATTCTAAAAAACAATCATGACAATTAAACTAATCTGTAAAATTAGGCGTAGTCTAACATAAAAAAATAAACACGTCAAATTGCCTCGTTTTTTCGTCGGTTGCCAATATACAAATACATCAGTATGCAAATAATTCATTGGTTACTAAATCTAGCCATTTGTCGACATAACATAATGAGATCTCGTAAATTAATTACAGTTGGGATGCAAATTGCATTATCTATAATTAATTTTGTAAGGTTTTAAATTTCGATATATTAATTTTGATTTCGCTAATAAACTCGAGCTTGGTGTTGTGCGGAATTTAATGGATTTTAACGCTTATTGTCACAAATGCGTTGCCGTTGCATGACGAATACTAAAATTTTCTAAGCAAAAAAGCATACAATATAACTACAAAAAAATTCAACGATAATGAAACACTCATTTTACTAAAGAGTGTCTTCTTTCTTTCTTTAGGTTTTGGCATTTGCGTTAGCATTTTATCATTAGTCAAGTAGAATTGCATCAAATTTAACAAAATCGGAATTCAATATATATATATATATATTACATTTATAGTTATAGGTCGTCAATAAGTCATGTCAGAGTCTTGGGCAAAGCGGTGGCTTCATTACTCAAGCTCATATAGTGAGATTTGGCGGCAACGGGGAAATACACGACACGCTAATTTCTTCATGATTATTTCATTTGTGCACTTTTACTGAACAAAGTTGTACATAATGCCACCAAAATTGAGTAATTTCACTCAATATAAACTCGAAATTCAATAATTATAAAAAAACTTCGAAAATCTTTTCTCGCGATGTCGTCAAAACTCCCCATAACAGAGTCTTAAATTAGATTCACAACCAATAACATGCTGACACGTCATATACGTGTAGCGTGTTAGTGGGATGACAATTTTAAACAATGTTTTGCTAATCATAAGTCTAAACATTTTTTTGTGGAAGGCTGTAAACGTTTCGTTTGTCTTCCAAGTGTGTTTATTTGGAGTATTTCAAGTGTCAAGATCAAAGCATTTTGTGACATTTGAATATCTCTATCAAATTACCTTTTTATATGTTAAAGATTTACGTGTATAGTAAACCAGTATTGTACCGAGACCACTTAATAGACATCTGCTTTTCTGCCAGGCAGCTCGTAATAGGCAGCACAGGTTAAAATCTAGCTCATTACCAGCAACACCACTGTTTATAGAGTACTTGGTCAGCAATCTGTCCACTATCCACTCCCTTGCCTGTGTCTTTCATAATGCTTGTGTTTGTTACTGTCCTGTTTCCTGTGTCCTTTTACGGTCCGGATTGTAGACTAATCCGTAGATGGGCACATTAGACCTAACACCCCGACCAAAGGCTAGCGACGCCTCGATAGCATCTGCGTTTTCTATAGGCGACGGTTGATGTGACCTATATTAGCTTATGAAAGTGCATCTCTTATTATTTCACAAACAAAACAGCCATGTGCGTGTTTGCTATCTGATGACAAATATACAAGATATTTTATTTCAAACTAGCGTCCCGCCCCAGCTTCACATGGGTATAATATATACATGTAAACCTTCCTCTTCAATCACTTTATCTATTACTATAGAAGTCAATCACACATCTGTAACCATTTACGGCCAATGTTAATAATGTATCTCAATCTAATGGATTTCAACCAATCTCGATAGCTGCGTATCCACCGGCCTATCCCATACCTAATTGCCATATTTATCCAGTCCACAGATATGTTATTGGCAAGCGAAAACATAAAAATGGATCAAAATATCAATCTTGGACAGCGAGTTTTGGATTAGGATTGATTATTAATATTGGCCGTTAGGCAGCGTTCGCGAGAATCGTTAACGTACGGCAGTTTTTTCGTCCACTTACTCCACCATTTTCCCTACCACGAAAAATCCTATCCATTTTCCGGGATAAAATATAGCCTATACGGATTCGGAAGAATTTCTCTAAGTAATGGTAAAAGAAATTTTGAAATCGGTCCAGTAGTTTTTGAGCCTATTCAATACAGACATACAAAAATACAAAGGTTTCCTCGTTATAATATTAATAAAGAAGTATAAATAACACACTTTGCAGGTACATGTTAGATGTATCTTATATTTTGCATAATTATTAAAAATAACATCAAATATGGAGTCAGAAATTTGAAATTATTACTCTCGAATTTCATATCAGTTTTGCAACTCTAGAATTTGTTACATAAAAAGCAGCTTTTGTTTTTTTCGCTAATAGAATTATTTATAAGTACGTCTTTGTTTTAAGACAATTGAATAGACCGGTGAAGTTGTAAAAGCCTCGTAGTTAGCAACATATTAGCCAGTTCGAAAAAAAGACTTTTAAAGAATTGTAAAAGAAAAAAAAAGAATTGTATTTTGTGACCTAACTTTACTAACAGTTCTGTTGATTATAAATTAAAACATATATGAAAACTTACTTCTTTTCATTTTGTAACAATGCATTTTAAAGGTGAAATCAAGCGTTACCTAAAAACCGGATTAAATTTCTTATCTGTGTGTGTTTCTATATTTAATGGCTAAACTATTGAACCGATTAAGTTTAAGTTTACCCGTGTCGGTCCGGGCTCCTTTGCAGAATAGGCCATCTGCCTTCCTACCAGGCAGCTCGTAAAAGGCGAGCATATGCTTACTGTCACTAACACCGTGATATGTATACTGATATGGATACTGACTAGGTAGAAGAGTTTCGCAGCGACTTGCCCGGATTGGTATCACCACCTTACCTATTCCTGCCGTCATAACGTTATGACGTGTTCTGGTTCGGAGGGTAAGAAAGCCAGTGAACTTACTTTTGCTCGAGGCCTAACATCCCGGCCTCTGGTTGGCAACGCACCATAACCACCTTTGTTGCCTTTAGGCGGCGGGAATTTCTTATCAGGAAATAAATCCGTCTGCTTGTTTTCTTTCCAACATTATATATATTGTATATAATAATTCAATTATTATATATAATATTATATATAATAATTGAACATCCGAGTTCAAACATAGGCTATAAATTATCCAAAAATCGATTTACAAATTACTATAAAAGGGTTGAAAGTTTGCTAAAATCATTGCTATTCAACGCTGACGAAGTTGCAGGCAAACAGATAGTTTATTATAACATAGTAAAGTAAAGCAAGTTGTATATAATGAAAGAGTCAAATTGTGTACATTCGGTCTATTGCCGCAAATCCCTGGCATTAATTATGTGTGCTCGCCAGGGCTTGGAGACGCTACAATGGCAACCCCCGCCATCAACTTGAATAGCGTACTATGGTCATACAGCCGCATATTGTGAATAGGCGCATCTGCTCCATAATATCTGGGCTCTGCCATTGTTTGTCCCGTTTTGATGTAAACTTCTTTATGTCATATCACAATATAGTGACTTTATCAATACGATATTACAAGATTTGTGATGTGTATGTACTAATAATATTTCGTACATACGTTATTAATAGATAGCTAAAGACATTTTGTGAAAAATGGAAATGTTGGTTTTTTCGATTTTTCTAATTTTCATTCTGAATCATAAATGTTTAATACGAGTAATAATTAATTTTCCATAAAAACTTTTACTACTGTTACCTAAAATCTCATGTTACCGATACCTAGCGGTAATTTCTCTTTAAATATTGTTAAGGTTGGAATTTATAATAAAGTCCAAAAGCCAGCTTAATATGACCAAAGTAGGTTTGTTGGATTCGTGAGACTCGGTACCCAATATTCTCTACCTTCCATGCAAGTTTGTGTTAAGATGTAATATGACCTGTATGTTCAAACATTTCTGACCATTCCGGGATTTAAGCTAAGGAAAATTTTACATAGACAACTTACTGAAATATTTTGCGGTCTATCTTGAAAGGGAAGACCGCACCCTATCAAACAAATGAAATTGAACTTTTGGTTTTGAATCATAGACAATTTTTAATCACGAGAACTTTATAACCTTTCTTAGAACATCGAGTGGCAAACTTTTCCGCCATCGGTTCAGTAGATTCTGTATGAATCGTGGCTGGAAGATAAACAGTCAAGAAAGATGTGTAAGTGATTTATAGTTGGTCGCATAACATTTGTCAACAATTTACCGTCTTACTACAAAAAATGTTAACACTCAACCTTGGGCCGCCTCTTAGGTCGAGTGGCTAGCGTACATGTCTTACTACACTGACCAACTGCGAGGCTCGGGTTCGATTCCCGACGGGGCAGGCATTTCTGTGATGAACATTTAGATGTCTACATTTCCAGATCTGGGTGTTTATTAAATATATTCTGGTGTCTATTTAAGTATTTCTATGTATTAGAATCGTTGGCTAACACCCATAACACAAGCACTTATAATTTGCTTACTTTGGGGTTAGATTCAATTTGTGTGAATTGTCCAGGGTATTTATTAATTTATTTATTATTCAATAAACACATGTTTTAGTAAATACTGCCTAATATGGGATTCTCGACCAATAAGAATTTACTACATCATTAACGTATAGCAAGTCATTGGTTAGATATTTTAGCACTTTTAGACTGTGTTTAGTTAAACAGACGTCTAATTTTTTTATGGTAACGATGTTATTTATGAAAAATCCACATACATAAATTATAAGAAGCTATGCAAGTCTGTAAATTGGTGTCTGTGTATTTACTACCCGAAGAGCTAGGGTGAGGCAAAATTAGGGCACCTACGACTAGCCGAAGATACTAAGTTCCACTATGTGATGGGTCACTAGCCAACCGGGCACATATCCCATGTCGGGTAGCGCTATTTAATACAGAAAATTGAAAATACACTTCTTTATGTCCAATCCGGGGATCAAACCCGGAATCTCAAGAAGTCAAGTCTAACGCCTTGCTGCTAAACCACAGAAAATAATAATTGATTTTAAAATTAATCTTAAGTTTAAGGAGCTTTATATGCACTTGTATCACAAGCAAAGTTGATATTTCCAGAATGTTTATAGATTTATCTATCGGGGCTCTAGTTTTCCGGTGGGGAACCCAAAAGGCATTTAATCTTGCGTTGAATTATGTGTTGATGTCGGAAAGCCGGAAACACTAACTGTTCTCGCCCTAGCAGTTCTATTTTTTTATTTTCTACAGCAATCTCTGCAATTTTAGTGAAACTGTTTTTAAAATGTTATTTGCATTTCACTGAATGTTTAAAACTTGTGATCTTTGCGAGAAGTTTTGTTTTTTTTTATAAATGATATGGATTTTTTATGAATGACATAAGAATATCTAAGCCTAAATATTGATCTTCGTAACACAAATGTTATTTGATTGTTTGTGTGCTTCCAAGATCAAATATGATCAAAGATGAAAATAATTTATAATTTTTAACAAAAACAAAAACTGACTTTAAACAGTAAACAAACGCACTAGTCCCCCTACAATTTTTGAAATTTCTCCTCAATTTCTCCAGGATGGCATCACTAGATCCTGGTTTCCATATCATGGTACCATCCTTGAAGTATCTCCTTTCCAACAAAAGAAAATATCAAAATCGGTTCATAAAGACGAAGTTATCCGCGAACAAACATAAACAAAAACATATATGCGGTCGAATTGAGAAACCTCCTCCTTTTTCCAAAGTCGGTTAAAGATTATTTATTTTACCTATGGAAAATCCGTTTTAATGGGTTTTTTGCTAACACTTTGCATATACCCTATTAATTCTAGAAGAGAAATGGAGATAACAGATTATAATTTATTACAACATTTTATGAAAATCGAAAACAGGAAGATTTGAAGAAGCGCTTTTATTTTAAAATCCACGAAATAAATAACATAGTTGTAGTGCGTAAATAGATCTGTATTCATGTTTGGAGGCCACAAAGGTAAAAATGGTCAGCGCGTGGTGGAGCCGTATTCCCTGATGTAATTACTGCGACCGCGCTTGAGCGACTCCACTAACACAATGACCGGTGTCCAATAACCACGGCCCTCTAGTTTAACTTGACAATGCCGAAAATCCAGCCTTTCTACATCTCTTGTTTGAAGTTTTGAAAAGGTATACATCAATGTAAACAGGTAATTATAACAGCAACATAATCCTACTAATATCATAAATGCGAAAGTTTTTAAGGATGTTTGTTACTCTTCCACGCTCGAATGGCAGAACGAATTTATCTAAATTTTTTTCAAATTTACACAGATAATTTTTCACAGATAGATTGTAACCTGGATTAACATATAGGTTAATTTGATCCTGATCGCACAACGGGTTCCTGTGAAAACGCGGGCGAAGCCGCAGGTAACAGGTAGTATAATATGTTTTTGAAATTCTATTGAAATACACTCAATAAAATTGTAAATCACTTTTTTATTTAATTCATACTAGCTGTTCCGGCGAATTTCGTTCCGTCCGTTCAGTTTGTATGGGAAAAATTAAAAATGTCAGGATGCCTAATCGGTTTAACTATCACGACTGATTTGTCTTTTATATTTTTTTGTTTTTATTGTTTTTAAGGTGTGTTCTGCTATTCGGGGTGAAGACAAATCCAAACAATAAATATCATGAAAATTTGTCAAGTAGATGTCGAGTTATAAGTGTTGTAACAAACCCGACTTTCTTTTTTTTTTTTGAAAGAAAGAAAGAAAATATATTTATTTTTATAGATTATATTATATAGATTATGTAACAATTTATATATATTATCTCTTATATCTATATTATATAGATTATGTAACAAAAACTTTAAAGCACTCCTAAATTGTACTCTTATTTTAATAAGCAACATCATACACTTCATATTTGTAAGCAACTTCCATATCTAGTAAAGACGGCTTCACCGAATTTAGATAATTGAAATATATTGGAATTCTGAGAAGAACAGGGGGTGTTTTTTTCACGATTCATTACCGAGCTTTCGTGAGAGAGCATTGAAATGCGGGCAATTAATAGTGGAATAATTTAAATATGCAAAACAATTCATAATAGAATAATTTAAATATCGCCTCTGTGGTCTAGCGTTTCAGTCGTTGGACTTAAGTACATGAGGTCCCGGGTTCAAATTCCGGGTCGGGCAATAAAAAAATGGGTTTTTCCAATTTTCTAATAAAAGAAATGTTGCTCGGGATAGGATATGTACCCGGTTGGCGATAGGCTTGCCACCTATCACATTGTGGGACTTAGTATCTTCGGCTAGTCGTGGGTGCCCTGGTTGTGCCTCTACCTAACTCTTAGGGGATATTGGCGTGATGATACTTTTTATTTTATTATATGAAAAACAATTAATAGAAGAATAATTTAAATATGAGGTTCTAGGTTTGGACCGGAGGACCCGCGACTTGGTCGGAGATAAATTAATATGTAAACTATTATATTTTTCAAGTTGAATCAAACTTCGCATGGAGTACATATTTGACATAACGGACGAGTAGTTAAGTAGTTCATTGCTTACGAACAACGTGACACAGTTTATGTTTATTATTCCTCGCGTCATGCGTGAATGGATGGACTAATTGTTTTTTTTTGTGTTAATTATTGTTAGGAAAAAGTTCATTTAAAAATATATATTCATAGTTAATACAGGATATGCTGTCCTGTCCAGTCAGCTAGTATTCAATAAATAATTCACAGCTCTACAAAAAAAATTTTTTTTGTGTTGCCTTGGATATTTTTGCAAATTTTTATGTTTTTGAGTGCCTAAATCACGAATATATTCATGAAAGTACTGAATGTGCTCTTTTTTTTTTAATTTTCACGTATCTTATATTTTTAACAATTATCGGCTTGTTAGTAATAACATTTATTTTCCCAGTCATGATTAGGCTTTTGCGAAACTTGTTTTGCGCATACAAACATCACGTGATCCTCACTTTCAGAGTCCTTGCTCCGCAAAACAGCTGAGAACTCAGTTATTTGATAAAATATTGAAGTACTTTCACGTGAATCTGGATAAGTTGTCATATGTTAATATTTTGTTTCAATTGCTGAGTGGACACTCATATATTTTTCTTGGCTTTTTAAACAATCAAAATCGCAATCATTTGGATAAATTTTCAGATAATTTAGGAGATTATAGTGAGGAACAGGGAGAGCGGTTCCATCAGGATCTAAAAATAAAAGGGGGGAAAGATATCAGGGTCGATGGGACTGTCACATAATGGCAGATTACTGCGGGTCTTTAAAAAGAGATTGTCCCCAGAAAAATTATAAAAGAAAAGCTCTCAAAGGCGTTTTATGGAAATATAACATGTTTTCGAAATTTTTCTCTCTATTTACTTCGATATATCATATTTTTTTCCAAACAAAACTGACATTATAAATATACCTGTTATTTTGTTTCTTGATTTCCGAATTTTGTAACGTAAAATGAAAATAAATATTTAAAAAAAAACGAGAGCTAATCTTACAAAATCATTCATAATTTCATGAATTGTGAGTATAAACATATCCAAAATCAATCTAATATCTAGGGCAACAAAACCACTGTAGACCAGTGAATTAATTCATATATTTTATGAAATTTTTATGCTCCTTATAATCTTACAGCGGTTAATATACGAGTAAATGTCCCCCCGTGTTGGTCCGGGTTCCTTTGCAGAATAGACAAGTAAAAGTAAAAGGCGAACATAGGCTTACCGTCACTAGCACCGTGACATCTGACTAGATGGTAGAGTTTCGCAGCGACTTACCCGGATTGGTACCAACGCCTTACCTATTCCTGCCGCCATAATGTCACGACGTGTTGCGGTTTGGAGGGTAAGGTAGTCGGTAAACTTACTTTTGCTCGAGGCCTAACATCCCGGTCTCAGGTTGGCAACGCACCATTACCACCTTTGGTGTCTATAGGCGGCGTGAATTTCTTACCATCAGGAAATCCGTCTGCTTGTTTGCCTTCCTATAACATAAAAAAAGGTTTTTGATTTTCAACCTACATAAAAAAGGAGGTGACATTTTCGACTCCTACATTTTTAGTGTATGATACTCGATTTCTCTGTTTGTTTCCGAGGTGATCTCATTACCACCAAATCTGGATCTATTGATGGAACCCCAAGGAAAACGAGGAAATACCAAATTTTTGTGTTTCTAGATGACTTAAGTTTTGTTTAAGGTAAGTTTGACTTAAGTTAGTGCAAGTCTTCCGGCTACCCTATCCTCTAGGCCGGAACATGACATATTTATTATGACGGCAAGATTAGGTAAAGCGATGAATCCCTAGCCGGGCAAGTTACTGCAAAGCAATCTACCACCAGTGTTCCTGTTAGTGATGACCTATATGTGAACCAGTGCTCGACTCTTCCGACCTTTCTGGCAGAGAGGTAGATGGTCTGTTCTACTTAACGGTCACGGACTTACACTGAAAAAACAATACATTTTCTATTTACAAATATCGTGACTTGGAAAACACTACGAGTCCTTTTATAAAGCATAATATAATCCAAAACAGAATTTAATTAAATTGGACTACACGTTAACGAATTGTGGCATAACTTACATTTTAAGTTTAACCCCTCTACCACGGGAACTCTTTTAGTTAGAGGATTAAAAATCCTACAACTTTAGCAGGATAAAGTACAAATGAAGCAAATTTCGTTACGATTGGTTCGAAAGATTTGGCTTCGCGTTCATACTAAAATTTCAAAAATGTGTTCAGCCTTCCTTTTTTAGTTGTTTGCATCTATGTTTTTTTAATATCTTTTATGAACCTAATTCACTCTTTTACTTACTTTCACTTCTAATAAAAGTTTTATAAGTATAGCACTTAATTCATTAAATATAAATTATTGGTGAACTGAAATTGGTGAAAACCGTCTTTTAGGCGTATTTTTCTAAAATTGTATTTTTCATTAATCAAATGTTAATAAACAATTGTTGAGAAATTTACATGAATATAGCTTTACAAAAAATATAAAAATAATAAAATTAAAAAAACACAGAATCGGAAATACAATAATTTACTAGTGTTTATTAAATTTGGGTCTGGGTGCTTATTAAATTTATTCTGGTATCTATTTAAGTAATTCTATGTATTAGAATCGTTGACTAACACCCATAACACAAGCATATAATTTGCTTACTTTGGCGTTAGATTCAATTTGTGTGACTTGTCCAGGGATATTTATTATTTATTTCCTTTTGTCACGTTAATTACTTGTGTAATCTTGCTTGTGTGTGTGCGCTTGTGTTTTTGTGTGTGCTTATGCGTAGGATTACGCCTGTGTGTAAAATTCTGTAAAAAACACTAAATTTCAAAATAAATTGATGGTGATAACCTAAAAACACCTGCCAGTTTTGAAATCAAACAAAAGCCTCGGAATGTTCGGTGGCTTTAGACGTGTAAACCCCAATAAACGAGGCGATCAAAGAAGTAAGCTTCAGCCCAGCTTATACAGTAAGCTGATTTTTCCACAAGTCACAAGCGATAAACAAAGTCCGTGAGAGCTCTAGTTAGCCTAACAAGTTTATACGGGCGATTCGAAAACATGAAAAGAGAACACTGCGAAGGTTTTACAGTAAAGGCTTCGCTGTAACATAAGCTTACATAAATTTTGCAAACTTTGTAGACTTTTCGAACTCATTAGAAACTAAATATGCTTAATATTAAAAATATTGTCACTATTATGAAGTACGTAATGTCTTATAAGCGAAAAGTTATAGGGTCCTTCAGGTTTACTTTAATACCTTTGACCCTAACATCACTTTACATTTGGTGATTTGTCTGATATTGTGCTGAACAATTCACGCTGAATATCTTGCATGGTAGGTGGAGAGTTTCGAATTCCAAGTGTCCTTGCAAGCTTGCCTAGTTTTCTTCACGTTAATTGCTCTTTTCACACATACACGCCGGTTTTTTTTAAATTTAATATTATTATTTTAATTGCATATTTTTAAATGGAATTAAATTTTCATTACACAAAACATTTTTTATTGACTGTTCAGATAGATTATCAAGGTATTTCTATAGCAATAAAACTTGAGCATCTTCTAGAAAAGAGTTAATATATACCTTATAAATTTGTTTACTGCCGTCTTCAATCCCTTATAACTTTTCCATCAGGATTGAAAATCAGTATCAAGCTATCAATATTTTCAGTTAAAAAATAAATTAAAAATTTCGGGTCGCTAAAAAAAGAATAAATGTTTGTGCAAAGTCTGAAATGAGTAAAATAGAACGAAATTAACGATTAAATAAATATCAACTATAAATATTTCTAATTACAGGAACTTTTAAAAATTTTCCACTTGTAAAACTTAGTGATACGTAGCGCTCCCCAACGGTAATTCAATAACGCTTCCAGGAAACGCAGTTACGGTCAATTAAAAGTATGCTACTCTACCGTCGGTCGATGGAATCGAGTTACGGCTCGTACGGGAATAAGGCTTGAGACGGGACAAACAACCAAGAATTTTGCTTAATTACAGAACACGATGTTACCTGCTTCAAATTGGTAGCTGTTTGTTCTATCATTTGTTTTAAATTTCAGACAGTAGACTGTGCTGAATTTTTATAATTTAATAAGAAGGGAAAGTAACAGAAAAAAATCCTGGTACCAAAAAAAGACGGGTTGCAATGCTCCGGGAGTGCCAGCAGAAGTGAAAACTTGAATATTAACGTTGTGCATTTTTGATATTTTGGAATGGTTAAGGAATGGTTTTGCACGAATTGCTTTAATTATCAAATGAAAGTACTATCATTTATGCACAAATTTAATAAACACCCAGACCTGGAAATTTAGACATCTAAATGTTTATAACACAAATACTTGCCCCCGTCGGGAATCGAACGCGAGCCTTGCGGTTATTCGATGTAGTTAAGCGAGTACGCTAGCCACTCGACCAACGCGATGTTATTTAAAAAATGGATCTGTGAATATGAAAAAAAAAACAGCGTTATACTAACTTAACGTTCCGTAAGTTCTAGTGATCTACAGAAATATGATCGAGTTTGTCTGGGATCCTATTTCAGAAATAAATTTGCGGTTACGAACTAAAATATTCAGCTTTGACAGCATTTTGGCTAGAGTCTACCATTTATCAGATTCGTAATCTTCGACTGTTTTCACGTCATATTTATTATGTAGTTTTCAGTTCTGTTAGAATTTTTTTTGTAGAATAAGACTGTTTTTTATGATATTGGAAGGCAAACAAGCAGACGTATTAATTGATGATAAGAAATTTACGCCGCCTAGAGACACCAAAGATGATAATGTTACGTTACCAACCTGAGGCCGAGATGTTAGACCTCGAACAAAAGTGAGTATACCGGGTACCTTACCCTCCTAACCGGAACACGTCAACGGGAAGCACTGATATTATGGCCACGTACCACCTATTACGTCACGGTATTAGTGACGGTAAACCTATGCTCGCCTGTTACGAGCTGCCTGGCAGGGAGGCAGATGGTCTATTCTGCAAAGAAGACCGGACCAACAAGGGCAAAACCTACCTACCTACGTTTCGTTATTAGTTCAGACTGCGTGGTTCAGTTTGAATAAACTGTATTACATGACAATACAATAACTCGTACACAACCGAAACTGTAGGCAATAGCTAACCTTCATCACTACATAGTATAAAAAAATTGCAACGGATTTTGATGCGATTTTTTTAATAGATAAAGTGTTTGAAGAGAAAGGTTTACATGTATATTTTATACCCGAGCAAAGCAGGGCTGGACTGCTAGTTTTAAATAAAAAAACAATTGAAATTATTTATCTTAGTACTAGATGGATGGGTGGATCTAGATCATATTTTCAAAAGAATACACAACAAAAGAGTAATCTAAAAACAAAGGCAACAGTAATCAGATACATAAGTAGCTGGAACGAAGAAAATGTTTATTACCAGACGGTCTGTAAAATATTTCTGCCGTCGTATTTAAAATTGAAGTGAGGCTGTTTAAGCGAATACAAGAGTTCTGCCGTGCGTCTGAATGAGACAATGTCATTAAATTAAAGTTTCATTTGTCTTCATTTGCTAAACAATAGCAATTATACAAAGCCCCACTGCGGGCGAGTAATCAAGCGTCCCTTTAATTAAGTACAGAAACAGTGCCAAGTAATTGGATCTGAACAACTGAGTAAACAAATCGAAATGGAAGGTAATAAATCTAGCAAACACGTCTTTTGGCATCACTGAACACTCAAAATCAAAAATTACGCCTGACTAATCACAGGGTACTCTCGTAACCCACATCGGGTTGGGGATTCAATGAAATGAATCTTTGCTCTGACTATTTGCGTCTGTATTTGATAGCGAGATAGTTATGCTTTGGCTATCAATACAGCTTGGTTTCAGTTCAATAGTTCATCAGTCATACGTGAAGGATAATTTACTAATGTATAATATAAAATTATTTTCTATATTTCCTAATAACCCATAGGAAACCACGAATAAATGGAAAGATTCTTAAACTTAAGTTGGTTAACAAAATTTCTTGAATGGTGAAATAAGTTTGTGATCACAAGCGGAAAAACTAGAATAAAACAACTTAATATAAAAAAAGGTATATTCACGCCCATATCCCAGAAGAGGAAGGCTGAGGCACAACCAGGGCACCTATCCATTGCCGAGCAACTTTTTTTTATTAGAAAATTGGAAAAACCCAATTTTCTTTTTTGTTTCCAGACTCGGGATTCGAACCCGGGACCTCATGCAGTCAAGTCCAACAACTTAACCTCTAGACCGCAGAGGCGATAACTTAACTTGATATGAAATGGCTTAAAAATTAAAACAATGGATGGAAATATATACAACAGATTTTAAATTAAAGGTCTCCAGTACCATTTGAATGACCATGCTCCCAAGAAAAATATGAATTTAACATAGTGATTTTAAATATAATCTAATTTTTAGTTTAAATCCAGCTAGGTGTATCGTGCTGTACATCATGCGTTTTCTGGTAAATAAAGTTTTATTAAAATATTTTTAGGTTAGAAATTATGACCATCCATTCCTTTTCTCAGGTTTATCACTCCTTTCTCTAGCACTTACTGCTATAGTCCTTAAATATCGGATATCTGAATCACTCTGACTTTTGTATCTACTGCAAGCATCTGATATATGTTTGACTAAATTATAGTTTGAAGACTACTGCCTAGCAGCTTGTCATATTATCTATTAAAGGAAATATTATATTTTCCTGTCTATCACCTTAGTTACTCGGACATCTACTACAAAATATTGCAGAGGGGTCAAAAATGTACGTTGTTTGCTATGTTAGTAATAAGTTGTCTCACGCGATATCGATGCCTATCAAGAATCAACAATATGTAGAATAAAAAATATGAATACTTTTATGTAATAAAACAGAGCTTAAAATAATCATGTAATATAGATACATTTAAAAAGTTAATTTTAACTGCCTCGTCAAACGACGGTTTTGCGTATTCGCCTGTGAAGCAACGGACCATTCATAAGACTTGGTTTCCCAGCAAGCACAGATATTTGTATAATGAATTTAATTTTTGGTATCTACATAATACGCATTTCATTGATATAATACAATTATTTACTTGGTTTACTTCAAAGTTATTTCAATTTATGTAGTTTGTTGAGTATCATGCATGAAAATGAAAAATGACAATGAAAATGAAAATTATTTATTTGCGCAATATGTGTGTTACAAAGTTGTTACAAAGATATTTAAGAAAACATATTCTACCACATTGTGGTGTGCAAATATTTAATTAAATTAAAAAAAAACTATGTGTATATATTTTAACATTTAAATCAAAACACTTATTTGTATTTGTAATAGACATTTCATTTATTTATATGTTTAGTAAGTTTCATAATTTAGTACAAATAATTTTAAAGGTTGATTAATTTTAATCCTATCTACCGTACACTAAGTACCATTATTTTGAAATATATGTTATCATTATTCCGAAATTCCAGTGTTTAAAACAAAATTTTCGTTTGGTACAAACACTAAAAATACACATTTAAATAAAAAATATCTGTTTGGAAGTTCAATTTGTTTTCAAACGAAGTTACTGCTTTTCCTTGTGTAAAACTTACCTCAACGTAAGTGTCCCAGCCTCCCCAATCGTGAATACGACTACCCGTCGCCGAGGCGTGTTCATTTCCGGCTTCTTGCATTTTTATAACCTTTTATACTCCTTCTATTTGCCCTCGGTGGCCTATAGGGATATATTGCTTGAATAAAAATTTGGCACACTATTTTATCATTTAATTGTAGTTTTAAATAAGATTAATCTTTTACAACACAGTTTTAATGGAATACAGTAAGTCAATCTGCACCGAAATCTGATCTCTGAATTTATATTAGCGCAATAAAAGTACAAAAAACCTACTTCGGTTACAACGAGTAAGTAATATTTTTCACGATTTTCCTGGGATTTTATTATGAGATAGAAATTTGTGGGAATGGAATCATTTTGCAAGTACGGTCTTTCAAATAAAAAATAATTTTCTAAATAGGTTCAGAAATGACAGATAAATCGATTGACGTACATAAACAATATGTACGTTATGTATTGTATGTGTAGGAGTGGAAAATACTTCCACCTCTTTTTTAAGTCAGTTAAAAATCAATTTGTTAATAACTGTTTGTTAAAAAATTGTAACAGAATATTTTATCATATTTTTACGCACGTATATTATTCCTGTACCATTTATTTGATGTTTGCCTGATTCACTGTCATGGATATACAAATTACGTTACAAGACTAATGAGATAAATATTCTACAGAGTCGGATTACCAACTAGCGGTTTTCATAATTTGCAAAGGCAAGATACATACTTCACGCCAAGTCCCTTACGGAGTAGGCAGAGCATCGCGTACCAAATCTCACCTGTATGGCTTTTTTCACATCCCATACCCTTTTCATACAAACACGCCAGTTTCGGAGACTCTTGACACTACCCTCGGATAATCATGGAATGTCAACCTTGTTCTCCCGGGTGCCTACATCCATCCACATTCGCATTTTGTATTTGCTTTCGGCCAATATTAATAATCAATCCTAATCCAAAACTTGCGGTCCAAGATTGATATTTTAATCCATTTTTATGTTATCGCTTGCCAATAACATATCTGTGGACAGGATAAATATGGCAATTAGGTATAGGATAGGCCGGCGGATACGCAGCTATCTAGATTGCTTGAAATCCAACTTTAGAGATACTTTATTAACATTGGCCGTTAGTCAATCTTTCATCTGTCAATCTTTCCATATGACCGAACCAGCGGAGCATGCCCTTTCGCAAAAAAAGGCAAGATAGGTCGATAGATTACCTTTTAAAAATATACGTTTACTACAATCACAAATAATGTATTTTGACTATTTGCAAAGATCTGAATCTCAAATAATATCTTCCCTTTCCCTAAAGTTTAGCGCCGGGACACACTTGTATATTTATATTCAGTGCAAAAACCTCCCCATCCCGATGTGAAATAGTTTTGTACATATTTTTATGAATGCTCTAGGAGATAGCAAGCAACCGTTCTCTTTCCACTCTTCGCGATTTGATTGCAGGGATTTACTTTATGATCAGATTTATAGGCGCTTTCCAAGATTTAAGGCATTACCATGAAATAAACTTATTTGAACTGCTATTTTATTCTTTCCTTTTTTATGTTATAGGTCAGCAAACTTTCTTTCTCAAAGGCTCCCTGGATGGTAAAAGGCAATCGTGACCTATAAATACCATAGATGTTACAGGTGCGCCACTGTCCTAAGGCCTAGTCCATATCAACCGACTAGCTTACCCTCCATACTGGTACTTGACAGGTTCATTATGCGAGAGGAAATGGTAAGACAGTGTATCCCTGGGCAAGTTGTTGCATAGCACTCTGCCACTAGTCTAGTAAGTAGTGTGCTATGATTTAACCTATGCTCGCTTCTTACGAGCTGCTTGGAGAGAAGCAGATGGTCTATTCTTACCAGCGGACTTGGACCAACAAGCGAAGAAAATACTTTAATTTATGTATTACAAAATTTTTTTGCTAGATTTTGGGATGGTAGTTATTTCAGCTGGCATATATATCATGGTCTAAGAGCCGAGCCTAAGTCGATCTTCATCGATCTGATTATAGTATGGAACATCTTATTATATATATAAAAATGAAACCCGTTTCCCTTGGTGATCACGCGTGAATGGCTGGACCGATTTCACTAATTCTTTTTTTGTTGTATTTGTTATTATTAGGAGAAGGTTCTTACGGAAAAAAATATTAAGAAAATGTCTCAGAAATATTGAAAAATTTACATTTAATTTTGCATATTTTATTAAACGCGCGTAACAAATGTCAATGTCATTCACAGCAATAGACTATAGCACAGATTAGATATTAGTAGGACTATATTGAAAGAGCATCGTTTGTTTGGAAACATGGTTACTTAATTAAATTCGAGCATCATTTGTTCGGAAACGTAATAACATTTTATTTTTTCCCATACAAACTGAGCGGGCGGTACGAAGTTCGCCGGGACAGCTAGTATTTTATAAAAAATTAGCTGTTACTCTCTTTTGCAAGAAAATAATTTAAATTGTGTTATTTTTTTTCAATTAATTGATTAAAATAGTAAGAAAAACTTGTAGTATGAGACATATAAAATATAATCGGTGGTTTGTTATTAGAAAAATTTATATTATATAGAAAAATTATTGTGTAACAAAATATACCCTATTTAATTGTAAACATGTTGGTAATGTTGTCTTCAAAAAACAGAATAATGATAAATATTTTTTTAAATAATTAAAAATGTTCTATCCACTATTTTTCACATAACCCATTTTTTTAATGCTCGTTTTAACGCTGAGCATTGGGAATAATTGCGGCGATATTTAACAAACGTATATTTAATGTCTACGAAGCTTAGTTTAATTTTTATCACAATTTTCATATTGCCTAGAACTAAAAGCTATAAAAGCTTTCCGATTTTGCTATGCTCTGCCACACGCAACAGATAGTATTATGAAGTGGGAGAATATTTCAAAAATGCTTTCAAATTGCATTTAAAAACTTTGCAGGTTTTTCTGATAGCGTTTCGTTTCCTCGGACGGTTCACTGTTCCCTTTCAACAAATGATAGTAATTTCCACGCGGAAATGCATCGAAATGGCAGAATGGCCTGCTAAGCGGTGCCCATTTGCCGAGATTGCTTCCGGGTTTTAAATTTTATATCAGAATATTTAATAGTGTTTCCAGTTTCCTCTCGGTGCTAACGTATTTGCAGTATATCCTGTTTAAAGTAAAATCGCCTGAACCGAAAGCTTATTTTAACACCAACATATACCTTACTTAATTGAGCACGTACTAAGAATTTATTTAACATAGTCCTCAATAGAAAAGCTTTAACCGCTTGATTTGACTTTGACCGCCTCGTATGTTGAGTAGCTAGAGTACACGCCTAACTACACTGACCAACCGTAGGGTTTGGGTTCGATTCCCGACAGGGCTGTCCCTGCATTTGTGTGATGAACATTTAGATTTCTGCATTTTCGGATCTGGGTGTTTGTTCAATTTATTCTGGTACCCTATATAAGTATTTCTGTGTATTAGAATCGTTGACTAACACTCATACCACAAGCATATAATTTACTTTATAATTTATCGTGACAGTGAGATCCGAGAAAGAGTGGGATTGAAAGAAAGTGTTGGTGTTAAAATGTGAAAGAGCATGCTCCGCTGGTTCGGTCAAGTGGATAGAATGACAGATGAAAGATTGACAAAGCAGATATACAATACGAATGTGGATGGATGTAGGTACCCGGGGAGACCAAGGCTGACATTCCACGATCAGATTAATCGGATATTATCCGAGGGTGGTGTCAAGAGTGTCCGAAACCGGCGTATAAAGGGTAATGAATGTGAAGGAAGCAAGGCAGGTTTGTCAGGATCGTGAGGTCTGGCACTCGATACTATCTGCCTGGACTTGGCTTGAAGATATATATGTATGTACAATTTACTTATTTTGGGGTTAGATTCAATTTGTGTAATATTTATTTATTTAACACGTTTCTTACATTTCATAACATATGTAATCATTGATTGATGCATGTGATTTATAATCAAACAATTTTTAAAGAATAATGTTTTCTATGTAAAATTAAAATGCTGAATAATAAGTGAATTACTTGTTTGTGGATGACTTATTATCGCTAGTATTTTGCTGTGGTTTTTAAATGTTTAATACTTATTCTCCTATGTGGGACTAAAACGAATTCAAAAAATTAGTAAACTTAAAAATAGATTAAAAAAACTAATTTGTATTGTAGTTAAGAATCATTTTAATTACATCAGCTTTGAAACAAAAAAAAAACCGCATCGAAATCAGTTCTTTTGTTTAAAAGCTATGATGATTGTTGTTATGGGCTTGATGCCACAGACATTCGTACATAAACATAACACACAGACATGGTAAACTTGTAACATACTCTTTTTTCGTCTTCAGGGGTAAAAGTAATAAAATTGGTCCCGCAGTTTTTTAATTATAAATATCGTAAAAAACCCAATTTTGTTTTATATAATACTAGCAGACCAGGAAATTGTTTGGCGCTCTACAGACACTGCCTACCTTGCAGGGGAAATTGTTTGTTGAAAGTGAAGACATTGAATTTTTCAAGTTATGTGGGAACTAAATGGTGAGGGTTAATATGTCTGTAATTTCTATATTTTTCGGCATTGGTCGCGGTCGGGACACAGACAGACTTACATACAAAAACTCTAAAAATGCTAGAAATGTGTTCTTCTCTTTCTTTTTTAGTCACCTTCACCTATTTTTTCAAAATATATTTAATGTACAGATTCTGTGGGTTATAAAAAAAGGCAGGCATGGATTTGGATCTGAATCGACTAATCTTCACAATTTCATTTAAATCTTGAATAATTTACGAATTTGTTTGATATCAAATTAATTATAATTTATTTTGAAGATTTAGTGTCTTAAGATTTATTTGAATTTTTGAACATCTTTTGTTTCATGATTTAGGGTTTGTTTCACGTTTTTAGGGTCTGCAGTTTTTATAATACCACAGAATTTTGTATATTTAAGTAAATCAACGAATGTATGTAGCGTTAGGAGATGAAAAAGTTATATACTTCCTAACAGTTGTCCAGGGTCCTCGGGTCCACCACTGAGCAGCATACACCAGGCACCAGTCAGCAGTTCCTCCGTAACTTGTTTGTTGTCTAGCGCCTACCTGCCTCTCGAGTTCCATCGACTTGTCGAGCCAGAATAAGAATGCTGAGTAGGACTTCTCGCTACCTTTTATAAGCGACTGGACCTGTCCCACAATTTAGAATTTAAATATAATTTACGACGCCTAAACGTTTATTCTTTACCATAAAAATGAAACATATTTGACAAGATCAAACTAATAATTAGAGTCATTGACCTCTAAGAATACCTACCTATTTCTATGATTAGAGTCGTTTAAGTTGTCAGTTGTTGTAATTTTTAGTGTATTTTAGTAACTTAAAAAGGATTATGGAAAAGAATCGCCTCTGTGGTCTAGCGGTTCAGTTGTTGGACTTGACTGCATGAGGTATCTGGTTCTAATCCCCGGTCGAGCAACAAAAAGAAAATTTGGTTTTTCCAATTTCCTAATTAAAAAAAAACGTTGCTCGGGATTGGATATGTGCCCGGATGCTAATAGGCTTGCCACCTATCACATTGTGGGACTTAGTATCTTCAGTTAATCGTGGGTGCCCTGGTTGTGCCTCTGCCTTCTATGGGCGTGAATATACTTATGGAAAAGAAAATGCGAGAAAAATCTAGTAAAACTAGAAATAGCAACAATCATGAGTTACCCAACAATAAAATGAGTCAAAAACATAAAGATATTTACAAGGTTCGAAAGATGTACATACTACAAGTAAATACTTATATTACATATAAATTCAAATCGCCTGGTACAATAATATTAATGGTTCGCTGTCAACATTAGGCTGAGATCTTAAAACTTTTGTGTTTGTAAGTTTATCGTCTTTCTAGTCCTTCAAGCTCGAAGGTAATAATGGCGAGCATTGGTGTTAGAATAGCAGGACAGTACAAAAAAGGTGTAACTAAACTCAGAGAGTCGTTGGAAGATTAACTATTTCATTTAGTTTTACCTGAAAAAAATCACAATAACTATCTACATGTTCTGTCAAAACATATAAGCATAGTTCTTACATCAGCGAGGAATGAAAGTTACAGGTTCAAAACACGTAGGAGTGACTTTTGTTTTTTTTTAATGTGAAAGTTTTTTTAAAAAAATCGTTTTTTTCGTTATTACTACAAGAATATCTATCTCATAATCAAGTATAAAAATGTTTAAAAAAAGAAATAGTACAATAAATTTATACTACACTTACATAATGAAGTAAAAAATCTCTTTTAAATAAGTACAAGTTACAAATTTTCCTACATTCATGCGAGATGTGATGTGATGTGTGTTATATTCCTCAAAAGTGAAGTGACATGAAATTTCTGAAACTACGTCACAAGAGATTCACATGCCACCTAATGATAAAAGATGGGTTGTCGGAGCTATAAATAAATAAGAGAGGCATGATGCGTTCTTCACAATATTTACATGTTAAAGAAAAATTCCGTATTTAAGTGTTGCAATCACACTAATACTATAAATGTGAAAGTTTCTTTGTTTAGATATATGTCCGTCAATCACGCAGAAACTACTGAACGAATTTTGATGAAATTTGGTATACAGACAGGGTATGAGCTGACTTGGGTGATAGAATAATTTTTATCCCGTTTAAATCCCTTGGGTATTCAACGCGGGCGATGCCGCGGGCGGAAGGCTAGTTTTGAATAATAACTATCACTACGCGATTTGATAGGAAATGCTTCTAAGATGATTCTACATAAATTTTATCAACATCCTACAAGCAGTTTTAAGTAGTCCATGACGAGGTCGTCAGTATAGAAATAAAGCGGTTGTCTGTAAAGTCGGTTTACTGACTACAGTTGAACGTGACGATGTCGTAAGAAAAAAAGGCCGATTGTGCCTCTTTATCACTCGTTCTGCTCTCTCGCTTGCACTTTAAGCCTTAAATGGCACGCTTCAGAGCAAGATAACGCCGCATGAGTCAGGCTTTTGGTGAGTGCAGCCGGCTTACTGAATTACAAGATGTTGTCTCGTCAAAAACATGTATCACTTACCTCTAAAATTATTAACCGGATCATGACAAAATTATGTGGTTCCCAATCTTTTCGTTATCCGACATGATCTTGAAATGATGACCTTTCTTTATAAAAAAAGATCTACTAAAATTAGTTTGTTACCAAGTATTCGCTAAACAAACGTGCAAAAAAACCTACAGTCGAATTGAGAACCTACTTCTTTTTTTGAGAGTAAATTATAAAAAAAATAACACATTTTGGTTACGTTGTTTATCCAATTTATTAATACAGAATTCAATGTAATATTTAAATTGGGAGAAACTTTGTATTACTTTTACTATGTTATGACATATAGTATATGAATATTGAAGATGTCAGTCGATTTTATTTGAAACTAAAAATTTTATATTAAATTTGGCTGAATCTTAGGTAAGTGACGGTTACTTTGACTTCCTGTAACAAAATAAAAGTAATAATCACATCTTCAAATATTTTAGTAGTAAATTCTACAATTTCCAAATGGTCGGAAGAGAAAAGGGTATAGATACCTACAATAAGCCCATGCGGAGAGGCGGCGACGTTTACAATTACAACATGATAGTTCTACTATAAAAGCTCTGTACACACACATATTAATGACAGTTAAAATTTCAATTAATAATAAAAAAATACACAAACTAAATAAATAAGTTCAACTTGATTTGGCCAATCTACTGATGCCCCTTCTTGATTTTTTTAAAAAAGTCTAAGTAAAGTGCTGTCTTATACAAATATAGGTATGAACAGAGATAAAAATAGAAATATCTTAAATGTAAGTTACCAGTAAATATACAAAAAATCCAATGACATCTATATATAAATTATCTAAGATAAAAATCCCATCAGCACAAAATCTTTAAACTTCGCTATTCAATTGTAATACTTCAATACTTCAGAGAAAATCAAATTAATATCAAATCCAAGCGCATTTCAAGGAGCAATATTTCATTTTGTTGCAATTTAGTTACAAGCGAGCTAAGTTGGTAAAGTATACTTACAGTTTACGTACGTTCGAATGGAGCCAATTCACGTTGCAATATAAATCGAGAAACTGGCTTACCTGACTCCAGACTTTATTAATTGAATGATACGTCCGCTGCTCGGCTCAATCTGATCTTAATCACCCTTGAAAAGGCTCCATAAAATACCTACCTCTCCTCAAGAGGCCAGTCAATACCCTGTACAGAGTTTTGCACTTTGATTTTGATTAGGAGTTTGATATGGATACCGCAACACGTTCCTTTCAATGGCTAAGGAAATGATCGGACGATTCTCGAAGTTGTTAGTCTTTGACCCAGTATATAGAGCGGGTTTAATTAATTTGATGCGAAGCAATTATTAATACAAACAGTAGAACAATCACTGAATCTTTGAATACCTTACGTAAATTAATTTTCTGTTAATTAATTTGATATAAAATATCAATACTTACCTTTTCTTTTGTTTAAATTTTAATTTTCTTAGTTAGCATATATGCTTGCTTCAATATGCTCAGATTCGATTTCGAACAGAAAGAAACATATGTGCTCTTATGATGGTAATCTTTAATTCAGTGTCTGAGGTCTGAGTCAGAGGATTTAGTTTTGGTATGATAATTGCTGTACTGTATTTGTCGCGTGTGATATCTCATTTGTATTAAATACGCGGTTAGAGATTTTAAGGACAGGATAATCTATACGTGTAAAAATCAATGACACTTTTCATTGTAATTTTATAACTCAAGAACCTGCTCACCTAACCAAACTAAATGTTTAGGCTTTGTTCAGACTTTTTACTAGATTGTTTATGTGAAGTTTGCATCAAAACGGTTCGGCGGTTTTTCATTTATTACATTTTTTGTAACAAATGAATTCATTAAATGGCGGATCATTTTGTTAATGGGTATTTTTCACTCAAATTGAAACTTTTTACAGATTTGATTGTGATGTCATGGAGAGATTTTTAAGTTGTTGTGTTCTGTCATTCATGTGGTCATATACGTAGCGAAGCGCGAACCAGGCCGCTAGTATAATATATATACTACGAGGGAGACTATGTGTTGGGTATTAAAGTAGAAAATCTCAACCATTACGTGAAATTTAAACCCTAAATACATTTCGACATTAATCAATAAGCGGTTAGGTAACCTCACTCGCTTTCTTCTTATGATTTTATAACCGATCAAACAACATCTATCGTTGTAAAGTTTGATAGTAATTAATTCTTTAAAGGAGCAATTTATATCGAAGCAAGGGGTAAATTTTACTTATTGTCATAGCACAAGATTTCATAAAGTGTTACCAAACGCATGTCTAACGCGTTCACACACGTAATTTGTAAGTTCTAGTAAGTTTTTTTTTTGACGATATGTATATTAAATCACAGACAAAAATATTTGACATTTGCTTCCATTACAAAATAATTAATACGAAACGGAGTTTTGGCGCTGTCTAGAGAAAAGATGTTTGAAGTTTTTTCAAGAAAATAACATATTTTAGTAGCAAAGTAAAAAGTATTTCAGAACAAAATGTTCAATTTATCTGGTCTCCAAATTTTTAAACAGTATACCTCCAGAGTTCAATTTCTCAAGACACGCCTTAAGTTGACGTCAGGATTTTATATATAAGTGAAGTCATTTGCAAATTTTAGTAATTAATAAATTCAATGATGGAATGAATGAAATGGAATTAAATTATTTGAATACTCAACGTGTTGATTTATAAACTAAAGACAATCAAATTATACTGGGGTTTAATTTTGAATGACGTCCTATCTCTTGTCGATAACGATTTAAATGAAGCCGTCGAGAATTTTCAATTAGTGGAGACACTGAGCGATGTTTGACAATTGTCTCTGACGGCATCTTCGCCGACCTCATTCATCTACATTTGAGTAACTGAGTGAAAAAGCAATGACTCGCGCCATTACCTCTCATTACGCTAAAATTGTACTTCGCCGTTCTTAAAGTTATCGTTTCTCCGAATTTAATTGTATTTAGATGTTGTTTTCTTCAACAGTTTGAAGTAAACTGTTAATTGATTTTAGAACATTTGAGATTCTATCTAAAAAATGAATTTGAGTAATTTAGTAAAAGTTCTGCAAATCTCATTTCGCCTTATTAATAACCGTAGACTTTAGTCTTTAGTACTTAAAGGTAGTAAGTACTTTAGTACTTAAATGTAGTAAGTACTTTAGTGCTTTAAGATTGATATTAAAGTCTGTATTACTTTGTGATAAAGACTACAATGTCAATTTAAAACTTATAGTACTTTATCCAATGTTTGTAAAAGATGAATTACCTTTAATCGGTGAATTTTGTGAATTGAAGTTGAATGGTAACTTGTGGCTACGATGCTATTAAGCATCTTGCCCAGTTTCAAGTGTGCAGTTTCTTTCAGTTGTGCAGTTTCTTTGGTCAGCATCGTGCCCTGCTGACCAAACCAGCGATAATAGCGAGCACTAAAACTGTGATGGTAGAAAATGAGACGTCGGACCTATTCAGTTCGTTTTGATGATAAGTAATTTTAAATTAATTTGCTACAAGCTGACTGACAAGAGTGCTATTGGTCTATCTTGCCTATCTACCTTTTCTAAAGATCGTACCACGAAATTGCCAAAGTGCCGGTTTTATGGCAGAACTAGGAATATTTAGATGGTGACGATATTCGGCCGGGCAAATCTGCAATTGTTTCTACCATAATTTTATCATACTAATCCAAAAAATAAGTCTGCCTGTCTGTATTGTTGTCATACTTACACTGCTAAACCACTAAATCAATTTTGACACAATGCCAAACATAATCCACTTTTTAAAAAAAATACATTAGAAAATTTACTCTGTGCTGAAAATTTTTGTGTATATAGCTAGTATACCAAATAATTCCGAATAAGAACTAAGTATTACGTTAGCACAGTCCCAGCTTTTTCATTGATTACGCTAAGATCAAAAAAAGTTCTCCCGTTTTAAATAAAGATATTGAGGACGGTTTAAATTGTTCAAGGATATTAAATCGCAATAACATTGCCCTACTATAGGAGGAAGGAAGAGGGTGGAAACGGAAGAAATTTCAGCTAACGGGAAGTGAGGAATGTTGAATTATGTAACCCCAATCGCATACTTATTTCGCTAAAAACTTTTCAAATATAAAAGGTTAAGAGATTGTTGAACAAATTCTTCTAATTGTAGTTTAAAAATCTTTAAGTCTGGTGATCTTTAGAATAATAGATTGTAACACTATTTATTATAAACTGTAACTACAAAAAAAAACTCACACTTTGGTAATTATTGACAACAATTCGTATCTTCATAGGACAAATATAATTTATTGATACACTAGCTGACCGTACAGAAGTTGTCCTATCCACAATTTGGTTCTAGCAGTGTTAGGGTTACAGCAGTATCAATCAACTGACAGATAGTGCAAAATTTATTGTTTCGAAAAGTTTTCTTAAACTATATAACGTCTTTCTAAACTTACATTCTTTTTCTTTCGAACCTTCTCTTGACAATAACTAATACAACAAAAACAGGAGTTTTGGCGCCATTGTGAATAAAGATGGTCTTTTTTTTTTTTTTTACAATTATTGAATTTAGTGTAAATTATGCGTAAATTAGTTAATTTAGGTGGGAGTTTAATTTTGTTCAGTAAAAGTGCACAAATGAAATAATCATAAAGAAATGTATCGTGTATCGTGAATTTCCTCACTGTCGCCAACTCTCCCAAAGCGAGCTTGTGTAAACTGACCACCACTTTAATCAAGACCCTGACGTCACTTTGTAAATAGTGACTAATGACTATACAAGAATTCATGGATACGGAAGACATGTGACAAATGACTGCAAAAATTAATTAATACGGAAGACGTGGCAGCATGGCCTAAAGGTCTTAGTCGGTCCCTGAAAGGGATAAATTAAAAAAAAACAACAAAAACAGAATCAGCGACATTGTTCAATGAGTTTTGGCGCCATCGAGAGAAAAGATATTCGAAGTTTTTTCATAATTATTGAATTTCGTGTTAATATTGAGTGAAATTCGTCAATTTTGGTGGTATTTTGTACAATTTTGTTCAGTAAAAGAGTGCAAAGGAAATAATTATTAAGAAATTGGCGTATCGTGTATTTCCTCGTTGCCGCCAAATCTCATTACAGAGCTTGTGTAATGAGCCACCGCTTTACCCAAGAGCCTGACATGACTTCCTGACGACTTATGACTGATGACTAATTATAATTAATTGAAAATGATATAAAATTTGATGCAAATTTCTACTTGACTAATGGCTAAATACTAACGTGAAGGCCAAAACCTAAAGATAGAAGACATTGTTCAATCCATTTACGGTTGATGTGATGAGAGGACACAAATATTAATTATACAACAATTAATAAAAATTGACAAAAAATAACAAATAATAAAAATTGTAAAGTTAATGCATATTTTTTGTAAGCAAGATAACATGAAATGCTAAATTATAAATAGCTATTAGAAATTCTGTAGGAAACAGTTATATATTTTTTAAATCTTTATACACACAATACAAAATTTATGCTGGTCAACATTTTGTTTTGCAGAATAGACCGTCTTCCTTCCTACCAGGCAGCTCGTAAAAGGCGAGCATAGGCTTACCGTCACTAAAACCGTGACAACTGACTAGGTTTTGCAGCTACTCACCTGGATTGGTACCTACCACCGCCTTACCTATTCCTGCCGCCATAACGTCACGACGTGTTCCAGTTCAGAGGTTAACGTAGCCGGTAAACTTACTTTTGCTCGAGGCCTAACATTCCGGCCTCAGGTTGGCAACGCACTATTACCACCTTTGATGTCTCTAGGTGGCGTGAGTTTCTTACCATCAAGAAATCCGTCTGCTTCTTTGCCTTCCAATATCATAAAAAATTAAAAAAAAAGAAAGGTCATACACATATTAATACAAAAAATATCCCTTTTAAATTCAACAATGTGCAACAACATACATATTTTAACTTTAGCCACTTAAAAAATAATCAAACCTGTCCACATTTTATTTTGATTAAAAAATAATTACACTTAGTATTTTTTGCCCTTAAACACAATCGACATTAGGAAAGCCGTGGATGCGAGTAGGGGACCCGTATTAAAATATTTTAAGTAGGCTATGAATATGCAAAGACACGGCTCTCGGTGGCGGTGGGTAACGATTTGCACGTTTTTGGACCACTCGCTAATTGCAAATGTGAACGAACACTGATGGCGAATGTAATTGCTTCTACTGATACGGGATACGCTGTGTTTGTACATGGTCTGAACTTGTTATCCTGAACTTCTAGTGGCCGTTTTCAATTTTGCTTGTAAAACCGAATAAAAAGCGATGACAGAATATTTAGTTTATAGTACTTTTAACGCTGCGAGTTTCTGATAATCATAATATCGAAACGTTTTTTTTTCTCTTTTTCTTTCTTTCTGTAGGTTTGGCATTCACGTTAGGATTTTGCCATTAGTAAACTAGAAATTTGTATCAAATTTACCGAAATCGGTATTCAATTATAATTAGTCATAAGTTGTCAATGAGTCATGTCAGGGTCTTGGGTAAAGCGGTGGCTTCAATACTCAAGCTCGTGTATTTAGATTTGGCGGCAACGAGGAAATACACGATACTCTAATTATTTCTTTATGATTATTTCATTTGTGCACTGACTTGACTTGATTTCACTCAAAACCAACACGAAATTCGTGTTTCGTAATTCGAATATTTTTGTAAGGCTTTCTATTCTTTAACCGATTTTAAATTTTCATCTAATAAATATTCTTATTTTATTAATTCAAGAAGTTAAGAAATGAACTGTATTATTAGAAGAGAGAACTGGAATTCGCTTACAACAATAGTATTTCGTCTGGCAAGCTTACAAATTTTTGATACCTACCTAGTAAAAATTTAAGGTTTCCTATAGATATCAAAAATATACATTTTAATATGAACTAATAAATAGTAAAGCCCATCGATAAATAGATAAAAGTCCCTGGACAAATTACGCAAACTGAATCCAATTTCAAAGTAAACTAATTATATAATTGTGTAATGGGCTTTGGTCAATAAATCATTTGTATTTATCCTTTATTGTTCTCAGTCTTATTTTGTCTTTTTAGTGGATAAACAAGTTATGTTATAACAAAATGCTAATACGCAACAACAGAGGGCAGATTGATTAATTTTGCGCCAGACTTTAATATATATTATATTATTAGTGAATATTTCACAAAATTTAAAAAAATATGTTTTAATAATTGGAAACTTCATTTTAATAACAGATGTAAAGAAAAAGGTATTTGGTACAAAAGTATACAAGAGGAACTTCCTTCCTCCCCTTGGTTTAATACATCCATAGAAATTATGTTAAGTTAGCAATAAGACTACGTTCTGGACATTATCCATCTGCAAATTTTGTATACTTAATGAAAAAAAAAGATTCACCTAATTGTTAACATTGTAATAAGATAGAAGTTGTGCAACGTTAATTGCTGATGGAATGTGGTCGGAACAAAAATTAAGGAACAATACTGGTGCAAGAATTTAAGTTAAACGAAAACAGTGTAGGTTTAGTGCAGGAAATTTTGTCAAGTCCAAACACAGAATTGGCAAAAAAAAATTGTCAACTAGCTAACGACATTGGTTAGCTAGTTGACAAAATTTCGGTATAGTATAATTATTATTAAGTATTTAATTTTTATATTTTCACATTCTTTTTTTGTAATATGAGGGACAAAAGTGTGATCGGGTACGATGGGGTTGACATGTCTTTGAACAAAACCCCTCTAAAATATAAGTTTAAAAAAATGCTGATACAGACGTATACTGCTTATGTTTTTAGATTCAATGAGGATTGAGATTATCATAAGTTTTTTTTAAGTTCATATTTTAGTTCGAGAATTAAAATACTGTTGTAGTATGTTCTTGTACTAAAATATAAATCTTAAAAATATCAAAGGCTTGATAACAGTGAAAGCGACCGCTTTTGGCAAACGAGCCTATCAAATTTCTAGCATAACCTTTTTCCAACGTACTTTTACTTTACGCACTATGTCATGCAACACAACACTTCTAAATTTCCTTAACCCAGTACGTAGAGTTAAAATTCGGCCAAACTACATAACTTTGTTATGCAGCACGGATTTTCATTCACAATACAATCAAGGTTTTGCAGACAAGTACAAATTTGAACCTTGCCATTTGTTGCATTTACTTAGAAGCCACTTCTTTAGCGGGTGAATTGTTTAGATTTTTTTTTAATATTCGGTATTTTTATCTGGTCACTGTGCAGTGGCCGGAGTATTACGCCAATTACAGAGCGTTTTCGTAATGAAAAACATCCTGGGTACGTGCTTAACCCAAACAGATCCTGCCCTCAAAAAAAATCATGAGTTCCATACAATCCGGACCGGAACATGACGCTGTCAATATGGCAGCATAAAAAGGTAAGATTTTAGCATTATTATTCACCATCCTAGTGCTAGTATGGTTTATATATACCTATTTGGTTTTGTATTATCCCATAAGTATACAATATCGTCGCTGACGTCAGAATAAAAATATTTATTTTAACTAGCTGTTGTCCGCGGCGCTGCTCGGGTGGTTAATGGTCACACAGGAACATTTTCGGGATAAAAACTATCCTGTGTGTTAATCCCAGTTACTCTTTGTGTGCTAAATTTTGTGGGAATCGGTTTAGCAATTTTTGAAGGAGTAACAAACTTACAAACTTTCGTATTTGTAATATTAATAGGATATTTAAGCGCTCACGTTGAGTGAAAGATCTATTTGTACACTCTTGTTCTTTTGTCTGTTCTTGTATTATTTAAAATTTTAATGAATTCCTAAGTTAATACTTCCTAAGCAAATAATGTCATTGTTTGGTTATTTGGTCTGCCCTTTAGCTTTGACTTGACCTAGTTTCGTTTAATATCAAACAATGGCTTGACCGAGTTGCTGACCGAATGACATACGAATTGTTGCTCAAATCACATAATTCGCAAGTAAATGTCCCCATTAGTTTTAATTAAAAAGCTGTGACATTTTATGTATAAACGTAATTAAGTTATGTAACAGTAGACTATACCTCTTTGTGCTTCTGTCAATTAGGTGTAATAAAAAATACGTAGTTGTCAGGTGCTGTCATAATGTGTTAAAATGACCTAGTTATTTAATAAACTAGCTGTTCCGTGCAGTTACGAGTAGTTCAGGTAAAATTAAGATGTTTTTTCCTAGTGTCGTCGTAGTCGAACTGGACAAAAAGTATCCTATATCCTTTTCCACCACCTACCTACCCCCTATCTAAGTTACCCCATTAATTTTCATCTAAATCGATTTAGCTTATCCTGAGTTATAAATAGTGTATCTGACACGACTTTTATGTATAAAGGAAAATAAGAAGTAATAAATGAATTCGTTACAAAATCAATTTCAAACATCAAATTTGCTTTGTTTTTTTCTTAAAAAAATAAAATGTTGTTCAATAAACGTTTTAAATTAACTAACGTCTCAAAATACGATATAGTAGCAACTGAAATCGATAACAAAATTATGAAAACTGATTTTAAAAACATTTTCAGGATTTTTTTTGAAATATATCAACTCAGTCACTAAAAAAACAGTTCAAGAATAAATGACATTTCAAAAAAAATCAACGGTTATATTTTTTTTAAATATTTCACTATATAATATTGTGTACAATCATTGTTTCCTATCAGCCCTGAATATCAGAATAACTATTAAACATTTGAAAAATTAAGGTGTGAAACAAATTATATTTGTATAGCATAAGGCGAACAGCATGTACAAGCTCAGAAGGACTGCTCGTTATTAACAAATATTTAGCCTTTAAATTGTTTCTTAATATGTTGGAGTAATATAGCAGGCAGATTTTGTAATATCAAGAAATAGATACATCATCTAGAGATACTCGTAACATAAACAATATGTAAAATATACATGACCAACTCTAAACTAATTTACTCTTTAAACCGAAACAAACTAATGCTTGTAAGTAGCATGAAAGCAATAAAATAGGTAAGTTAAGGGCTAACTCTAGGTTAACTTTTAGAATATTTAATCCAATTATCCAAAATATCCAAATAGATATTTAGACTGCAGGATTTTTGCGATGTAAAAGGTAGGACCCGTTAAACCTCAATAGAAATTTTAAATTCTGATAAAGATCGCAGTGTTCATTGTTAATTATAATAGTATAAAATTCATTCATATATTAATAGTTACATTAACATTAGAGTGTGAAATAATTTAAGTTTTCGTAGGCTGTTGTAAATTACTCACAAAGTAACTTCTTAACGAAAAATGTATGTGGAGATTCGCCACAATTCTTTGCGTAGTCCCACAAACCACTGCTTCGGGATAAAATCTATACTTTGTGTCAATACAAGTTACGCTCTGTGTGTACCAAATTTCATGAAATCGGTTCAGCAGTTTTGGACTTGACTGCATGAGGTCCTGGGTTCGAATACCGGGTCGGGCAACAAAAAGAAAATTTGTCTTTTTCAATTTTCTAATAAAAAAAATGTTGCTTGGGATTGGAAATGTGCCCGGTTGGCGATAGGCTTGCCACCTATCACATTGTGGGACTTAGTGTCTTCGGCTAGTCGTGGGTGCCTCTGTTTGTGCCTCTGTCTACCTCTTCGGGGATATGGGCGTGAAGATACATTTTTAAATGTACTACTTATGTATTTTCATTGCATTAATTTTAGTTATTTGTAAATTCGTCACATTGTATTTTGGTGTACAGATAGCAGAAAAAAAACAAAAAGTAGAAAAAATATTTATTTAGGTACATTAATTTATAATATAAATATTTGCAAAAATGTTTACCCCCTTAGGGGTAGAATTTCCAAATTCTGTTTTTAGTAGGTATCTACTTAATAAAACGACCCTACTTATCAAAGTTCGTGGCTGTGACTCTAAATTTTTTTCCTCAGCGATGGTGAATCAGTCAGTCCGGACAAGTTATTTTATAAGTACAGATGAATCTGACCAATTTCCTGTTAAGGTATTATTTTTAGCAAATGTAACAAACTTAGTTTATGATGAATGTGCAATAGCCCGTTTTCAAGAATTAGGTCTACATAAAAATGTGTATTAAAATAAAAATTATTAGTGTCCTTTTAGCTTTCGAGTTGACACACATTTTCGATAGCCGTAAATATCTGACTGAACATAAATTAATCTGATAATCAGAAGCCCATCACTATCAAGAATGTATACTAACGTTCACACGTTACCGGCACTGGCGCTGGCTAGCAAACAGTCCATATTGCAACCTAATTTCCGAGACCGACACAAATGTGTGTGACGGACACAGTTAGGATGTGGCCTCGAAACTTCTTTAGAATCTTGCAATCTAGAGTCAAAGGTAATGGGCCACAGCACTATGGAAACCATCCCCACGGCGTACAAAACCAAATAAGGCTGTTTTTTTAGAGAAATAATCATAGTTTGCTACGGTGTATGTCGCATTACTGTAGGTATTGAGAATTTCAGTAAAATAATTAAAACATATGTTTTTTTTTCTTCATATTTAATACTTAAAAAATAACAATACTAAATACGATAACTAAATAATAATAAAAAATATATTATTAATCATACAGTTCATATATATTATATATTAACAACATATTATATAATATGAACAATATACCTATTAGCTACAAGAATTGATGAGGGACTACAAGGGGTGAAGTGTGCGCGAGCGTAACAATAAATTCTGTTGTTTGTGTGTTCCTAATAATTGATCTAGATATTTTTGTATGACAAAAGTCTGAACTACAGAAATGAAAACTACGATTAGATTAATAATCGAGTTTTCATACAATTAAAAGTACATTAAATATTAAAACTTTGTTCAACTGTCACGTTTTATCCCCATGGATTATATTAAAAATGGTTTCACAATAAAAAATGTGGGTTATCAATACATAATTTAAAACTAATACGGTTTTTGTACGCAAACTTTTACCAACCGGGTCAGATTATGGGCTATGATCTTTACGGAGATTTCGTATATCCCAATGGTATCCGACCTATATCATCGTTCTGAATTCTGATCTATTTACCTAGCGTTCAATCCGTCAGGTCATAATAACTTAAAAAAAAACTTTTGATTTAAGTGAAAATGGTACCTAGTAACTTATTGCTACCAAGTTACGTTATTTTCTTTTAACGATCGTAATAGGAAAAACAAAACCCATATAGTACTGTCAGATTAGATTGTACATGACATGTTTTCAGACTTTGAATCTGTTCTATGAAAAGTTGATTAAAATCGTTGTAAGTGGATATGTCCGTATCCATGTTTAATATGCTTTATCTCTTTTGTTACTGTTTCATAGAAAAATGAAGCATGCACCTAAATTCAGTTTAGTTGGTGCTAATAAGAATTACCACCAATGTATTACTAAATATAAATGAATTAGTTCACATTAATTTGTGTTTAGTAAAATTTTGGTGGTAGTTCTTGCCAGCCATAAAACAAGTCACCATTTGATTTTTTCTTTTCTCGAACGGTAGGATCCAAGGTCGTCACATACAAATTTTATTATGATCTTATCAGTAGCGTCTGAGGGACTTGAAAAAATGTGTTATTTAGAACTCATAAGCCACTTGTGGAATATTAAAAAAAATTATATAGCCACCTTGAAATCAGGTCTTACATTTTATCCGTGATAACCTCTTTCTTTTGGGACTAGGTTTAAATATGGTTGAAATATAGTTCTCTGGGATATATTAAATATTTGCCATAAGGACAGATTATTATGTCTATCTATACTTTTGCTAGTTAAAAAATATTGGTTCTCTTTGTGTCATGAAGCTATGTAACCGTTAAAGTATAACAACTGCAAAGGGTTGTTTATTGTATCAGCTTTGAATCTGATGTTGCTTAGCAATATTACTATTTTCAAAGAGCATCAAAACTAAGAAAGAAAACGTGTTCATAAAATTTTAATGAATTTAATTTAATGCTTACTAAGTAAATAATTTCATTGTTTGGTTATTTGGTTTGTCCTTTAACTTTGATTTGACTGAATTGCTGCCCGAATGAAATACGAAGAGTTACTGAAGTTACATAAATCGCAGGTAAACGTTCCCATTTGTTCTAATTAATATGCTATAACATTTTATGTCAAAGCGAAATTAATTTATGAAACAATATACTAAAGCCCTTTGTGCTTCTATGAATTAGGTGTAATAAAAACACGTAGTTGTCAGGTGATGTTATAGTATGTTCAAATTTAGCAAGTTATATTATAATTAAGCACAATAAAATCGCAAAAACCGAGTCCAACTATTGCATTGGGTACCACTAATTAGTATGATAATTGATGAGGTCGTTAAGATAAGTGAAACATTTATGCATTACTACGTATTACTCAAAAAACTAGAAGTCGGATCATGATATAACAGCTAATATGGGATTACCTAGAAATCATGACCTGTCTTTCTAAAATGGACCCGTCAAATTAGTTTGACTGTTGGTCGAGTGACAAACCTACAAAAAAATTTTCAGTCTTATTAAGAACCTCTTCCTTTTTGGAGTCAGTTAATAAAAAAATGAGCTCGTTATATAGCTTAAGGCCAGGATAATCGAAGTAACCTATTTTCTATTCAATCTTAAACCATCAACATGCTTGGCTTTTTTTCTAAGGAAAATATTATATAAAGGTGTTCTATATTACTTAACAACTCAAAACACGATCTTATAACCGACAAGATAGATTTGAAAAAATATGAAATCAATAAATTTTTGATACATTTTCAGGTTTTATTTAAAACTAGATGTCCCGGCGAAATTCGTTTCACCCGTTCAGTGTAGGAAATAATCAAGTATTATTTTGCCATTTTCCTTTCAACTTTCCCAGTTTTTCGCTTCATATGAAGTTCTTCTGATAATAACTAACATAATAAAAAAAGAAATTTAGCTAATTCTTTTTTTTTCATGCAACTTTCCAGGTTTTTACCTAACATAATAATAAAAGAATTAGTCGAATCGGTCCAGTCGTTTCAAAGTTATGCGCTTACCAACACATTTAGCGAGTTATTTTTATGTTATAGATTTAACAAACGCAGTTACAACACAGTAAAGTACATGCAGCTATGTAACCATCAAATTGTAACAACTGCAAAGGGTTTTTAACATATTATTGTATTCGTTTTAAATCTGAGTTGTTGCATACCTATATTACTTTTTAAACGAACTTCCTTATGGCAGGCTTGGAGGAGATAGGAATTATGCTGCCCGACCGAACTGAAAAAAATATGATAGTAAAAACCGTACGAAAAAACCGTGGAATAAAACCGTTAAATGAGACGTGCGCAGGCGCGACCGTCGTACACACAAGCGAATAGTGTATAATACCTGTCTCTTTCTCCCTCACTCCACCCCGCCAATTCATAGTATATACTCATGAATTGTGTTGATTCTACATTAACTGAAAGAACTTCGTTCCTACCTGGTGTCCCGCGACACCACATTTATTTTTAAAGTGCATTAAATTAAGCAAGAAGAATGTGAACATCAAGTTTATCACTGTTATGGAAGCGGACTCACGTTTGAGCATTCCCATTATCGACGCTAACTTGCAGTCACCCTTCGTATTGAGACTTAATTTTCGAGGCCGTCACATATCAGTACACATCACACACCATATTCACGTTATTAACATACACCCATACACAAAGTGTGGCCCGGATAGACGCCCTTTATAACTCATAAATAGGCGACATGACAGCCTCGGGTGTAATCAGGTTTTCATTAAAATGTAGATTTTAATTGTGCCTTGATATTTATGTCAGTTATGAAGTTATTTACACGCTAAGCCCTGTGATGGTTAATTTTAATATCATTAGGGAAGCCCAAGCTATGTGTTATGTATGTCGGTATATTTTTTTGTGGTCTAACCTCATAATCTAGAGTAGTTATATCAATTACTAATGTTGCGCTATTATTTTTAATTTGTTTTTGATTTTCATTGTTTGCATTTCTATTCCTTGCATTTTCTTGTATGGAATTCCATATTTAAAACTAGCTGGTATGACTTTTGGTGGTTAGATTTCGTCGTTTTTACCCTTAGTAAAAACTATCGTAAATGTTGACCCGACCAGTAAGGTATGACTGCACACAATTTTGGTGAAATTCCATTGAGTACTAAAAAATTGAATTTAAAAGCCGAAAAAATTTTCTTTCAGTTTTTGTATTCTCATGTGTGGACTCGTTAAATGGGTGCTCACACTAAGTAAGAAGATAATATTAACGTTAGGATTTGCTATTTATACACTATAATTAATATTGCTTTAGTCAAATATTTTTTTATACTGCCCTGTGTTGGTCGGGGCTCCTTTGCAGAATAGACCATCTGCCTTCCTGCCAGACAGCTCGTAAAAGGCGAGCATAGACTTACCGTCACTAACACCGTCACATCTGACTAGGTGGTAGAGTTTCGCAGCGACTCACCCGAATTGGTACCACCGCCTTATTTATTCCTGCCGCCATAACGTCATGACGTGTTCCAGTTTGGAGGATAAGGTAGACGGCAAACTTACTTTTGTTCGAGGCCTTACATCCCGGCCTCAGGTTGGCAACGCACCATTAGCACCTTTGGTGGCTCTAATTTCTTATCATCAGGATATCCGTCTGCTTGATTGCCTTCCAATATCATAAAAAAATACTTTAAAAAAAGTATCTTGACGCCCATATCCCCGAAGAGGTAGGCAGAGGCACAACCAGGGCACCAACGACTAACCAAAGACACTATGTAAGTCCCACAATGTGATAGGTGGCAAGCCTTTCGCCAACTAGGCACATGTCCAATCCCAAACAACTTTTTTTTACTAGAAAATTGGAAAAACCTAATTTTCTTTTTGTTGCCTGATCCGGGACTCGAACCCGGGACCTCATGCAGTCAAGTCCAACAACTAAACCGCTAGACCACAGAAACTTCTGGAATAATCAAACCAGTTGATTGATAGACATTAGATAGACGCCTAGTCGCTGTACGATAAGCAAGACGTAATGCATCACTACATAGTTTAAAACAAAGTCGCTTCCTCTGTCCCTATGTCATTTAGTTAACTTAAATCTTTAAAACTATTCGAATAACATGCGAATATGGGGCGGGTCGCTAGTTAACAATAATATAGTTAATGCTTAGTTTAGAGGACTGTGCTATATATTGACTACGTTACTTTGACGTGGTACTATGACATATTAGTAAATGAATATTATTTTACAGTACATTACGCATTTTTGTGCCAAATTATGTACTTCGTTATTTATTAGCATTTAAAGTCTATTTAAGTAAAAGTCATGTATTACTCATGACTAAATATGTGACTTTGATTTTTTGTAGATAATATCAAATAATTGGTAATAACAATCGTCTCTGTGGTCTAGCTAGCGGTGGTTAAACTTGACTTCATAAGGTCCCGGGTTACAAACTACTCGTGTGTACTCGACCTTCATGGAGAGCAGTCGAATTGTGATAAAGCTTTGGTTACGAAGCAAAACGTACGTTGAGTTTTTAGTTGTGTGTGTATTGTCAGGACTAATAAAACAGTTTAGTGGTGTGTTTATTATATGTGTATGTAAATGTGGAGCTGGATACGTTTTGGTATTAGTCTTCTGGTAAGTCCATTCCATTCATGACACAATGTCTTTCCTCTTTTGTCACGCTTTAATCCATAACTATACATTCTTTATCAAGAAGTTAAAAAAAATTAATTGGATTTAAAGAAAGGGTTTTTTTTTCAATTTCGTAATAAAAACAACAACGCGTTTGACAACGTGCCAGCTTAGCGATAGGAATTACCACTATTGTGGGACTTAGTGTTTCGGCTAATCGTGGGTTCCAATTTCTACTACTTCAGGGATACGAGCAAAAATGCACTTTATAGATAATAGAATGTTACCAACTTGAGATTGATATTGACTGAAACTTTCCGTCTTTCCCAACTTTTCAAACTGAAGCACGACATTTAACAATGAAAACATATGAGAAATTGTGTGAAATCAAATATTCTCTCAAATGTCTAACTCTTCAAACAAAAAAAAAACAGCTTCATCACATTCTAATAGATATAATGTATACAAAATTTTGTTTCAGGGAACCTCATATTTAGCGTTTATTATATTTAGCTTACGGGCAAGAACAAAAGAAATAATATAACATGGATGGAGCCGTGGGCTACAGCTGCTAACAATTTTCTGAATATTAAAATATTTTTGGTAATACATCCTTCGTATTATAGGAATTGGTATTTTTGCGAAAGCTACCTGTTGCTATCGCAACTGTCGGTGGAAGCTAGGCGACTGTGAGCTAGTATCGTAGGGTGTATAATATGAACCCGTATTATTAACCATGACAACCGACGGCCCCCTACCCTTAACAACTTTTTCAAAACATCACCCGGTTAACGACGTCTGATCACCTATACAGAGCAGTCTATAATCTTTCGCTTCTGCTGTTTACCCAAGGGCCATTAAAATGGCGAGTCCCTTTGATTTTTTTTATTTAACTGTTGGCATTATAAGTAAAGGAAGATGTCATCGTAGATTTGAAATTCTCAAGTTAAACTTGTAATTTCAATAATTGAGAATGTTTTTGAGAAAACTATATTTAATCACCGTGCAATCTGTAGGGCTCTTCTTGAAAATTACGTAAATTGTATGCAAATTGGAAATTGGAACTAGGTGTGTCATAAAAAATCACGAGAAGAAGTTAAATAGAATAATTCACTTATGTTTTGTTAAAGAGTACAAGATGACACAAATCCGATTCTAATTTCCAATTCGTATGAAATTTCTATTCTAAAGTAACCAAACTATACGCTGTAGAAATCAATTTCCATTATCTCTAACGAATATATGATGTCGACATATCCTTTACGATTTACAAGGGAATTCTCTTTTTACAGATACCTCTTTTTTGTTTACATTCATGAAAGATATTAGATATTCTCGTCTCTTTTAAAAAACGTTATTTTGTTATTTGTTACGCATTATTATGTGTCAAACTAATAAGTTCAAAAATGTCATTGAAATAATATTACAAGCTCCTGTAAACACGCTAAACTCATGGCCTCCCACCTCCCTGCTTTTGAGTGGCGCCACCTCCCTAAATTTGCAAATCGCAAACTGCAGGGGTGCGTCATACCCAAATAGATGACGGGATTATTTTTGTGTTTGACATAATCATAGTGACAAATTTATATATAGAGCTGTCACATGTGACATTTTTCATTAATAGCAAGTGTTACATGGAGCATTTCGAAAACAAAATAAACATAATATTAACACTATATTAAAAAGCCCCTTTATATTGAAGAATTTTCTTGTTTGATTTATTTTTTAATAAACTTTCTAAGCAGTCATCAACTCCAACCATTCAAAGAACCATTCAAAAGATAAATACAAACAGTTTTTTATTAAAGCTACTAGCTGCCTGATGGACATAACATAACAAAACAAAAAAAGAGAAAAAACAAATAAAAAATGTTTTAATTTGACTGAAATACCTATTAACAAAATGATCCGCCTTTTATTGAATTCATTTGTAACAAAAAATGTAATAAATGAAAAACCGCTCGACCGATGGCAAACTTCACATAAGCAATCTACTCGTACTAAATAGTCCGAACAAAGCCTAATTGGTTTGGATTTTAACAAACATATCTTAGCAACACTACTTCACTTAGGCACGTCTCTAACTGTATAATTATTATTGAATTTTGCCGTAAGTCAATTAATCTATTTTTAAGGATTTCTCTTTTATTCCATAAAATTGCCACTTACTTCATTTATTCCATGAAAACAAAGTTTTCAGTTAAAAAAGGATTTTTGGGTATGTTATGATAATTAGATTAGATAAAAAATTAAATTATGAAAAAAATTAAAAGTAAAATATCATAAACAAACTCATTCTCACTTACTTCATTTAAGTCGTCACCGTACTAGATTATTTTTGTCCTGGTTTCAAAGTTGTATTAGATTCCTAAAAACTATAGCGTAATTTTAATGAATAGTTCATGATGCTTTCGAGCTTAGAACATTAAATAACGAAAAAAAAATTATGCACCAAATTTAAATGTATATAAATCGAAATTCTACGAACACGTTGTTCTTTATATTTGTTGTTCCCTATGGAGAGAGCGCCAATTGGAACATTTAAATTGTACGAAATAATTGATAAGCTTGTGTCACGTTGTGCAATATTCAGGGTAAATTAAGCGCGGGAACTGCAGAAATAAGTCAAAGATTCGACCTACACCGAGCTGATAGGATGAAACCGGTTTTACAGCAAATTTAGTACGTATATCAGAAAATATATTAAAAATGTTTTGCCTGTTGTTTATCTGGATTGCCAAGAACAAACAGATAATTGTCGATGCTAGTTACTTTCATGGGATCGGATAATAGGAAATAATATCAGTTTCATTACAATTTTTATAACAATTTTAAGTTGATATAGGGTTGATATATTATAGGTAATCGTCTGTGTGGTCTAGCGGTTCAGTTGTTGGACTTGACTGCATGAGGTCCCGGGTTTGAATCCCGGGTCGGGCAATAAATAAGTAAATTGGATTTTCCAATTTTCTAACAAAGAAATGTTGCTCGGGATTGGAAATGTGCCCGGTTGGCGATAGGATTGCCAGTTGCCATCTATCACATTGTGGGACTTGGTGTCTTCGGCTAGTCGTGGGTGCCCTGGTTGTGCCTCTGCCTACTCCTTCAGGAATATGGGCGTGAAGATGCTTTTTTTTAAATATTCGGTACAGGATTTTTTTAGGCAAACCATTTTTAACATATTTTCTGGTATACTAAATTTGCTATAAAACCGGTTTCATCCTGTTATCAGCTCGGTGTAGGCCGACCTAACTTCGGATCTTAGACCAAATGATTTTGTAATATTTGGGAAGTACCTACCTATACTCTGTAATATGTTCTAAATTTAAACGTAGTTATTATCCCGATAAATATTTTAACGAATTCTGGCGGATGAATTAAATAAAATATTTGTATTAAATACGGGCGAAGCTGCGGGTAGTAACTAGTATTTGATACAAAAATAAACAATACGTTAAAAAGTAACAGATGTTGCGAATGACATTGTTTGAATTTGATACAGGAAAATAATATCAAAAATAAAGATGATACTTCAGGAACTACTAAGCTTATTGTGCCCTGCTCGGGGGTCCACGAACAAATACGTGTGACCGCTTCGCTCTCTGTAAGAGGGAGATTATGACCCTCACTAAACACTTATGCTGGTCGACTAGTATTAAAAATATGTTATATTTTTACACTCCAAGTTTTTTTTATTGAAAAATCGAATATGCTTTAGATTTAACCTGATAATTATTATTTATTATTACACACTCTTCGGTCTAGAGGTCCAGGTGTTGGACTTGACTGCATGAGGTCTCGGGTTCGATTCCTGGTCGGGCATCAAAAAAAATTTGGATTTTCGAATTTTTTTATAAAAAATGTTTCTCGAAATTGGATATGTGCCCGATTGGCGATAAGCTCGCCACCTGTTATCACATTGTCGGACTTAGATTAGTGTCTTCGGCTAGTCGTAGGTGCCCTGGTTGTGCCTCTGTCTAACTCTTCGGGTATATAGGCGTGAGGATACTAGACACTTCCTATTAAAACTTGTTTACAAAGAACTTGTACGTGACATTTGACGTCAGGAATAAATATGTCTTAATGCCATGAAACTGTCAGAAACAAGTTGAACAGGTTGATTGAAATCAGTCTTCGTACTGGATGTTGTGGAACAAGATATTTATATATTATATGTTAATAGACTCATCGTCAAAGAAATCCAAGTCTCTGCAAAATCCTAATTAACAACGACAAGACCAACCAAATCTCGACCTAATCAAACTGACCAATCGATCAATCCGTTCAAAAGATGCCACAGGGAGACATACATATGAACACATGAAACTTATTGACATTGGATGGCAAATTGAGCACACAAATTTTCTAATAGTAAAAGGTAAGGATGCTGATGGTGAACTGGTGTTTTGCGTCTTTAGCTTCCAGATAAATACACGAGAGTTCAGTAGTATTTTTTTTATGATATTGGAAGGCAAACAAGCAGACGGATTTCCTGGTGGCTAAAAATTCACGCCGCCTAGAGACATCAAAGGTGATAATGGTGCGTTGCCAACCTGAGGCCGGGATGTTAGGTCTCGAGCAAAAGTAAGTTTACTGGCTACCTTACCCTCCAAACCGGAATACGTCATGACGTTATGGCGTCAGGAATAGGTAAGGCGGTGGTACCAATCCGTGTGAGTCGCTGCGAAACTCTACCACCTAGCCAGATGTCAAGGTGCTAGTGACGGAAAGCCTATGCTCGCCTTTTAAGAGCTGCCTGGCAGGAAAGCAGATGGTCTATTCTGCCAAGGAGCCCGGACCAACACGGGAATTGTGATGACAAATAACCTTAAAATGTTAGCCTTTCAAATGCTAATATGCATTTAGTTTGTATTTTTTAAACAAGCCAAAATACATCCAACACATGTAAAGTTTATAATATTTGTATTGAATTTTTTTCTGAGGAAATACTAAGAAGATGGGATTTTGAGAAAATTTTTGAAACTAAACTTCTGTGAGCGGAAAATTGTCTTCACTTTTTCTAGACTGCCATATCGTATTAAAGCTTTTAGAGCTTAACTAACCTTAAAGCGTGGGCGAAGCTATAATTTCGCCATCGTGTGACATGACGAAGGTAAGGTTGTATGGCATTCTAGCATATCGTATTATAGCTTATAGAACTTTACTGACCTTAAAGCGTGGGCAAAGCTAAAGTTTCGCCATCGTGTGACATGAAGATTTCTGTCTAAACTTTCGTCATGTCACACGATGGAACACTGGTCCTATTTTCTGTATTCTAATAGTGTACTTAAGTTTTTAAGGCATCTCTTATACGATGTCATCATCTTTCTTGTTAAACAATACTATCAGCTACCTTACCCTCTGGACCCGAACATGATAGAGTAATAGAGTAATTTTAGCGGCAAAAATAGGTAAGGCGATGGATAATGTACAAGTTGCTGCACAGGACTCTGCCATCAGTGGTCTTGTTACCAACAAATGGCTTTTTTAATCTGAGCTCGTCTCTTTTGGCCTGCTTGGCAGGAAGACAGATTTATTTATTTATATAAATCTTTATTGTACACAATTTATGACAAAAAATATGGACAGTGACAAACAGAAATGCACAAAAGGTGGGCTTAACTCTAGGTCTACAGATTTCTTCTAGCCAACCCTAAAAATTAGAATCTATGATGTAACAGTGGAAGGCATCATTCACAATAAATAAATAACCTAAACATATTAATTATATTAAAAAACTCATAACAATGAGATACTATAAAACAATATAAATAATATTAATAAATTTATATAAATAAGAAAAATGTAAGTCACCTGTTTTATCCTACATTGGAGACCCTGACCAATACAGGGGAAACCTTGCTCGGTCCCTAGAATTTTGAAGAGGTTTTATAAATTTTTGTGAAGTCACTGTCTCTTTGGCTAATAGTTTCTTATACCTAGATTAAAAATTGCAGCATCTGATTTCCAACTGGTAGGATACTCGCCAATGTGTTACTAGGTGGCAGAGTTTCGCAGTGACTCGCCAGATTGGTACCACCACATTGCCTATTCCTACCGCTATAACGTCAGTGCTCACCGTTGACGTATTCTGGTTTGGAAGGCAAGGTAGCAGGTAAACTTACTTTTGCTCGAGGCCTAACACATCGGTCTAAGGTTGGCAACGCACCATTTACACCTTTGGTGTCTCGAGGTGGCGTGAATTTTTTACCAAAAGGAAATTCGTCTGTTTGTTTGCCATGCAATATTGTAAAAAAATAAACAAAAAAAAATGCCCGTTTTTTGTAGTAAAGAATGTGTTATACCTAGATTAATTCATATACCTACTTGTTACTCATCAATTAAATTACTTCCAAAAATACGTTTAAATGTGGGTATTTCAATAAGCGTTCAGAAAAAAGAATATTAGTAGGTATCTCTATTTGCGCCGAAAAAGTTACACCGTAAAAATGAGTTGCTTGTAAGTACATGTTTTTAAAAATTATCTCTTAAAATTTACTTATATGATTTCTCAAACTCACGAAATAAGAAACCATATCAAAAGCTACCAATAACTTTTTGATTTTCTTTGATGTAACTTAAACTGTGTTGCCAGCTTATAAACCACTTCCCCTCATTTCCATTAGAAGTTAATTTGAAGGACATAACAGGTAGTTATACGTCGCTGACGTTTAGACAGGAAAATGTAAAATTATCTTGCGTCTACATCTTCAAAGAGATGTCATTTCCAACAGGGGTCCCGACTCCCGACCACTTTCAAAGTTTGCGGCTTCACTGTATATCGTTCCTATTAAGCGCTCAATATTAAGCCTCTACCTCACAAATGTATATTTTTTAGAAACATACAGGGGACTGAGATGTGTATACTTTTTTTAGTAATCCGTTTTTTTAATGGACTGATGCTCGCAATGACAACATGAAGTTTGGAGTTCGATTCGCAGGTCGGTCAAATCAAATAGTTTTCTTTAAATTTTCATACTCGTATAATAACAACGTTGCACACGTTAAAACTACCCACCCGGTTTGCGATAGGCTTGCCATATATCACATTGTGAGACAAAGTAGGCAAATAAACGCCTGTTTTTGAGGTTAAGAATGTAAAAATATTTTATTTTATTTTTACTTGCAATTATGATGCTGACAAAAGCTTTAATGCCAGATTTCCCCGTGTTGGTCCGGGCTCCTTTGAAGAATAGACCATCTGCCTTTCTGCCAGGCAGCTCGTGAAAGGCGAGCATAGGCTTACCATCACTAACACCGTGACATCTGACTAGGTGGTAGAGTTTCGCAGAGACTCACCCGGATTGGTACCACCGCTATTCCTACCGCCATAACGTCATGACGTGTTCCGGTTCGGAGGGTAAGGTAGCCGGTAAACTTACTTTTGCTCGACGCCTTACATCCCGGCCTCAGGTTGGCAACGCACTATTACCACCTTTGGTGTCTCTAGGCGGCAAAAATTTCTTACTATCAGGAAATCCGTCTGCTTGTTGCCTCCAAACCGAAAAGCGTCATGACGTTTGGCGGCAGGAATAGGTAAGGCGGTGGTACCAATCCGGGTGAGTCGCTGCGAAACTCTACCACCTAGTCAGTTGTCACGGTGTTAGTGATAGTAAGCCTATGCTCGCCTTTCACGAGCTGCCTGGCAGGAAGGCAAAGAGCCCGGACCAACACGGGGGAAAACACGGGGTCGTATCCCAATGAAACAATAAAAAATCATGAAATTGCAATAAAAATCCATCACAGCTCAGAAACAACAGCTATAATAACACTATAGTTCACCGATAATCCAGAATCAACTTATGGTGCGTAATAAACTGGGAAACGTGATTTTGATCCGGAATAATTTTATGGAAATATCGATAAATCAGCGCAAATAACGATGATTACGTTAACGTTCAGCGTGAAGCTTTTAGACAAATTGATTGCATTAAATTTCATGTAGTGGCAACCCTGTCAACGTGCAATGTCAGAATTATCTTAGCTAAAAGTATATCTCATCAAAAACATTTTCATACAAGATGTTGCCAAGTTGAGTATGTGTAGTTCGTACACTCAAAAATTATCAGATGTCGTGAAGAGCCAAGCTTCTAAATCTCCTCTTGCCTCTGTGGTCTATCGGTCCGGGTGTTGGATAGTTGGTATGAGTGAGCTGAGTTTATTGGTTGTTGGTGTTCAAAAAAAACGTTGCTCGGTTTGCCCGGTTGGCGATAGGGTTGCCACCTATCACAATATTGTCTTCGGCTAGTCGTGGATGTGGTAGTGGTACAATCACCTCTGCCTAACTTTTCGGGGATATGGGCGTGAAGATACTTTTTACTTTTTTTTACTATTTTCATATATTATTATATTTATTATTAAATTACATATTTTTTTATTATTTTAATATAATCAAAATGAAATTACCGCAAGTTTTATGTTCATTCAAAAAATTTTAAAGTAAACATATCTAAAAACCTGCTTAAAGTTTTTAAATCTCAAAGTCTCTAAAAATTCTAAGATAACTTTACGCTTTGTTTTACCATTTTGTAACGTAGCATGTATCGTGTTAGATGTCAAAACCAGCGATTGTCAAAAATTGGTGCACAAAAGGCAACAGCAGGAAGTACAAAATTTATAACTGGCCATGTCACCTCCAAGCCGACTTTTTTATTTAGCCCTACGGGTTTGAATTTGTGAGCAAAAACATGAAAGAACGTTGAAAGGTTGACGTAGGCGTGTTGGAGTATAATTTGATTTTCATCTTTGCAATACTCGATATAAAGAAATTTTATCGCTTAAAAGGTTTTACAATTAATATTGAGTTTTATAGATCCTTATTCGGGCAGTATTCTCATTACTATTGTCTCTACAACGGTGGGCTATTTTAAAACGTTTTGTAGGGAATTCAAACTATTTGTTGGTCCGGGCTTCTTTGCAGAATAGACCATCTACCTTCCTGCCAGGCAGCTCGTAAAAGGCGAGCATAGGCTTACAATCACTAACACCGTGACATCTGACTAGGTAGAGTTTCGCAGCGATTCACCCGGATTGGTACCATCGCCTTACCTATTCCTATATAACGTCATGACGTGTTCCGGTTTGGAGGGTAAGGTAGTCGGAAAATTTACTTTTGCTCGAGGCGTAACATCCCGGCCTCAGGTTGGCTATGAACCATTACCACCTTTGGTGTCTTTAGGCGGCGTGAATTTCTTACCATCAGAAAATCCGTCTGCTTGTTTACCTTCCAATATCATAAAAAATCTATTTGGTGGCGGTAGCAATGGGATTCTACATAAAAAAATGTGATAATGTTATGTACAATAAAGAATAATTATTATTACCTTTATCTTTCTTTCGAAAAACTGTAATGTACTTTTAGAGGAGGTAGATGTAACTCATGTCATTTGAGTATCATTTATATTTCCATTGTTTATCCACAATACAAATTTGTTGGAACTTAAACAAATTTTTCCACTCTTCAGAATCTACTAAACTACTAAATAGATTCTATTTTTATTAAACTAGATGTCCATTCTGGTATCGAAAATGTCAATTGTCAATTGAAGTGAAGGGTCATTTCAAGTATTTAATTTTCAGCATTTTAAAACGTTTGAAGATGTATCTAAATTGAAAAGAAATTTGTACTAGGTACTTCTTGACCGTCATTGGCGTTACTTTATGATTTCTTCAAACAGCACAAATTTGTTTAAATATTTAGATTTATCGCCTCTGTAGTCTATCGGTCTAGGTGTTGGACTTGACTGCATAAGTTCCCAGGTTCGACTCCTGGTTCGGGTAACAAAAAGATTTTTGTTCCAATTTTCTAATTTAAAAAAAAAGTTGCTCGGAATTGGGTATGCGCCCGATTGGCGACAGGCTTGTCACCAATCATATTTTGGGACATGTCTTCGGCTAGTCGTGGGAACCCTAGGTGTGGCTCTGCCTACTTCTTCGGGGATATGGGCGTAAACATTCTTTTTTTTTATTTAGATTTTAGTTCTGCCTAATCCTTATTTTAAAGTTGATCTCGTGCAGTCGATTCCTATGACATTTTGTAGGTCACTTTTCGCTTCTAGAAATAATACATAAATGTAAACCCGCCAGGACTACAGTTATTTTTAACACAAAGTGCTAGGTTGTATAAGCTCGAAGTCTTTGACCCAGTCTAAATTCCTTCTTTGCGGGCTGTTTACTTAAAATCGGTCTCTACCCACACTATCTCTACTGAACGCTTAGGCCTCTGCGTCTCAAAAATTACGTAGGTATACAAACATTAAGGATAAATATGTATCTTTTCGCCCATATCCCTTGAAGTGGTAGACAGAGGCACAACCAGGGCACCCACGACTAGCCGAAAACACTAAGTCTAAGTCCGACAGTGTGATAGGTGGCCTATTACCGTGGACCGCTAGACCACATTGGTGAGGCGAGAAAGACCGATAAACTCACATTCATTTCTTACACAAACACAGCCAGCTAGTTTGCATGCATCGACAAACTTTTTGCACGAGAGTAAACATATTTTTTTTGTGCTGCACGAAAAATATGATGCACCTTACTGACATATCAACATACTTAGCGGTTTCGCTTCTCATTTTTCACGCACCAATTGAATTACAATCTCTCTTTTCGATGCTTTCAGTTTATCTACATGGAATCCAACAATTAACAATCCAAAAAATCTCTATGTGTATCCTAATAATACTGTACTATCGCTGTGAACAAAAGCTTCAGGATATAGGTATTTAAAACACTTCATACTTTTATTTAAAATCCAATCTAAAAACATTACATACAAATTACCTTATACTGTCATCAAAAACTGTTTTGTACGGGAATGGTAGGAGTTTTGTAAATTAATTCTGTGGTTCCAAGTTATTACACAAACTGTCAGCACAGGTGCCCGCTTCCACTAACTGTTCTGAATTTGCATTTTGAAATACTCTTCCTAATTTAACTTATCTGTTTGCTAAGTTAAACTAAACAACACCCGCAGTTTCTGGCTCAAGGGATTGTGAATAATGGTATTGTACCTTTACACTGATATCTGCTAAATTATGTAAACGTTTTGGCTAATATTTGTTAACTCTACGTATATACAGTTGTCCGTGGCTTTGCTTGCGTGGCAATTAATATATTTATTGATTATGCCCATTAATAAGGACTAGTGGTCGCCCAAAGGTCGACATTCCATAAAGTCCTCATAAGAAATTCTACGAGACCATTAATATCTTGTTGATAAGAACACCATTTTATTTTTTCAAGACCAACCTCATTTTTTTCCAAACTTTTTAGTGCGCTATCTATGATCTTTTATTGTTTTCAGGACTATATTTGCCTGTGTGTGTCAAATGCATGGTAGTGTGATTTAATGTACTTTATAAGCATTATTATTGAAACATTCCGCACTTTTGCTACACATAAACTATAAGTGTGCCGTCAACGCAATTTACGTAAAAAGGGGTCCAAAGTTTTTGCTTCACGTATTAATATATAGATAATACTTTCCAACCCTATTTCACCCCCTTTAAGGGAAGAACTTCCAGAAACGCTTAAATACGTATCTACTCATTTTTAATAAGTGGCCAAAAAATTAAGTTTTTAAGTTAAAAAGTTACGGTTTTATACAAATTTTCATTCCCTATTTTACCCACTGAGGGATAGAATTTCCAAAATTCCGTCCTAACCGGGTGTCTACTCAATAAAATTACCTTAATCACCAAATTTCATGGCTGTCTTTCAGTCAGTCAGGACATGTTATTTTATAAGTATAGATAAATAGCAAAATGTCAACACATTCTGCTTAATTACAGTTGACATTTTGGGGAGTTTTGGCGCCATGGTGACTGAAGGTGGTCGTAATTTATTCATTATTGTTGAATTTCGTTTTTATATTGAGTGAAATTGGTTAATTTAGGTGGGAATTAGACTTATTTTGTTCAGTGAAAGTGCACAAATAAAATAATCCTGAAGAAATTAGTGTATCGTCTATTCCATCGCTGCCGTCAAATCTCACAAGATGAGTTTGAGTTACGAAGCCACCGCTTGACTCAAGACCTGACATGACTTTGTAAATAGTGACTAATGACTGTATAAGAATTAACTAACTTGACATTGACAAAGTAGTCGTGAAAACGATCGAAAGCCGTATTTATAAAAGAAGAAGAAGAAGACATTTTTATTTGGTTATATTTTTGTCAAATAGATTAGAATTTTAATTCAACTTTTATTAATCAATAAATTATCCATATTCAAAGATTTTCATGTGTTCATTCAATCATGTTTTATTGTTCAAACTTATTTCCACCTTATTTGTACTGATTTATATTTAGACACAACCTGAAAAAAATATGTCTATGTTATCACGTTCTACGGACTTAGTCTACCAAATTGAAAGACCAAATAGATTTTTTTCTAAACATTATCAAGTAATATTGCTTCCATTGTTTTTAAACCCTTTTAAATAGGAATACTTGTCAGTAATCACATGGTAATTCGCCTATAACCTATAATAACATTATCCCAAGACTGCCAAATCTAGAACAATTTTACCCATTTTAATTGCCCCGCTCAGGCGGATCATGCGTTGCAAGTTGTCATTAGGTAGTTACTGTTTGTCTGTCCAACTGCATATAAACCGCGTCAAATTAAGAAAATCAGGAAAATTGTCTACTTAATTACCATAAAAGCATTGTTTAGAAACTAAAATAAAACTTATTTAAAAAAAATATTAAAGGGGCCTGAATTGAAGCCGACAACCATTTATATCGTATTTTGAATATTTAATTCTAGCGATGCTAGGCAGAACTAATCTATAAATTTTTCCTGTGTCGGGGATCCTCTGAATAGAACAGATCATCTCTGCCAGGTAGCCTGCATTGGCCGATCACAAGATAAATAGTTTACAACTAATAAAATCAGTGGTGGTAAAGTCCTGCACAGCAACTTTCCCGGTTAAAGATCCACTGCCTTACCATTCCTGCCATCATAATGACTCTGTCATGTTCCGGTCCGGAAGGCAGAGTAGACGCTAGACTTAATCATCTATACATATAATAAATCTGTAGAAGGGTAAATTCTGTACATTGAAAATATTTAAAAAATAAATAGCAGGGGGTGTTTCTGGATCGATACCAAACCCACATATGATTAAAAAAAATTTTGTCTGCCTATCTGTTTGTATGTATGTTCAGGCATCACGTGAAAACTAACGGTTCGATTTCGATGAAACTTGGTATAATTATACCTTATTATCCTGGGCATAAAATGCGATACTTTTTATCCTAGAAAAATACATAGAAAAAAATCTTATTTTTTCAGTTTTATCACGTGAAAGCCAACATCCGCGCTGACGGAGTTGTGGGCGGAAGCTAGTAGTTAATAAATGTACTTGCACATTACACAAATTCAGTTAACCTAACATAAAGGCCACAGGATAACACCGACTGTATGACATGTCGGCTACGGTTGTATCTTACCATAAACAATGAAATGAGTTTGTTTATTGACCTCTAACTAAAAAGGTATCTTCAGACTAGTTCAAGTTAAAATTTCGCTTGCATGCTTGAATTCCTTTCAGAATTGTATGTAAGAAAGAAAGAAGAAAGAAAAAAAGAAAGAAAATTATTTATTTGTGGAAATATGTGTGTAAATGAGATGTTACAAAAATATTTAAGTTTATCAACATATTCTACCATATTTTGGTGTGCAAATATTTTAAAATTTATAAAAAATATTATTTAATAAAGTACATATGCTTTAACTTCTAAGCCAATTATTTATATTTATAACTAGATTAATTATATATTACCAAAACATTTAATAACTATAATCGAATTTAACCCTGTCTACCGTAAACTACCACCGTTTCCAAATCTAGCCAGATAGGAGAAGAAACGGCGAAACAAACTCCTCGGCAACCGTATCTTTCATTATATTTGTTTAATAATAATTATTAGTTATTTTACTATAAATTCTTTTCTACTTGTGAAGTTGGAAGAGATTTGAGATTATCAGGAATTTGGTTGTTTAAAGGAATGGACATGCAGTAAACATTATTTTTATAAATATTAAGTTTTTGGTTTGGCACATGCAATTTCTCACTATTTCTAAAACACGAAATTCAACACGTAAAGGTAAAATTTTAAGTGATTTAAAAAGTGGTTTGCATGAAGGCAATTGGTTAACACTACATATGGCGCGAATACACTTCTTTTGTGTTCTAAAGATTCTAATTAAATCTACAGAATTTCCCCAAATAGGAATACCATACTGCAAAACCGAAGAAACATACCTACCCATGATAGGCTAAGAGAGATGCATCTAAGCCTGCTACTTATCTTATTCTTCTCAATACATATACAATTTGTTTTATTGTATATGTAAATCCATGTTTATTAATAAGACTGATTGAGTCACACTAATGTTTGTACAGATTTAGCGTCATTCAAATCATTGCTGCTATCCTAAAAACAAACAGACAATTAACTTCAAACAGATTCATCTTCAAAAGACTGAAATTCTTCTTTCATCGTTGAATGTGAAAAATATTAAACTGTATTTTTTTACACATACATACATACATATCTTCACGCCAAGTCCCTTACGGGGTAGGCAGAGAGTATCGAGTGCCAGACCTCACGATCCTGACAAACCTGTCTTGCTTCCTTCACATTCATTACCCTTTTCATACAAACACGCCGGTTTCGGAGACTCTTGACACCACCCTCGGATAATATCCGATTGATCTGATCGTGAAATGTCAGCCTTGGTCTCCCCGGGTACCTACATCCATCCACATTCGAATTGTATATCTGCTTTGTCAATCTTTCATCTGTCATTCTTTCCACATGCCCGAACCAGCGGAGCATGCCCTTTCGCATTTTAACACCAACACTTTCTTTCGATCCCACTCTTTCTCGGATCTCACTGTTACGAATGCGGTCAGCGAGCGTTACACTACAGATTTTCCGTAGTGCTCTCATTTCGACCGCATTTATCCTACTTTCATGATCTTTCTGACATACCCAACTCTCGCTTCCATACAATAACGTTGGGATAAGCACAACGTTATTGTATGGAAGCGATTTTTATGTCCTTAAAATTTAATAGATTTTTTTGATTAATTTGAGTAACATCGAGTATCATTTGGAAAACTTGTATTGGTGTCAAATGGTAGAGTAGCGCATCGGCAACATATGTTAAATTAAGCAAGACTTAAAAAACTCAAACACGTCATTTGAATATGTTGCGCTGTTGTGATTTATTTGCACCAATTTTAGAATTCATTGACGTACGCCCATAGGAGCGGGACAAATTACGCCATTGTGTTAGACAGATTACCTAGCGACGTCCATTTGTATGTAAAATAGTGACGGCAACGATCAGAACCAGCCGTCCACGCACGTGTAGCCTACGAATATTGGTTCACAGCTCACGCTCTGTGGTGACAATATAATTTCTATGTTTTATATTTTCATTTTCCTTATGTGGGGCTGGCACTTACATACCTTTTAGTTCTAACTTTAACTTATATATAAAAACTTATATGCAAAATTATATATAAAATTAAATAAATAAAGATGTGATGTCGTGGGCCACCAAGTAGGAACGAAGTTCCTTCAGCTAATGTAGAATCGACACAATTCGTAAGTATATACTATGCATTGGCGAGATGGAGTGGTAATAGAGAGAGAAAGGATGAGAGAACGAAAAGAAAGAGGGAGAAAGAAAAAGGTGTTATACACTACTCGCTTGTGTTTACGACTGTCACGCCTGCGCACGTCTTATTAAATGGCACGGTTTTATTCCACGGACTTTTTCTTAAGGTTTTAAACTGCGCACGTTTTAGATACGATTTGACATGTTCGGACTAATCTGTAATCCGAACATGTCAAATTGCGATGTTTTTAATCGACGTTTTCCGAGTAATAGTTTAAACGTCTGTAGAAATGACGTGTACGGTCTAATTTGACAGCTCTAAAAGTGTTTTGTCTCTTTCTGTTTCTTTGGTTGAAAGAAGACAGCGATAACTTAAAATTAGTTTAGTGAGTGCGCAACAAAATTACCGCCACTATTAAATTGATATTCATATTAAGTGAAGATATGAGGTCAGCAACAATGAAGTTCGTGCCAGCATATACCACGAGTCTATGAATATCGAATTGTACAGTAAATAGCGCGGTTTCAGACATGTTGTTGTATTGTGCCCGAATCACTTCGGATGTTGCTTCACGTTCGTTAGTCGCTTGTGTCTGCTCGCACACGTACGTATTTACATTTCAATGCATTCGCCGACGAATAGAGCATATTGGCTAGGAATATGCAAATAGCTTTAAAGAACAATACACTCAAAACATGAAAAAATTGGCTTTTGAATTTGTTGAATGGGTTCATAATTTCTTGACTGTTTTGTGATTGTATTACCTACACATTTTATTTTAGCAGTAGCGGATTCTGATGAGATTAAGGCACCTGCTGGATTATTATTAACCTCTAACATTAAAACAATGGCTATTATCACACGGTATTTGTATAAAAATAATTACCAAAAAATATTACGTTACAAGCAAAATACGATTGCATTGTAATTCGATTTTATTTGACATATAGCGATCGACCGCGTTTCGATTGCTGGTCGCTAATTTTATTACTAAGTCAAGGTTATAATTCAGGTAACAAAATTATAAAACTAAGTTGTATGTGTTTAATAAAAATAGTGTTTTTAAGTTAAGTTTAAGTTATGGTCAAATTAAAGTTGATCGCAACATTCTTATAGACAGCAGACAATAATATTAACTAAAAACTTTATAAGCCTTTTAAGAAAGTAATAAAGCCAAGTAGGTAAGCCAAGTAATGGGTGCAAATGTCACGAATCTTGCCTAGCCTAGCTACCTCTATATTAATTACTTTTTATAAACAAGCAGAGAAGACAAGTTTTGGAGACTCTTTATAACACTCTCGACTAAAAGCCAAGCGACTTGAGCATGCAATGTCAACCTTTGTCTCCTCGGGTAGCTATATCGATCCACATTCACATTATTTATCAGTTATTTTTCCATGTGACCGAACCAGTGAATAGTTTTCTTTCTCATTTTTTACCTACGCTTTATGTTAATTTGACTTTTTGAAGTGAAAAGTTAGCGGCGTTGCGCACTTTTTTTGGAATGGTTAAAAACTTCTAATCTGGCGTCAGGACACGTAATTTGAAATTTCTTAAGACGGGAATTCGTAAGACAGCGCAGGGCGCTTGCGAGAATGTTCGTGTTGTCATATTTGTGTACGATAGTGCAAAAAATGAATATTGTATGCTACCACATAAATGATAGTACTTACATACTGACATTTAAAGCGATTCGTGCAAAACTATTCGCTAACCATTCCAAAATATCCAAAATGCACAACGTTAATATTGAAGTTTTCACTTCTGCCGGCACTCCCAAAGTGCAACCCGTTTTTTTTACTTGTGCGATTTAAGTAACTAAGTAGTTACAACAATACTGCTAAGACTAAAAATACCATAGTACCGTGAATAATGAGGGATTATTCATAGTACATAAAGCAGCACACTTATTATAGAGAGACAAGCCAAAAGAATAGTGAATTGACATTTCAAATCTCGGTATATTTCAATTTAATTTTACAAAATACTTACAAGTTCAAATGATACACGAATAAATAAGTTTTTTTTTTTTTAATTTAGACAAAAAGATGCAATCAAATATTACAAAATATTTTATACGCAAAGTTAATTTAAAACACCGATACGATATTGAATATTCATCGAAAGGTGGATCAATTCGCTTATCCAGACGGTTTGCAACAAATTACCGCCATCGTATAGGACGGATTATGTAAAACGAAGCCCATTTGTATGTTAACTAATGGTGGGTGTCGGAGTACAGGTTGTTACGCCGGCGACAAAGACATGACGGAAAGCGACAATATATTATTTTACTTTTATTTTTATTTTTCTAAATCATTCGACTCCTACAAATTGGTGTACTGCCAATTTCAAATGCATACAGGGTAACATCTAAAGCACTAACCAAATTTTGAGAAAATGTTCGGAATCGATTACTCTTTCGATATTAAAAAAATACACATCGATTTTTTTAAAATTTCTAACTAAAAAAAAGTTTACATTTTTTGTCAACGTGCGAGAGGCTTGGTTATAACGTAAACAAAGCATGAAACTAGTTTCCACAGTCGCATTCACAGGCTGGTGACACGACTTGTACTGGGTACGAAATAGCGTGACAACAAATAAAGCATTTTTGAGAGTTGTTTTAAATGAATGTTTATAAAAATAAATTTTGCAATTTTGCAATTGGCCGGTCCTTCCAAAGTAACCCTGCATATGCAAACAATTGTGTCAATCTACAGAATTTTCTCAAGAAATGTAATTTTCAACAAAATGGACGACCAAGTTTTGCTTGAATGATAATATTGAGCCCTTTTTAATTGTTTGATCAAATGAAAGTGATTATAATTAATTAATTCATTCGTTGGTAGATCAGCTAGCGTACATGCCTAACTTCACCAAACAACCACAAAGCTTGGGTTCGATTCCCTACAGAGGCAATCATTTGTGTGATAAAATATCGTTGGGTTTTTATTAAATTATGGGTACGTTTATATTTGGTATATTGTATACCTAGTCTTGCCATAAA